>CAWUFW010014375.1:0-417603 GCA_963921515.1 Calotriton arnoldi | reverse complement strand
ACCCCAGTGTAACAAACATGGCGTAGCACACAGCGGCGGCAACACCAACTAGGAGAAGCAGGGCCCCTTCGGGAAGAGGAACGCCAGTACCACACAGAAACACCCATACCACCCTGCACATATGAACAAGACATATAAAACGGAACACCAAAGAGCCCGGGGACCGACAACAGGTGGCCCAAGAATAACATTCACACACAAGGCCCAACGCAGAGCGGAAAGGCAGCCTGCCGCCCACACAAGGGAGAGCAGACAGCACTGAATGACCTTCCATTCCAACTCCGAAACCACAGCCCTACGACAGAAGCTGGTGAATACAGCCATTGTCCAAGAATAGACCAACACAGGCATGCCGAGGAGACCGACCACAGGGCAGATAGCGCATATCACAGAAGCACACAACGGACGGGGAAGAAAGAAGAAAACACTCCCCCATGTCGGCCACATGCAAGTTAATTGGAAGGAGTCACACATCACTGACCTTGAACTGTCTGAGAAGCATGTGGGAAGAGGGCCCGTGTCCTCCAAACAAGCCAACAGAACACAAGTCCTGTCTCCCTACGACTACACAGAGCTCACAGCAACCCCGGAGCGTGCACATTGCAGACTGCACACACAGCCGGAGCACGCCACCTCAACGAACCGCTGCGAAATGGCAACCGCAACACACCTACCCAACTACGCCGAACAGCTCAAGCTGTACAAAACCAACCTGTTCCATACATTGGGATGCGATCTCCTGTCCCTGCTGAACGTAAGTTACCGACTGACTTACCGCATCACATTGTTCAGCTGCGTCATGCCCGTCTTCTACTGTCGGAGGTGTCCCTACCAGCATCCCGTCGAGATATGCCTCTCCAACCCGGCATGTCTGAAGGCGGACCTGCTACCACTACTCCTCCCTCTGGACGCACACGACAGGGCCTGCTCTGCCTATGGGGGCATGGCGTATGTGGCCAACATCGCACCCGCACTGAAATGGGACCACTGTGCCTCCACACGACGGATCATCGAGAACAGCTACATCGAATGTCACCCAGCATGCCCCATCATGGTCCTCCAAGGGACAACTTACGAACAACACCTTGACAGCCACCATCCGCTACATTGGCTGGCAAACATGTACACCACCAATGACATGGAATCCCTGCTGGACGGCATCGCATACCTGACAACCTGTAAATACGTCGGACCACAACGCAGGTTCCCCGAGTGACCTATGATGTCCAACCCCGCACCCGTGCTTAGCTTCCGCACGGACTGGCCAGTCACCACCACAACAGCCATACCAAACGACCGGCAACTGTAACCACACCATCAACGACATCGCCATGACATCGGATATGACCGGGACATGCACACTGTTCCCCATCACATCCAGGAACACCGCATGCATCGTGGGAGGCAGTGGCATGGGCTCTGTGTATCGCACCCACATGGACGGAACTGCACGAACAACCAGGACACGACATGGATCCAGCGCCCATGGACACACACACCGCTCAGTGGACATGAATAGGTCGCCTGGAGTCTGTGGGTGCTGCACCCCTCCCACCCCCGCCCGGGAATCCCATACCAGGACCTTTGCATGGACGACAAGTGCATACAACAACAACACGACCCCAGTGACTGTGACATGTCCAGTAACCACCACAGTGCAACAACAAGTGGCACGCCGCTGCATGCACGCAAGCACATGCCCTGATGTCATCTCACATGCACGCGTGCATGAGGAACAACCGCAGCAAACCTGTCACATGGAACTGAGATGGACTGTGCCCATGATGCCAAGCGGTCTGGTAGGCTACATGTATACCATCTGTGTCAAAGTCCGCAGCTCCGCAGCTATACGTAAATGTACATTAGCACAGCCTTGGCCAAGCAGATGTCACTCTGAAGCCCACATCCCACATGCAACAGCCAATCACATGTAACCCCACACCCTATCCCATTTGCAATCATGCTCAGTATATCCTCAACATGTATTCCGCTGCCAGTAGTGTCCACTATACTGCATCACAGAGGACAGAAGACTCAATATAATGTTTGAAACCAAAACTGTCTCCGCTGACTCATTTCACAAGTACGAATGAGAGAGGATGAGAGTATGTGAAGTACACGGCAGTCGTGACATGACCATGTAGTCCACTGGTATTGGATGTCAACGCAAATGAGTAGCACTACTGTGGAAGACACACATGTGTCGTGTGAAGTCGTATGGACGCAGTGCTCAGGTGGGTGGGTGCGACGGGTAGATGCGCACATGCCAAGTTGGAGCACGCCGTGTTGGGAGGGGTCATGAACAGTA
The DNA here is from genome assembly GCA_963921515.1 of Calotriton arnoldi. Classification (NCBI taxonomy): domain Eukaryota; kingdom Metazoa; phylum Chordata; class Amphibia; order Caudata; family Salamandridae; genus Calotriton; species Calotriton arnoldi. The sequence goes on along the minus strand of CAWUFW010014375.1, from coordinate 415,295 downwards.
CACCACCGCTTCCCTGGGCATTGTGAGAGGACACCTGTCGGGGGGAGTGAACACGTGTGTGCACAGCAGCCGGGCACACGTACAAAGCGGTACCAGGCGCACCTCAGCCCACCCTCTGTGGACAAGCTGGATCCTGTTGTGCGCCCGCCATGCCCCTTGACAAGGCACACACAGCCCCAGTCGACCAGGTGTAACCCCAACATAGTCAATATGCACAGGCGATACAGGGCACGGGATGGCAGTGGAGCATGGTGTGTGAGAGGTCTCCTCGCGCTCCTCCTGGTCATATCACGCAGGCAATAGAACCTCAACGTCTAGCATGGCACAAGTCACATGGAAGTGTAGGGGGAACGCACCACAGCACGAGCAGCACTGACGTCACGGGAGGTGGCTCGCACCATCCCATCCATTGCCCATCATACCAACCACGCCACATGCCATTGCGACTAAGTGCAAGCGCGTGCGCCACCACCCCCGAGCCCTCCCCAGAGAGGCCAAAGAGTGAATGTGTGGGCCATCAGTCACAGACGGACGTGGCCTGGCCGCAAGGGCAGCCACAGCCAGTGGGTGTCGCAGGTGGCGGATCCGGAAGGCGAAGACTGTGATGCATAGTCCATGCAGGCCGGGTCTCCATTTGGGGCACCACGCAGGTGGACGGCGTCCCGCAACACATCATACCCTGAGACAGCCCACTCGTGCAACTGGACCCACACATACACTCCTTGCCCTCTCTGGTGCAAGCTTGGGGCTGCCTGTGCAAGCGCTAGCCTCGCAGGTGAGCATGCATATTGGGGGAGCGAGGGGAGGACATGAGGGCTGGGGCGAAGATGACTGTATCACTGTCAGTCAGTACAAGGGATGACCCAGATGTGGAAAGGAAGAGACGTGTCCCGTGTGTACTGCAACTAGTCGCCAATCCAACTACCCCCCATGTCCGGAATGTAAGCCCGCACCTAGGCCCGCCCATCCGCCACATCGAACATACCACCAGCACGACAACCTTCCCATTCGAAACACTGACTGGGGGTGGCGACCAGTGTACAATCATGTGTAGCCTACCCACGCGTACATGTGGGCCCTCCATGATCCATGTCACCTGCGGCAAAGTCATGACATGCGCAATGAGGGAAGTGAGGAGAGCTGTCCGCCCCACGCGCAGAAGGTGCATCAGCTCCACAGACCCAGCAGCGAGTCCAGCAGGGGTCACATGTGCAGGGGCAGCTGTGCCTGGTGTGAAGGCACATGCATATAGACAGCACATCGACCAATGTGTAGTCTGCCCACATCTACAGTCCATCATCATGCGGACATAGGAGTTGAACACAGGGCAACACATCTTAGTTGGTGCACCCACCGTGACCAACAATGCGCAATCATTGACGTACCCGCCCTGTGCATGGCCCCCACCCAACGGAGGCACATCCAGTGCCACCATCCCACACACACAAGCCTACCACGGAACATGCTGTGTCCAATGGTCAGTACAGAGTCAGCGCCCATCTGGTGGAACCTGAACAGGAGACACATGCACACACATGCCAGCTCCCACTATGTACGTCTGCCACCTGGCACGTGCAATGTAACCTCTCACCTGTGACGTGTGACTGCAAGCACACAGCCGTCTTGGCATGGGGCTGTCAATGTGGACACCTGTCAATGTTTCGGGAGGTGTGATCCGTACAGTGCTGTACATAGGGTGCAGTGCTGACACCTACTACTGTCTCATATCCCCTCGTGCCACAGGTCCCACTTGTTTTGGCCGCTCAGCCTGTGCCCACATCGTTGTCGTCGTGTGCCATACTCATCCAGCCGCGGAAGCAGTTCCATGCTCAGCAGACATTCATGTTGCCGTGGCGTTGCCGCTTGACGGATATGCAGTCAGTCCCCATCAGCACGCCCCGCAAGTCATTGGGGCCTAGATCCCCATGTGCATGCACATGGCAGTGGTTTGTATCACTAGCCATTGCCATTGTTGGGAGACCTGTGTAAGTGTATTGTGGCCGTGCCGTCCCAGCTTGACAGCTGGGCTGTGGCTCATGTGCTTGCTCAGTCATGTCAGTGATGTGTATGCGAAATTGCTATGTGTCGTGTTGCATTGACATGTGTCCTCTGCCATTGTCCCTAGGCGGAGACCGAACATTGACCGCCCATACCAATTGCTGGCGGACATGGACGATACAGAGGTTATTAGGAAGTTTCGGCTGGACAGGCCAACCCTGCATCGACTGTGTGCCATGTTAGAACCCCATCTCCGTCCCCGCAGGGTGTATCCGACTGCTGTCACCCCCACGGCTAAGGTGATGGCCGCCATGCATTTCTTCGCCACTGGGTCATTCCAGCACACAGTGGGCATTGGAGGAGGGATGTCCCAGCCCATGTTCAGCAAGGTGCTGAGGGATGTACTGGCAGCCATGATGCTGTACCGGAACAGGTACATCCGCTTCCCCAGGGCTCGTGAATTGGCGGCAGTGAAGGGTGCATTCTATGCCCTTGGCAGAATCCCACACGTCGTTGGAGCCATTGACTGCACACATGTCGGCCTTGTTCCACCACAGGCCACTGAGCACCTGTACCGCAACAGGAAGCACACGCACTCCCTGAATGTGCAAGTGGTGTGCCTTGCGGACATGGTGATCACCCACGTGTGTGCAAAGTTCCCAGGCTCGGCCCATGACGCACACATAATGCGCAACAGCATCTTGCCACGACTGATGTCCAATATGCAACAGGATCGTGCCTGTATTGTCGGTGAGTATGTGGAGTGGTGTAGCGTGCTGGCTGTGCGATGCTGTCCCCTGTCCAGTTGGATTAGCAACGGTTCTCTGTGTCCCTCACACCCAGGTGACTCTGCGTATCCGAATGGGGCATGGCTGCTCAGTCCATTGAGGAATCCTCGCACCCCAGCAGACGATCGCTACAATGAGGCACATGGGAGGACCAGACGTGTGGTCGAGCGTACCTTTGGCCTCCTCAAGTCCAGGTTCAGGTGCCTGGACCGCACCGAGGGTGCGCTGGCGTACTCCCCACAGAAGGTGTGCCGGATAGTGGTGGCGTGCTGCATGCTGCACAATCTGGCCATTCGGAAGCAGATCCCCCTCATCGTGGATGACGGAGATCAACCAGGGCCCCAGCCCGCAGACCAGGACAGCTCGAGTGAGGAGGACAGCGGAGAGGAGGAAGCTGGTAATGTGCGGCAGCAGCTCATCGCCCGCTACTTCACTTGACGGTGAGTGTCCATGTACGACGGCTGATGTGGCTGTGTCTGTGCAGGTGTGTGTGTGCTGTGTCAGGGTGGCCGTTTGTTCACTGCGTGCTGTGTGTCAACGCTCCATGGGCAGGGTTGTATGCCACTGTTGGTGGCTGTGGCATTGTGCCCTATTGCTCTGTGCGATGTGTGTACATTGCTTGTAGTTGTTGACATGTACTGTGTGATGGGTGTGTGACACACTCATTGAATGTGCTCCTGTTCTGTCTCCCACCCCTAGGTCCCTACAGGCCCTCCGGATTCAATTGCCATGCCACGCATCAGGTGCCTTTCCGCCCAAGGTGGCCGTTGTATTCCGTACAAATAAAACACAGGGCACAAACAGCAGTTAGTGAAAAAGGTGCATTTATTACAAACTGTGACATGTGATTGTGTGTAAGGTGATGACAAAAGTGGTGCGTGCAGTGACAATGAGCTGTCGGTCATGGCTGCGTGATGATCAGGGTGTACCCACTGGTTCTATGTCCATAGTCCAACACACACATGCCATCCAGATGGCTGTGTGGAGTGGGATCGTAGTCCAAGTCAATGCAGTGGCTGGTCAAGGAAGGCTGGCGGAAGGCTGGCTGGCTGCCTCACTTGCGCTTGGAGCGTGCGAAGTCCTCCCGGGAGATCTGTTTCCACTTCGGACGGCCCCTTCCACGTTTGCGAGGGGGTGCCTGCTTGCGACATGCTGGTGGTTGAGGTGTGCTCACTGGCAGTGGACGCAGGGGAACTGGACACTGCTGCTCCACCCTGCGCCCCGGCAGGTGGTGGCGGAGGGGAGCTGCTGTCCCTGGCTGTGACCTCACCGCCACCACCAGCTGGCCCATGAGGTCCACGATTTGGCCCATACGGGCGTCCATGGACCTCAGCACCCCCAGCACCTCACGCGTGTCTGAAGCAGACCGGACCCATTGTCCTTGGGCCTCTTCATAGGCCCCAAGGACTCTGGCCATTTGAGGCAGGGCATGGCTCCCAGGGGAGGCTGGTGTTTCCCTGACCCTGCTCCTCCTACCAGTCCTGCTGCCACCGGCCTGCCCACTAGCCACATTGCTCACCACGGTCCTCGCTGTGGCTCCCAGGGTGGATCCAGTCGGCCGGGCCACCACCTGCGCTGGGGCTGGTGCCAGCGAAGACGTGGCGGTGGTGGCGGCGGTGGTGGTCGGTGCGGCGATGGTGGCGGTTGCGGCAGTGGTAGTGGCCACAATGACCGTGGGTGTGGCCGCAACGACAGTGGCAGCAGGGGGCTGGGAATGTTCAGCAGCCCTGGATGATGGGTTGGTGGGTAGGAGGGGTCCTGGGGAGCGGCTGGGCCCTGCCACACCAGATGGGCCTGCTTGGTGGTCCGTGTCCGAAGAGGAGGACAGATCCTCCAGATCCGTGTGTCCTCGTTGGGGGCTTGTAGGCTGGCTGTGCTGGCTGCTGGCTCCATCCCCAGCATCCAGCAGTTCGTCACCTGTGGAGAGAATGAGATTTGTTATTGTGTTGCACCTGGCGAAGTATGTATTTGTCGTCTGACATTGACAGTTCGTGCAATCTCGTACATGGGTTTCCCGGAGGCGTGTGTGTGGCTGTAGCATCTGTAGTTGTGTGTGCTTGGCAATGGGACTGTGTGCTGTGCACATGTGGCATGGGACGGATTGGCCATGCCGATGGGTGTGTTGTGGGGCCCTACTTATTGTGACTCTGGTGTATGCGGGCTCCTGGCCCATCCTGGGTCTGGTTTGTACTTTGCTTTTGGTGTTCAGATGGGACGCTTAGGAACGCATATGGCAACATGGGGGCCATGCCCCAGATTCGCATTTGGGAGGGAATATGCTTTTGGGGTTCAAATGGAACGCTTAGGAACGCATATGGCAACATGGGGGCCATGCCCCAGATTCGCATTTGGGAGGGAATATGCTTTTGGGGTTCAAATGGAACGCTTAGGAACGCATATGGCAACACGGGGGCCATGCCCCAGATTCGCATTTGGGAGGGAATATGCTTTTGGGGTTCAAATGGAACGCTTAGGAACGCATATGGCAACATGGGGGCCATGCCCCAGATTCGCATTTGGGAGGGAATATGCTTTTGGGGTTCAAATGGAACGCTTAGGAACGCATATGGCAACATGGGGGCCATGCCCCAGATTCGCATTTGGGAGGGAATATGCTTTTGGGGTTCAAATGGAACGCTTAGGAACGCATATGGCAACATGGGGGCCATGCCCCAGATTCGCATTTGGGAGGGGATATGCTTTTGGGGTTCAAATGGAACGCTTAGGAACGCATATGGCAACATGGGGGCCATGCCCCAGATTCGCATTTGGGAGGGAATATGCTTTTGGAGTACATGCTGTGAGCCATGGGTGCCGAACGTGACATGTGTTGTGGCAGCATGACAGTGCATGGTTTGAGGTGTGTGCATGCTTGACATGGCCTGCATATTTGCTGTCTGTTGTGATTACTGGACATGGCATTGGACGCATCGTTATGAGTGAGTGATAGTTGTGTGCCAGCCAACGTATTGCAGTTGTCCCATCTCCTTGGTGTGCGTGCTGCCCTGTGCCATGTGCATCACTGCAGTGCTCGGGGGGTGTGGCCCATGTTGTGTGTTGTTGCTCACAGTGTGTCGTGCGCTTCATTGACTTCTGGCACATGGTTGGTCATGGGCATGTGTCTTAGCGTGACTGCTGTATGTGTGGCAGCTGTGCGGATGACATGCCTTTCATGAGACTGGGGCTGACGGATGGGATGGATGGTATGTTGTATGTGCATGGTGTGTCTGTGAGTTTGATGGGTTCAGTGGTGTTCGTGTGCATTTATGTTGTTCCGCTCTGTTGCGTCTAGTGTTGTTTGTCTTACATAGGCGTAGTTGTGGGGTGTGTGGTTGACAGGCAGTAGGGGCTACATGGACAGGACTTCAATGGTGTTTCGGTTGTGTGTGATGAGTTGCACAGTGGCTGCCGTGTGGGACTATATTCAGTGTGGCTTGTGCATGCAGACGTGGCTCCTTGGGTGTTGCTATGTCTGTGATGGGTCATGTGGGGTGTGAGTCTGTTGTTCATGTCCGTGTGCACATTGTTCACTTGTTCGTGACGGTGGGCGGTGCTGCGTGTTCGTCTGCTACGTGACATGTCCCATGTGTTGGTCGTGTTATGGTCCTCATGCCTCCAGTAATCCAGCCCTGTCCAGTTTCCCACCTGCAAGTTGTTCGTGCGTGCACTGTACTGGATGCCACATGGCTCTAAGCGGGGGTGCTCCATGTTGCAGGTCTGGGGGGTGGGGGGTGTTGTGGGTCGTGGGGTGGCTGGACACCCACTGACACCGATTGCTGTGGACCGTGATGTCTGCCTTTCGGCTGTCGTTGTGCACTGCGGTGGCTGACACGTGGCTGTGGGGTGTGGGGGATGCTCCTCCTTGCTGTGCTGTGGGACTGGGGCCTGGTGTGTGTTGTACTTGGGCTGTCCACCGTCCCACCCACTGCACTTTGTGTTCCTGCCACTTACCTGTTACTTGTCGGTTAGTGCAGCTGTGGCGGACACATGGGTGTGGTGGGTGCTCGTTGTGGCGCTTCTGGCATATTTGGGGACCTGTTGGTGGTTACGTGGCTGGCTTAGTGTACACATGTCCCCACGCATCTTACAGTTGTTCGGTTTGGGCTGTGTGTGGTGGTGTCTGTTGCATGTGTGTGTGATGTGTTGTGTATTGTGTGCTGGACATGGGGGTGTTTGTCCCTGGGAGCTGTGGCATGGTAGTTGCGCATGTGAGTACATAGCGGTGTGCTGGTATACATTAGTTTGTACTTACCAGCCTCCACTCCCCCTGCTAATCCGGCGAGGATCTCCGGATGTATTACGACTCGCACCTTCTCCTCCCACGCTTTGAAGGTCTTAAAGAGCGCTGGATTCCCTCCGCCAGTGACGGCAGCCAGCTCTCTGTTTTTGCCCTCCTTCTTCTTGACCAGGCTCTTTACGTCATTCCAACGTTTGTTTATTTCACCTCTGTTCCTGGGCAGGGTCCCGACTGCATTGACCTGGTCTACGATCCGGTTCCACATTCTGTTTCTGGTGGCTAGTGGTGTGTGCTGGACCATGTTCCCATAGATTTGTGGGTACACCTTGATGATCTCGTCGACCATGACCGTCAGCTCAATGGGCGTGTACTTGGGCATTCTTTGTGGTGCCATGGTGTTTGTGGTGCTGGTGCGGTGTGTGTTGTGTAATGTGCAGGGGGTTTGTGGTGCCGGTGTTTGGTGGTGGTGGTGGTGGTGGTGGTTGTGATGTGTGCGTTTCTGTGGTGTGCTGCTGTCCTTGCTGTGTCACTGTGTCCTCTCCTCTCCTCTCTGGTTTGCAATGTAGCAAGGGGTTGTGGTCTGTGGGAGTGCTGCTTTTGTACTCACCTATGTGGGTGTGTCCTCATGGTCTGTTGTTTTCAGGTGTGTTGTGTCTGGGGTTCTGGCCTTTGTATTTTTTGTTTGTCTGGGGGGTGTTTTCGGGATGTGTACTGTGCTTGTGTATTTGTGCGTGCCTTGCTGTGTGGACTTGTTGGCCATGTTGTGTGCTATTGGTTTTGTGTGCGGATGGTTTCTGTGCAGGTACGTTGGCGCCATGGCTTCTGCCGTGTCGATTCTCATCGGCGTTGTTTGCGCTGGCGGGCGGTATATTTGTGGTTTTTCCGCGCTCATGTCGGTGCGATCGTAATGTCACGTGCGGTGTGTCGGCCGTGAGGGCGGGCGGTTTTGTGTTGTCGTGCGTGTTTCCGTCCGTGGCGGGCGGTTTGACTCCGACTCGGACGTTGGCGGGCGGTATTTTGTGTGCTTTTTCCGCCGATGGCGGTTTCGGTTTGTGAAATCGTAATGGCGTGGTTGGTGTTCAGGCGGTGTGTGCGGGCGGATTTTTGCCGCTTCCATGCCTGGCGGATTTATTTACGCCGGGTATCGTAATGGGCCCCTAAATATATATGTTTTACAATATTAACAACTTTACCATTTTCCCCTAATAACCCAACATCCCAGTACTAAAAACAACTTACTATTTATATTTATAAATTACATTATTTCTTCTAATTATTTGCAATTTTTTAAATTTCTACTTAATAAATATTTTTGAAATATTATTTAAATAACACTTCCCACCCTTATCCCCTAATAACGAAACATCCCTCCTAAAACAAAACATATATTTTAACTTTTTAATATAAATTTCGTTTTTTACATTATTTTCTAATTTCTAAAAATTTTAAATTCATATCTAAATTTGCACTGATATCTTTAAAATACTCCACACCCTTATCCCCTAATAACCCAACATCCCACTACTAAAACAAAAAATATATTTTAATTTTTTTATATAAATTTCGTTTTTTAAAATAATTTCGAATTTCTAAAATTTTTAAATTAATATCTAAATTTATACTGATATTTTTGAAATACTCCCCACCCTTATCCCCTAATAACCCAACATCCCGCTCCTAAAAGAAAACATATATTTTACATATTTAATATAAATTTCATTTTTTAAATTAATTTCGAATTTCTAAAAATTTTAAATTAATATCTAAATTTACACTAATATTTTTTAAATACTTCCCACCCTTATACCCTAATAACCCAACATCCCACTACTAAATGAAAAAATATATTTTAGATTTTTAATATAAATTTCGTTTTTTAAATTAATTTCGAATTTCTAAAAATTTCAATTTAAATATAAATTTACACTAATATTTTTAATTTACTCCCCACCCTTATCCCCTAATAACCCAACATCCCGCTCCTAAAAAAAAATATATATTACACTTTTAATATAAATTTCTTTTTTAAATTATTTTCTAATTTCTAAAAATTTAAAATTAATATCTAAATTTACACTAATATTTTTAAAATACTCCCCACCCTTTACCCCTAATAACTAAACATCCCGCTCCTAAAACATGTTACAATTTTTTTTTTATACATTTTCACACTAATATTAAAACATTTTTTATAATACAAAATTAATAACAATACATAATATTTAATTATTGACTAATAATTAATATTTTACAGTTTCTATATTTTTTGTTCGATATTTTTTACAATACTAACAATTCGATATTATCTACTTACGATATTACTTATTCGATATTTTGTACTTCGATATTTTTTAAAGAAATAAAGTAACGATATTTTGGATTGCGATATTCATGTATTCGACATTATCTAACATTCGATATTACAACTTCGATATTACTACAATTCGATATTTATTATTCAATATAATGTCTATTCACCCTGCAAAGTATCAGCAATCAAAACACCCAAGGCAGCATTTGAGGTTACTTTTACAAAACATATTGCATTCGAAATTGGTTACTTTAAAAGAACAAGTAACCTCATCTATTTAAATGCAACACAACCCATGGCAGGGCTCCTGCAACCAATCTCTCAGTCAGTTTCTGTTAGGTCATTGCCTGGCAGCCCTCAGGTGAAGGCATTTTACACATGCCAATAACATTAACAATGTGTGGCAGTGACCTAAGGTAAAAGCAGAATTCACAGCCAGGGTCAGACTGGCCTGCAGGGCAAAGGGTTTGTTTGAAAGGCCAGTTTGTGTGACTGTTCTGTGAGTGTGTGTGCACCAGTATTGAGGTGTAATGGGCCCGTTTTGTTGTGCATGTGCTGATATTATGAATACCTTTTTATTATGACTAGGATGCAACGGCAGTCAGCACCGTGTAGGCAACAGTGATTTGTACTGGGTGCACAGGCCAGTGCAGGCTGGGTGGTACCACATGGTATGGATGGTGCTGCATCAGGTCTTATACAGACGGCTACAAGTGTTACAGCTGTAAAGCACCACGTGTAACCAACCTGATGTTTACATGCTTGAATCCGAAAAGGATGGCACAGTTGCCACAAAAAACTGGGTTTGGCAGTGGAAATAGAAGAGTGGGGCCAGGAAAGAGGAAGCAGGTGATAAGGGAATGAGGAAGGTGCACAGCGGCGGCTCCTCTGCTAAGGCGGAGGAGCATCGCCCCACTAAGTGTAAAAGGAAAAATAAAATGATAATAACACAACTTTAATAACGTTACATTGTTATCATTTTATTTTACTGTATGGAGCCAGGTTAGGGCAGGGCGGCACTGGGCTGTGTCACAGGGAGAGGGAGGAGGCATGGTAGAATATGCACTATAAGTGCATATGACTTTTTGTTGACCATCTTGGCCCGGCCAAACCGTCATGCGCACTTAGCATTCTCAACCCGGCCACATTGCACAGCCGGATGGAGAGAACATGCACAGGCTCCCATTCCCTGTCTGAGGGCTGAACCAGGCCACTTAGACCCATCACAATGCTGCTGTCATGCTGGTGACAGCCGCTTTGTGATTGGCTTAGGGCCGTCTGGTAGCCTGTGTACTTCCGTGCCCTAGAAGAAGAGTACGGCGGAGAGGCGGTGGTCCTTCGTAGGTAAGTGAACTTTTTTTTTTTTTTAATCGAGCCCCTCTCTCCCCCGTTTTACCACTACTTTTCCAAAGCGGCCACCACTGAAGGTGCATTGTGGATACTACTAGCTCGATGACTGTATCATTGAGGGAGAAATAGCACGTTGAAGATAGAACACGTGTGCAGTCAACTAACACTCACAGACTATGATGGTACCAGGTAATATAAAAATCAGGTTGCCTCGATTTGAAATTGTGGACCACTCTTTTACTACCTAATTCGCAAACGAAGGCCAATTTGATATTGGTTTCCTCTTTACTGTTAGAGTCCAAATATGTTCACAGACCTCAAAATGCTCTTGTTTTATGAACAGCTTCAGCTTACTATCAATCATTCCAGCTATCCTCTTAAGTTTGCAAAACAGAAATTTACCCTCACCCTTAAAAACATGAGGAAGAGGTTCTTTGGGGGAAGGCAGTCGAAAATTGACTATGTGGGTTGGTTTTAACCTCACTCACTCCAGCCTTTGACAAGGAATCCTTAATTTCTAAACATCCTGCAGCATTTTAAGTGATAAGGAGGGCTGCATGTCCAGCTTGAATGAGGACAGGAACCATTATAAAAACAAGAGTTTTGATTAGAGCTCTAATCAGTTTCATTTATTGACTGCACCCAAAGGGCTCCGATCCAGCATTCAAGGAGAATGGAACAGCAAGCTGACCTTAGATGCAGATACAGTCCCTTCGACCCAAAATGAGGCCACGTTTACCACACTGGTGAAGGCATTAGGAATGCAGGCAAACATGTACCACCCAAGAATGCAGTAAGCAGCAAAGGACAGCCAGCTACTCATTCATTTATGGTGTATTCTAATGCCCTCTTCGACTGCAGGCTCTGGTATGTGACATCAAACCTGTGTCAAAGGGTGATTATGTCCCAAGACAATTCACTGAGCACTGTGCAAGAATTTCAGACCCATTGGGTGTTCAGGCCCAGTGACAACAAATAGCAACCCCAGACCAATACTCAAACAGGTAGTAACAAGAAACATGCATGCAAGGAGACCCATAAGAAACTATGGTTTGTGGCAAGTGGCACCCAGCAGTTTTAGATAGTGTGACCAGATAGAGACCAACAGTTACCCTATAAGGATGGAACAAGTGTAAACTTTTCAGTCCTGTTATACTTCCAATTACTCACCCGTTACATTGTCTCACTGCCCCCCCCAACAGCAAGATTTCTCCCTATCTTAAAGAGTTTCTTTCTTGCAGTAGGCCCTGTCATTAGGTGAAGAGGTGGAAAAGCCTCATGCGGCACACCTATTAAAGTGGATTGTGCCTGCTTTTCTGAAACATCCATACATAATACCCACGACCATACTGATAATAAACAATATTATCTCATACAGCTTTAGAGGCCCATGTTCTCTATGAGACAGGCTTCAGGAGAGGCTGGGTACTTGCACTGGTAAGATTTTACATGATTAGCAAAATGGCCTTAGCTCGCTCTTTCCACTAAGGGCGCTAACAGACAATTCGTATGAAAGACAAGCATTGGCAAAGCCAATAGGTCTCGCTTTTGCAAGAGTAAGAGCAATTGGCGTTTTAAATGACAGTCTTTTACACATGTGTTATGGAGTGGAATGGATGCATGTGGTGTTGAGTGGAGTGGAGTGATGTGGGTTTGATTAGAATTGTTAGTTGTGGAATTGTGTGGCATTGATTTGTGTTCTGTGTAGTGAATTTGTGTAGTGGAATTATGTGGCATGATGTGCAGTTGAAATATGTGGAAAGTAATTATGTGGTATTTAGTGTACTGAAATTATGTGGCGTGGGATTGTGTGTAATGGAGTGGAATTATGTGGAATGATATTTCGTGTTGTGGAGTGGTATGTAGTGAAGTTTAATTATGTGGTGTGCTGTTGACTTTTGTGGCATGATGTGGAATTCCATGGTGTGGATTGGATGTATGTGGTGTATTGTGTAATTGTGTTGTTGAGTTGAATTATGTGGTTTGGCATTGAATTATGTGGTGTGGAATGGAAATGTGTGGAGTTGAATTGTGTGGCATGAAACTGTGTGGGGTTGAGTGGAATTATGCTGATTGGAATTATGTGGCATATTGTGGAGTGTATTAATGTGCATTGTTGCAATGTGGCATAGAGTGGTTTTATCTGGGGTGTATTTATGTGGTATTGAATAGAGAGTAATTATGTGGTATTGAATCATTTTGCATTGAGTGGTATTATGTGGAGTGGAGTGGTGTTGAATTGTGTGGCAGTGAATTGTGTGGTGTGGAATTGTGTGGTGCTGTGTGTCACACAATTTAAAACGCTTCTCTGCACCACATAAGAGCCATCGCAGTCCTTTGTTTATTTTTGGCTTGTTTTGTGTGAAAGGGAAGTTGCGGGGTGGGTGTATACAAGTTTTGGCAAGTTTCATGGTGTATGTGAGTGATATGAGGGCAGCTAGTCTGAGTGGAAATCTGACCACAGATACTTCTAGGCCGACTGGAGACCCCTGGACCCAGCTACACACATTTATTAGAGGGGGCGCCACACCCCAAACACCTCCCCCTGGAGCTACGCCCCTGCTTTTATTTTGCATATGGGTTTCCAAAGATCCAAACGATAAAACATGCACTTGGAGTAGCTTCGTAAAGAAAGGGAGAAAAATTATATACAAATGCCATGTATAGCTGTCATCATGCAGGGCAGAAATGAACTATGGAAAGCAACATACAGGAGGAACACGTAAAGCTCTCATGTTGCTATCCTCCATAGTACCACTTGCTACATTTGCATACAAGCATCCTTGATAAACTGTCTCATCCCCACACGTTTCACTCACGTTTTTAATCACCTCTGAATATTAATACCTTAAATTTGCTTTTAGATTATCATTAATTCCTTTTCTGAACGTTTACTTGTGGTCAGATCGATCTATAACTCCTAGAGGGAAATACATAATATGATAATTTTATTACAGTTTAAAACTAATGCGTTACCACATTTGATCATGCATTCCTTTAGTTCTATGTTTGCACTTTGTTTTTCGACTTGTGTATTACAAATACCAAGAAAGCTTGTCATGCAAAACTACGCTATCTATTTTCTATAGGTGTCAACGGTGTGTCTCAACATAAGATACTGCAACACATATGTTATGTTATGTTATGTTATTTTGAATTTATATGGCGCACAGCTACCCAAGGGTTTCCCGGCGCCGCCTGAGGGAACCAAGAGAGAGAAAGAAGGAAAAACTTATTGATTGAATAGCCAAGTTTTCAGTGACTTACGGAAGTGGACGAAAGTGGTCTCTTTCCTTAATAGCAAAGGGAGGGAGTTCCACAGGGTGGGGCCCAGGCAAGAAAAGGATCTGCCACCCATGCGTGACAATCTGTGCCTAGGAACCGTGAATTTCACTTGAGTGGATGAGCAGAGAGAACGCGACGGGGCATATTGGTGGACAATAGTATTTAAATATTCCGGGGCTTGCCAGTTTTAATCTTGAACATATAGGTTAGAGTTTTAAATTTGATGCGATTTTCAACCTTAAGCCAGTGAAGTTCACGTAAAGAGCTTGAAATAGAGTCAGTTTTCGGAGTGTGGCAAAGTAGACGGGCTGCAGCATTTTGTACAAACTGCAGCTTATGTGTTTCACATCCTTATTGGCTCCCAAAAAGAGGATGTTGCCATAGTCCAAGCGTGAGATGACAAGAGCCTGGACTACAGTTCTTTGAGTAGAAACTGGCATCATCCACAGAATTTTCCTGAGCCATCTAAGGATGCAAAAGCAGGTTGCGGCCACCTTTACCGCCTGATGTTTCATAGAAAGCTGATCATCTATAATGAAACCTAGATTACGTGCTTGATGGGTGGGCTGAGGAAGGGCACCCAGTTCAGGTGACCAGTGTTGGGGACCCCAAAGCTCTTTATTATTCCCCAGTATCAACACCTCGGTCTTCTCCCTATTAAGTTTTAGTGAGTTGGCTTGCATCCACCATGCAATTTTACGTAACCCTGTTTGAAGGGATGATGGTTTGGGCGCTCCTTTAACAGAAAGGGAGAAAATTATTTGGGTGTCGTCAGCGTAAGAAAAAATCGACAACCCTGCCTCAGCGGCAATGTCCGCCAGAGGTTTCACATAATATTAAATAATAAAGGGCTGAGGATAGAGCCCTATGGTACCCCGTAGGGGGATGCTTGGGTTTTGGAAGTTGCGGCTGAGGAGAAGACCTGATACGTACGATCCACCAAAACATCCGCCAGCCATTTCAAGGCAGGCCCAACCACGCCAATGGATCGTAAGGCTTGCAGTAGCACAGTGTGGGATACCGTGTCAAAAGCGGCACTCAAATCTAATAGTATGAGTGCCACAGTGTCACCTGCATCTAAACGACTGCGCAACATCTCAGTGACTCCCAGAAGCGTGATTTCTGTTGAAAAGCCTTTCCGAAAGCCTGATTGAGAGGGATGTAAGAATCCTTGGGACTCAACGTACTAAGTTAATTGCAAGTTCACATGTTTTTCTAAAATTTTAGAAAAAATTGGAAGCAAAGAAATGGGGCGAAAGTTAGACAGCTGTGTCGGATCAGCATTTGCTTTCTTTAAAAGCGGAAGAATCATAGCATGTTTCCACTCAGGTGGAATCACGGCTTCCTGCAGGGATGCATTCAGTAGCTCAGAAGACACATTCAAGTAAACGTAGTACTGTGCAATGTGAGACAGTTTTATGTAGTACACCATCAGAAATATGGGTTAACATACATGAAAATGAGGTACACATCTGGAGACACATGCACTCTTGTACAGTGCTTACAGTTCCACTGAAACCTTAAATGAACTGGTGCCGGGGAGTATCGTTAAAAACTTGTGCAGCAAATGAGCCTAAAGAAAGCAAACACCGTTGAACGTTGAAACCGAGAGTTTACCTATAGTCGTAAATACGTACAGAATAAGGGGTTATGAGAGCAAGTAAACAAGTAAAGGCATTTAAGAGAGGTGGACTCAGGAAGCGAATAAGTAGTTCTTTATTCAATTTCCTCCAAACAGAGCCTACTCATGGCGCTATAGGAATACCATGACAACTTTTGACGAGAGATACCATATTCAATAGCATCAAGTGCCCCACTTTTGTACAAATGAACAAATGTGAGGTGCTTGTTGAGTTTGGACCACCTTGCTCAGGTTTCGGTTTTACTTAGCTTCGCCCTGGCACAGGAGAGAGCCCCCACTGCTAGTGTAACTCGATGCTCAGCACAGACGAGTAAACGCTTAAGAAATATAACCCCTTGGTCACCAAGGTGCTTTAAATAGAGGAAAATCCAGTCTGATTATGAATGGATGTTCGTGAAAAACCAAGCCCCTGAACCTGACTTTCACACACACACACAGCACCAGGAAAAGTCCCGGCATAACCTTGCTCCAAATAAACTTTTTAGGTTGTAGTATTAGTTTTAAGATATATTTTTAGACAGATTTTTATCATTGAGAATATTACGGGTTCTTTTTATATATGGAAAATGTGTAAGCTGTTGGAGGGATGTCATTGAAATTTGTATTGTATGTTTTAAAAATATTTATTGTAATATGTTTTTATGTTGTTTAAAGACCTATGGTCTAAATAAACGTATTTCTAAACTGAAAAAACTGAACTTGATACAATGGTTGGTGCTGCCACTGGGGAATGTATAGGGATTTTCCCCTTTGTGCTCGATTCTACACTTCAGCAGATGCAGAGATATCTCTTACAAAATCTGGGCTGGAGGCCAGAGCGTAACACCAAACAAACTACTGGTAAGCCACCTGAGACAACATGATTTTAGGCCACACCAAAGCACTTGTGCCTCACTAATATGTGCATTTGAAAAAAACACCAATGACGTGATACGGTATGAAACAATATATTCAATGAACAAACACATGTAGGTTGTCTCTAAAAACATAAAAACCTCATACATATAAGATCTAAAACATTTGTCTGAAACAGTGTTTTTTTCAAACGAGAAACAGTTTTTCAACACTGTTGGTTAGTAAAATGAATCAAGGATATCAAAATAAAAACCGCCTTACCCCATACATGTTCAAAACAAAACCAAATATTGTACAGTTTTAAGCTGGGTTAGGCACAAGTGCAAGCTTGTCAAGAATCAGCAGAATCCGACAGCCGCCACACGAGTGGACCCTGCTAGTAAAAACAACCAGCGACAGGGGAGAGGGACGGGCAAGCATTGACCAGGGAAGGGTGGTGGGGGCTGACAAACAGTGATGTGGGAGGGGTTTTGGAGAATGTTACCAAATACCCAACACTGTCAACCAAAGACAGATATTCCTCAGAAATGTTCAGCTATAGCAGACACGTTTCACCCTGTTTGTGACTGGTCGCTGTTATACTGAGACATGTTTTTAAAGTAATGAAGATTGAAAAATTGCTATTAACAAGGATCGTCAGTCATATTCTTTGTAAAATTCATGGGATGGAGGGGGCAGGCTCCAAGTCAGCCAAATCAAATTCCCTAACCCCAAGCAGTAAACGCAACATGGGCCTCTTCATTCACTCCCACAGATCGGTGTTTTGACTGACCCGCCATAGCTATGATATGAAAGAGGGCGTGTAGTTAAAAGTTAGGCGCGCGGCCTCCTGAAGCGGTCCCCTTGTTGAAACATGAAGCGCAGCGGCTGTGAAGCGGGCGCCATGCTGATTAAATAAAAGGCGCGCAGCCTCCAAAATAAAATAATTAAACAAAATAAAATTTGCACTACCTCCAAAATCGCACACGCAACCTCTTCCATAAAAAAGCAATAATATGAAACATGAATAGTGGCAGCCATGAAGTGGGTGCCATGCTGATAAAACAAAAGCTGTGTGACCTCCAAAAGCATATAATTAAAGAAAGTTTGTTTACACATGCTACCTTCTGTTTGGAAAATTAAAATGCCATCAGTTGAGCGTGTTAGATTGAAAAGCCCAATAAAATAAAATCTGCGTGAGCTCCAAAAGCATTTTTTAAACAAAATTTGTTTACACATGCTACTTGCCACTTTGGAAAATGGAAAAGCCATCATCTGAGTGTGTTTAGATCGAAAAGCCAAAAAACACAACATTCTGAAAGCACGAGCCGAGACCAAAAAACCCAAAAAACTAACATAAATAGACTGGGGAGAATGACTAAATGTAATAGGGCCAAGCTCCATGGGAAGGAACCAAACACGAAAAGGAGGAAAAAATAATGCACTACTGAAAAGCAAGGATTTCCAAACAACTTGCAAAAAAATGAATGAAAAACAATGGGCATGCTTGAAGCCCACAGAGTAGATACAGCATGCCTCGAAGAGACAGCACATGTGCTGCCGAGGCGGCACCTAATAAAGTCTCCTCAATCCCTTTCATCCATCATCAGAGGAAGAACATCCTGTAAATAAACAGGCCTAATGAAGTACATATGCCCTCCGAAGTTCTTCCTCCCTTTCATGTCCCTGGAAGCAGCTACGAGATGTGCCTAAGCCAATTGTATTGTCTCTCTATTTCTTGAAGTAAAGTTAGTTCTTAAAAGAGACGAGGATATTGGGCTCACTCCGGGAGACCTAAAGAAACATCAGAATGTGGGGACAGAGAATTGCTCATTAAAGAAATTTCAGGGAGGGTTAAGATTGAATGCAGATGCAGTTAGTACAGTGGGAAACCAGGGACAAAGATAGTGGAAGTGATGACAGATTTCTTGTGGATAATGAGGAAGATAGGAAGACATGGGACCAGGTTCCCAAACACAAAGGGTAACATGAAAAAGGCAAGACAGGTGAGAATGGAAAGCAACAACTCTTTTTGTAGGGAAACCAGCATTGGAGATAAGAGTAATAAGGGCATAAAAGCTGGGTCCTTCCAAGACTTATGAAATAAGATCAGCACAAGGGATAGTGACTATTTGAATGCATTTGTGGGCATCTTTTTAAGTAAGATTTTAGCTTATCAATCAGTTTTAGTCGCTTGTGCTACAGTTCAGCTAGTAAGTGACATGACAGAAAGCATAATATATGGTACGAGAATAGTTTTTTTAAAGAAACTAATAGGGCGTGATTCAACTGATGAGTCTGTGGAGCGGAAAAAAAGAAGTGAAGCCAGCAAAGAGAAGCACGTCCAGGTTGAAGTTTAAGTATGACAAGAGAAA
Source organism: Calotriton arnoldi (assembly GCA_963921515.1). Classification (NCBI taxonomy): domain Eukaryota; kingdom Metazoa; phylum Chordata; class Amphibia; order Caudata; family Salamandridae; genus Calotriton; species Calotriton arnoldi. Next base: position 396,475 of record CAWUFW010014375.1, on the reverse strand, counting down.
TGGTAATTTTAGAAAAGAGTGTGTTAAAACAGTGTTGAGAACATATTGCTAAAACTCCCTCTGGGAATTAGTCCTATAAAAGCAGTTGCAAAGCAGGCAAAAGGAGGCCAGTGGAAGAAAGAAGAGAAGGAAACAAAGGCAAGGTGTTGACAAAGACCAGCTGAGAACATGAAAACAATAAAGATAATGTTGAAAAATCTGCTAAACATGCAAATAGGTATGGAGACAGGAAACATGTAAAACAAGAAAGAATAGAAAAAATAAATAGTCCCAAAACTATGGCGGTAACCAAGTGGGACATGGTGTCGATGAAAGGTATAGAGATGGGTTGCCAACAGTGCCTCTGGATGGACTTGTTATCTGCAGCAGTGGATGGCAGGTACCTCTCACCCGAAGCAGACAATAGCAGTGCAACACGCTGTTTACTCCAGCAACCACTGCGGCAAAACCTGGTGTGGGTGGGCAGTAAATCCATCAACCATTGCCCACCAAGGGAGACATAATGTGACCTCTATAGGATGGAAAGTAACAGGCAAAACGACCTGCAAAAGTACCTGCAGAAGGTATTGCAAAACAAGCCAGACCTTCTAGGAGTTTAATGTCAAATTAAGTACTTTAATACTTGCTTCAATGACGTGAGGGCCAGAAGATTAATAATCACCTGACAAAATTGATGCCCATTCCTAAGACTCATTGACATTTGGTGCATGGCTCTGCTAGTAATATTAGGCATTTCATGGAAGGAAGTACCCTAGTTCATGAAGGATTCATTTTATTACAGGGAGTCCACAAGAGACACAAAAGCAAATGCTGTGGTTACATAGACACCATTTTAGAATTCTAAAAGGGCACTGTTTTGCAAAGTGGGTGTGCAAAATAACGACAGCAGGGCTTGTTTTCCCACATACCCATGAGCGGGAAGTAAAAAGAGTAAAGACAAGAAACAGTATAGTGTTATATTTCATATAGGTACCCCAATATAGGCTCAGGTAACATCCTAACCCTTCACCTATATTCTCCCCTACATTACACACATAACGGTTCTTTGGGACTGACCTTTTACCTAGATACAACACTGCACACAGGACGCGGGGTTTTACCTAGTAAAAGCCTCATACTTTATGCATGAGGATTCTTGGAAACTCAGCAGGACTACCATCTCCTGCACAATAACTATGTGTAAGGTTCATTCCCTACGTCATCCTAAGGCCGACAATGGCACAGCAAGGATAGTCAGAGGAGAACAAGGACTACCATGCTGACACACTGACGCGAGACGCTGAGGTTCCTGCATGCAGACACAAAAGCTCGCAGTGGTCTGACATCCCTTGCGGGGTGTCCAGCTCGAGACCAAGACGGGGTCTCACAGTCTCTCACTTCAGGTAATGGGGTTGACTTTATCCTAGAGGGATTCTTGGCTGCACACCTACATATATGCTAGATACACTTAGGTACATCTAGTTAGAGTCGCATCGTAGCAGTACGCATTTTACTGTCATGTATTTTATATACCTGCCTGTATTCACTGTATTAGCACTATGGTAGAAATCTACCATCCTTTTACTCTGTTAGTGCTTCTGATCATTTATATCTGCTTCTGTCTAATAGTTGTCTCAGCACACCTATTTTACACTAGAATAACTCCTGCTCAATAAATGCTTATTGAAAACGTCCCCACTGTTTATTCTGTGTATTTTTCGGAGACAAAGTGAGCACGAGTGACTGAGCAAAAAGTATTGCACTGTTTCCATGATCCTGAGGGATCAGGGTTGTCATGTTCGATAGTTGCCAAGAACTATTCTCTCCTTGGTAAATGGGGTTTCTAGTGGTACTGTGAGCTAGCTGGTATACAGACTAACCTACCCAGTGGGGGGGTCTAAAAACAGTCTGAACACAATCCTACAGTGTATGTTGTCCAAACGCGCAGATACTATATAGGTTTTATAGGAACAACACGACAATAGTACAGTAAGGAAAACTGCTATGTGGGATCTGCATGCAGCTTTGCCTACAAGTCCAGTGAGGGCGTGGGAGGTCACCCAGGAACAAGTTGTATTCATTCACCTACAGAGAAGAAACCAAGGGTTTGCAGGTTCAGAGGCAAAAGGTAATCTTTAGACAGGCACAAGATGGAGGCTGACTTTAGGTCAAAGGGCTTTACTTATCTTAGCAGTTTTGAATAGTACGAACATGACCCAAGAGCCGAGTAAAAAACACAAATATTGAATATAAGCAAATAAACAATTTAGACTCAGGGTCAGAACAGAATAAAATTAGGTTAAAAATATGGTGAATGAAGATGAAAGGTGAGACCACTTAAGGAGGCCTGAAAGGTTGGCAACAAGGTTGGTGAAGGAAATCTGAGACACTATTAACCTGTCAGTCACAATCAGGAAGGCATATTTACTAAGTCCTGGTGTCACCCTTGCGTCACACAAGGCGACACAGGGCAATGAAAAGGCTTATTTGGAAATTACAAAGTCATGCACGGCTTGCTTTGCCTGGACTTGAGTGGCTTTGGAAAAAAATGTAACGCAATGCAGTGGCTTGTGCTGGATTGCGTTACATTTCTTAGTGGTAGGTGTTCCATGGGTGGAGTATGGACGTTCCAGTGCATCCACCCATGGGCTTCACTCAGTTCCAGATTTTATAAGGTTTGTTAAGCTGGAATTGTGTGAAATCGGTACCCCTACCACAGAGAGGCGTAACGAGGAGAAATGTGTTTATATCTGCTCTTTACTTCCTCTTTCTATGCACAATGCATTCTGAGGAAAATACCTCTTTGGATTGTTTATGTGCAGGATGGCATCCCTTCCAACACAAAATCAATCCTGCCTGTAACACAGGCACCATTGCAGCATGACGCAAGTGCACCAATGCTGGAAGAGAGCTGAAAAGCGGCATATCTTTGTAAATATGGCACTCTTCAGCTCTCTCCCATTCACGCAGAGCATTCACGCAGAGCATCAACTTGCCTTGCTGCATTCCAAATGCAAAAACAACAATTGATGGACAGAATGCAGAACAATGTTATATATTCACCCCAGTACAGAGATCTGTGCCTAAATATATAGATTTTTTTGCTCACCATGCCATTCCAGTTTGAACTCAGCCACATGCAAATCAGTCTTGACCCTGTGCCCAATGGGAAGAGTCCAGCCCGAACTGTCAGGCCAGGTCCTCCCTGGACTGGAAACAAGCATCCTAGGACCGGGTTTGGGGTTTCACCCCTCATCAGCCAGGATAGCTTGACTCCAGTGGCATGGAAAGCACGGGACCAACATCTGGGCATACCTGTCCCACTCCGGGTGACAAATGCAAAAACAACAATTGGTGGACAGAATGCAGAACAATATAATACATTCACCCCACTACAGATATCTGGTCCTAAATCCATCGTTTTTTGCTCACCATGCCATTCCAGTTTGAACACAGCCATATGCAAATCAGTCTTGACCCTGTGCCCAATGGGAAGAGTCCAGCCCGAACTGCCAGGCCAGGTCCTCCCTGGACTGGAAACAAGCATCATAGGACCGGTTTCGGGGTTTCACCCCTCATCAGCCAGGATAGCTTGACTCCAGTGGCATGGAGAGCACGGGACCTACATCTGGGCATATCTGTCCCACTCGGGGTGACAAATGCAAAAACAACAATTGATGGACAGAATGCAGAACAATGTCATACATTCAACCCAGTACAGAGATCTGGGCCTAAATCCATTATTTTTTTGCTCACCATGCCATTCCAGTTTGAACCCAGCCATATGCAAATCAGTCTTAACCCTGTGCCCAATGGGAACAGTCCAGCCCGAACTGCCAGGCAAGGTCCTTCCTGGAATGGAAACAAGCATCCTAGGACCAGTTTTGGGGTTTCACCCCTCATCAGCCAGGATAGCTTGACTCCAGTGGCATGGAGAGCACGGAACCCACATCTGGGCATACCCGTCCACCTCGGGGTGACAAATGCAAAAACAACAATTGATGGACAGAATGCACAATAATGTCATACATTCACCCCAGTACAGATATCTGGGCCTAAATATATCGTTTTTTTGCTCACCATGCCATTCCAGTTTGAACCCAGCCATATGCAAATCAGTCTTGACCCTGTGCCCAATTGGAACAGTCCAGCCCGAACTGCCAGGCCCTCCCTGGACTGGAAACAAGCATCCTAGGACCGGTTTCGGGGTTTCACCCCTCATCAGCTAGGATAGCTTGAGTCCAGTGGCATGGAGAGCACGGGACCCACATCTGGGCATACCTGTCCCACTCGGGGTGACAAATGCAAAAACAACAATTGATGGACAGAATGCAGAACAATGTCATACATTCACCCCAGTACAGATATCTGGGCCTAAATCCATTGTTTTTCTGCTCACCATGCCATTCCAGTTTGAACCCAGCCATATGCAAATCAGTCTTGAACCTATGCCCAATGGGAAGAGTCCAGCCCGAACTGTCAGGCCAGGTCCTCCCTGGACTGGAAAGAAGCATCCTAGGACCGGTTACGGGGGTTCACCCCTCATCAGCCAGGATAGCTTAACTCCAGTGGCATGGAGAGCACGGGACCAACATCTGGGCATACCTGTCCCACTCCGGGTGACAAATGCAAAAACAACAATTGATGGACAGAATGCAGAACAATATCATACATTCACCCCACTACAGATATCTGGACCTACATCCATCATTTTTTTGCTCACCATGCCATTCCAGTTTGAACCCAGCCGAATGCAAATCAGTCTTGACCCTGTGCCCAATGGGAAGAGTCCAGCCCGAACTGCCAGGCCAGGTACTCCCTGGATTGGAAACAAGCATCATAGGACCGGTTTCGGGGTATCACCCCTCATCAGCCAGGATAGCTTGACTCCAGTGGCATGGAGACCACGGGACCTACATCTGGGCATATCTGTCCCACTCGGCGTGACAAATGGAAAAACAACAATTGATGGACAGAATGCAGAACAATGTCATACATTCAACCCAGTACAGAGATCTGGGCCTAAATCCATTGTTTTTTTGCTCACCATGCCATTCCAGTTTGAACCCAGCCATATGCAAATCAGTCTTAACCCTGTGCCCAATGGGAACAGTCCAGCCCGAACTGCCAGGCAAGGTCCTCCCTGGACTGGAAACAAGCATCCTAGGACCGGTTTTGGGGTTTCACCCCTCATCAGCCATGATAGCTTGACTCCAGTGGCATGGAGAGCACGGAACCCACATCTGGGCATACCCGTCCACCTCCGGGTGACAAATGCAAAAACAACAATTGATGGACAGAATGCAGAATAATGTCATACATTCACCCCAGTACAGATATCTGGGCCTAAATATATCGTTTTTTTTGCTCACCATGCCATTCCAGTTTGAACCCAGCCATATGCAAATCAGTCTTGACCCTGTGCCCAATGGGAACAGTCCAGCCCGAACTGCCAGGCCCTCCCTGGACTGCAAAGAAGCATCCTAGGACCGGTTTCGGGGGTTCACCCCTCATCAGCCAGGATAGCTTGACTCCAGTGGCATGGAGAGCACGGGACACACATCTGGGCATACCCGTCCCACTCGGGGTGACAAATGCAAAAACAACAATTGATGGACAGAATGCTGAATAATGTCATACATTCACCCCAGTACAGATATCTGGGCCTAAATCCATCGTTTTTCTGCTCACCATGCCATTCCAGTTTCAACCCAGCCATATGTAAATCAGTCTTGACCATGTGCCCAATGGGAACAGTCCAGCCCGAACTGTCAGGCTAGGTCCTCCCTGGACTGGAAACAAGCATCCTAGGACCGGGTTCGGGGTTTCACCCCTAGTCAGCCAGGATAGCTTGACTCCAGTGGCATGGAGAGCACGGGACCCACATCTGGGCATACCCGTCCCACTCGGGGTGACAAATGCAAAAACAATTGATGGACAGACTGCAGAAAAATGTCATACCTTCACCCCAGTACAAATTTCTGGGCCTAAATCCATCGTTTTTCTGCTCACCATGCCATTCCAGTTTGAACCCATCCATATGAAAATCAGTATTGACCCTGTGCCCAATGGGAACAGTTCAGCCCGAACTTTCAGGCCAGGTCCTCCCTGGACTGGAAACAAGCATCCTAGGACCGGGTTTGGGGTTTCACCCCTCATCAGCCAGGATAGCTTGACTCCAGTGGCATGGAAAGCACGGGACCAACATCTGGGCATACCTGTCCCACTCCGGGTGACAAATGCAAAAACAACAATTGATGGACAAAATGCAGAACAATATCATACATTCACCCCACTACAGATATCTGGGCCTAAATCCATCGTTTTTTTGCTCACCATGCTATTCCAGTTTGAACCCAGCCATATGCAAATCAGTCTTGACCCTGTGCCCAATGGGAACAGTCCAGCCCGAACTGCCAGGCCAGGTCCTCCCTGGACTGGAAACAAGCATCCTAGGACCGGTTTCGGGGTTTCACCCCTCATCAGCCAGGATAGCTTGACTCCAGTGGCATGGAGAGCACGGGACCCACATCTGGGCATACCCCTACCACTCGGGGTGACAAATACAAAAACAACAATTGATGGACAGAGTGCCGAACAATGGCATACATTCACCCCAGTACAGAGATCTGGGCCTAAATCCATCGTTTTTATGCTCACCATGCCATTCCAGTTTGAACCCAGCCATATGCAAATCAGTCTTGACCCTGTGCCCAATGGGAACAGTCCAGCACGAACTGCCAGGCCAGGTCCTCCCTGGGCTGGAAACAAGCATATTAGTACCGGTTTCGGGGTTTCACCTCTCATCAGCCAGGATATCTTGACTCCAGTGGCATGGAGAACACAGGACCCACATCTGGGCATACCCGTCCCACTTGGGGTGTCAAATGCAAAAACAATTGATGGACAGAATGCAGAACAATGTCATACATTCACCCCAGTACAGAGATCTGGGCCTAAATCCAACGTTTTTTTGCTCACAATGCCATTCCAGTTTGAACCCAGCCATATGCAAATCAATTTTGACCGTGTGCCCAATGGGAACAGTCCAGCCCGAACTGTCAGGCCAAGTCCTCCCTGGACTGGAAACAAGCATCCTAGGACCGGTTTCGGGGTTTCACCCCTCATCAGCCAGGATAGCTTGACTCCAGTGGCATGCAGAACAAGGGACCCACATCTGGGTATACCCGTCCCACTCGGGGTGACAAGTGCAAAAACAACAATTGATGGACAGAATGCAGAACAATATCATACATTCACCCCAGTACAGATATCTGGGCCTAAATCCATCGTTTTTCTGCTCACCATGCCATTCCAGTTTCAACCCAGCCATATGTAAATCAGTCTTGACCATGTGCCCAATGGGAACAGTCCAGCCCGAACTGTCAAGCTAGGTCCTCCCTGGACTGGAAACAAGCATCCTAGGACCGGGTTCGGGGTTTCACCCCTCATCAGCCAGGATAGCTTGACTCCAGTGGCATGGAGAGCACGGGACCCACATCTGGGCATACCCGTCCCACTCGGGGTGACAAATGCAAAAACAATTGATGGACAGACTGCAGAAAAATGTCATACCTTCACCCCAGTACAAATTTCTGGGCCTAAATCCATCGTTTTTCTCCTCACCATGCCATTCCAGTTTCAACCCAGCCATATGTAAATCAGTCTTGACCATGTGCCCAATGGGAACAGTTCAGCCCGAACTGTCAGGCCAGGTCCTCCCTGGACTGGAAACAAGCATCCTAGGACCTGGTTTGGGGTTTCACCCCTCATCAGCCAGGATAGCTTGACTCCAGTGTCATGGAAAGCACGGGACCAACATCTGGGCATACCTGTCCCACTCCGGGTGACAAATGCAAAAACAACAATTGATGGACAAAATGCAGAACAATATCATACATTCACCCCACTACAGATATCTGGGCCTAAATCCATCGTTTTTTTGCTCACCATGCTATTCCAGTTTGAACCCAGCCATATGCAAATCAGTCTTGACCCTGTGCCCAATGGGAAGAGTCCAGCCCGAACTGCCAGGCAAGTTCCTCCCTGGACTGGAAACAAGCATCCTAGGAACGGTTTCGGGGTTTCACCCCTCATCAGCCAGGATAGCTTGACTCCAGTGGCATGGAGAGCACGGGACCTACATCTGGGCATAACTGCACCACTCGGGGTGACAAATTCAAAAACAACAATTGATGGATAGAATGCAGAACAATCTCATACATTCAACCCAGCACAGAGATCTGGGCCTAAATCCATTGTTTTATTGCTCACCATGCCATTCCAGTTTGAACCCAGCCATATACAAATCAGTCTGAACCCTGTGCCCAATGGGAACAGTACAGCCCGAACTGCCAGGCAAGGTCCTCCCTGGACTGGAAACAAGCATCCTAGGAATGGTTTTGGAGTTTCACCCCTCATCAGCCAGGATAGCTTAACTCCAGTGGCATGGAGAGCACGGAACACACATCTGGGCATACCCGTCCACCTCGGGGTGACAAATCCAAAAACAACAATTGATGGACAGAATGCAGAACAATGTCATACATTCACCCCAGTACAGAGATCTGGGCCTAAATCCATCGTTTTTATGCTCAACATGCCATTAAGGTTGAACCCAGCCATATGCAAATCAGTCTTGACCCTGTGCCCAATGGGAACAGTCCAGCCTGAACTGCCAGGCCAGGTCCTCCCTGGACTGGAAACGAGCATCCTAGGACGGGTTTCGGGGATTCACCCCGCATCAGTCAGGACAGCTTGACTCCAGTGGCATGGAGAGCATGGGATCCACATATGAGCATACCTGTCCCAATCAGGGTGACAAATGCAAAAACAACAATTGATGGACAGAATGCAGAACAATGTCAGACATTCACCCCAGTACAGAGATCTGGGCCTAAATCCATCGTTTGTTTGCTCACCATGCCATTCCAGTTTGAACCCAGCCATATGCAAATCAGTCTTGACCCTGTGCCCAATGGGAACAGTCCAGCCCGAACTGCCAGGCCAGGTCCTCCCTGGACTGGAAACAAGCATCCTAGGACCGGTTTCGGGGTTTCACCCCTCATCAGCCAGGATAGCTTGACTCCAGTGGCATGGAGAGCACGGGACCCACATCTGGGCATACCCCTACCACTCGGGGTGACAAATACAAAAACAACAATTGATGGACAGAGTGCCGAACAATGGCATACATTCACCCCAGTACAGAGATCTGGGCCTAAATCCATCGTTTTTATGCTCACCATGCCATTCCAGTTTGAACCCAGCCATATGCAAATCAGTCTTGACCCTGTGCCCAATGGGAACAGTCCAGCACGAACTGCCAGGCCAGGTCCTCCCTGGGCTGGAAACAAGCATCCTAGGACCGGTTTCGGGGTTTCACCCCTCATCAGCCAGGATATCTTGACTCCAGTGGCATGGAGAACACAGGACCCACATCTGGGCATACCCGTCCCACTTGGGGTGTCAAATGCAAAAACAATTGATGGACAGAATGCAGAACAATGTCATACATTCACCCCAGTACAGAGATCTGGGCCTAAATCCAACGTTTTTTGCTCACAATGCCATTCCAGTTTGAACCCAGCCATATGCAAATCAATTTTGACCGTGTGCCCAATGGGAACAGTCCAGCCCGAACTGTCAGGCCAAGTCCTCCCTGGACTGGAAACAAGCATCCTAGGACCGGTTTCGGGGTTTCACCCCTCATCAGCCAGGATAGCTTGACTCCAGTGGCATGCAGAACAAGGGACCCACATCTGGGTATACCCGTCCCACTCGGGGTGACAAGTGCAAAAACAACAATTGATGGACAGAATGCAGAATAATGTCATACTTACACCCCAGTGCAGAGATCTGGGCCTAAATCCATCGGTTTTTTGCTCACCATGCCATTCCAGTTTGAACCCAGCCATATGCAAATCAGTCTTGACCCTGTGCCCAATGAGAACAGTCCAGCTCGAACTGCCAGGCCAGGCCCTCCGTGGACTGGAAACAAGCACCCTAGGACCGGTTTCGGGGTTCCACCCCTCATCAGCCAGGATAGCTTGACTCCAGTGGCATGGAGAGCACGGGACCCACATCTGGGCATACCCGTCCCACTCTGGTTGACAAATGCAAAAACAACAATTGATGGACAGAATGCAGAACAATGTCATACATTCACCCCAGTACAGAGATCTGGGCCTAAATCCATCATTTTTTTGCTCACCATGCCATTCCAGTTTGAACCCAGCCATATGCAAATCAGTCTTAACCCTGTGCCCAATGGGAACAGTCCAGCCCGAACTGCCAGGCAAGTTCCTCCCTGGACTGGAAACAAGCATCCTAGGACCGGTTTTGGGGTTTCACCCCTCATCAGCCAGGATACCTTGACTCCAGTGGCATGGAGAGCACGGAACCCACATCTGGACATACCCGTCCATTTCGGGGTGACAAATGCAAAAACAACAATTGATGGACAGAATGAAGAAGAATGTCATACATTCACCCCAGTACAGATATCAGGGCCTAAATATATCGTTTTTTTTGCTCACCATGCCATTCCAGTTTGAACCCAGCCATATGCAAATCAGTCTTGACCCTGTGCCCAATGGGAACAGTCCAGCCCGAACTGCCAGTCCCTCCCTGGACTGGAAACAAGCATCCTAGGATCGGTTTCGGGGTTTCACTCCTCATCAGCCAGGATAGCTTGACTCCAGTGGCATGGAGAGCACGGGACCCACATCTGGGCATACCTGTCCCACTCGGGGTGACAAATGCAAAAACAACAATTGATGGACAGAATGCAGAACAATGTCATACATTCACCCCAGTACAGAGATCTGGGCCTAAATCCATCGTTTTTCTGCTCAGCATGCCATTCCAGTTTGAACCTAGCCATATGCAAATCAGTCTTGAGCCTGTGCCCAATGTGAACAGTCCAGCCCGAACTGTCAGGCCAGGTCCTCCCTGGACAGGAAAGAAGCATCCTAGGACCGGTTTCGGGGGTTCACCCCTCATCAGCCAGGATAGCTTAACTCCAGTGGCACGGAGAGCACAGTACCCACATCGGGGCATACCCGTCCCACTCGGAGTGACAAATGCAAAAACAACAATTGATGGACAGAATGCAGAACAATGTCATACATTCACCCCAGTACAGATATCTGGGCCTAAATCCATCGTTTTTCTGCTCACCATGCCATTCCAGTTTGAACCCAGCCATATGTAAATCAGTCTTGACCCTGTGCTCAATGGGAACAGTCCAGCCCGAACCGTCAGGCCAGGTCCTCCCTGGACTGGAAACAAGCATCCTAGGACCGGGTTCGGGGTTTCACCCCTCATCAGCCAGGATAGCTTGACTCCAGTGCCATGGAGAGCACGGGACCTACATCTGGGCATATCTGTCCCACTCGGGGTGACAAATGCAAAAACAACAATTGATGGACAGAATCAGAACAATGTCATACATTCAACCCAGTACAGAGATCTGGGCCTAAATCCATTGTTTTTTTGCTCACCATGCCATTCCAGTTTGAACCCAGCCATATGTAAATCAGTCTTGACCCTGTGCCCAATGGGAACAGTCCAGCCCGAACTGTCAGGCCAGGTCCTCCCTGGACTGGAAACAAGCATCCTACGACCGGGTTTGGTGTTTAACCCCTCATCAGCCAGGATAGCTTGACACCAGTGGCATGGAGAGCACGGGACCCACATCTGGGCATACCCGTCCCACTCGGGGTGACAAATGCAAAAACAAAAATTGATGGACAGACTGCAGGACAGTGTCATACCTTCACCCCAGTACAAATTTCTGGGCCTAAATCCATCGTTTTTCTGCTCACCATGCCATTCCAGTTTGAACCCAGCCATATGCAAATCAGTCTTGACCCTGTGCCCAATGGGAAGAGTCCAGCCCGAACTGCCAGGCCAGGCCCTCCCTGGACTGGAAACAAGCATCCTAGGACCGGTTTCGGGGTTTCACCCCTCATCAGCCAGGATAGCTTGACTCCAGTGGCATGGAGAGCACGGGACCTACATCTGGGCATATCTGTCCCACTCGGGGTGACAAATTCAAAAACAATAATTGATGGACAGAATGCAGAACAATCTCATACATTCAACCCAGCACAGAGATCTGGGCCTAAATCCATAGTTTTTTTGCTCACCATGCCATTCCAGTTTGAACCCAGCCATATACAAATCAGTCTTAACCCTGTGCCCAATGGGAACAGTCCAACCCGAACTGCCAGGCAAGGTCCTCCCTGGACTGCAAACAAGCATCCTAGGAATGGTTTTGGAGTTTCACCCCTCATCAGCCAGGTTAGCTTGACTCCAGTGGCATGGAGAGCACGGAACCCACATCTGGGCATACCCGTCCACCTCGGGGTGACAAATCCAAAAACAACAATTGATGGACAGAATGCAGAACAATGTCATACATTCATCCCAGTACAGAGATCTGGCCCTAAATCTATCGTTTTTTTGCTCACCATGCCATTCCAGTTTGAACCCAGCCATATGCAAATCAGTCTTAACCCTGTGCCCGATGGGAACAGTCCAGCCCGAACTGCCAGGCAAGGTCCTCCCTGGACTGGAAACAAGCATCCTAGGACCGGTTTTGGGGTTTCACCCCTCATCAGCCATGATACATTGACTCCAGTGGCATGGAGAGCACGGGACCCACATCTGGGCATACCCGTCCCACTCGGGGTGACAAATGCAAAAACAACAATTGATGGACAGAATGCTGAACAATGTCATACATTCACCCAAGTACAGATATCTGGGCCTAAATCCATCGTTTTTCTGCTCACCATGCCATTCCAGTTTCAACCCAGCCATATGTAAATCAGTCTTGACCATGTGCCCAATGGGAACAGTCCAGCCCGAACTGTCAGGCTAGGTCCTCCCTGGACTGGAAACAAGCATCCTAGGACCGGGTTCGGGGTTTCACCCCTCATCAGCCAGGATAGCTTGACTCCAGTGGCATGGAGAGCACGGGACCCACATCTGGGCATACCCGTCCCACTCTGGGTGACAAATGCAAAAACAATTGATGGACAGACTGCAGAAAAATGTCATACCTTCACCCCAGTACAAATTTCTGGGCCTAAATCCATCGTTTTTCTGCTCACCATGCCATTCCAGTTTGAACCCATCCATATGAAAATCAGTCTTGACCCTGTGCCCAATGGGAACAGTTCAGCCCGAACTGTCAGGCCAGGTCCTCCCTGGACTGGAAACAAGCATCCTAGGACCGGTTTCGGGGTTTCACCCCTAATCAGCCAGGATAGCTTGACTCCAGTGGCATGGAGAGCACGGGACCTACATCTGGGCATATCTGCCCCACTCGGGGTGACAAATTCAAAAACAACAATTGATGGATAGAATGCAGAACAATCTCATACATTCAACCCAGCACAGAGATCTAGGCCTAAATCCATTGTTTTTTTGCTCACCATGCCATTTCAGTTTGAACCCAGCCATATACAAATCAGTCTTGACCCTGTGCCCAATGGGAACAGTACAGCCCGAACTGCCAGGCAAGGTCCTGCCTGGACTGGAAACAAGCATCCTAGGAATGGTTTTGGAGTTTCACCCCTCATCAGCCAGGATAGCTTAACTCCAGTGGCATGGAGAGCACGGAACACACATCTGGGCATACCCTTCCACCTCGGGGTGACAAATCCAAAAACAACAATTGATGGACAGAATGCAGAACAATGTCATACATTCATCCCAGTACAGAGATCTGGCCCTAAATCTATCGTTTTTTTGCTCACCATGCCATTCCAGTTTGAACCCAGCCATATGCAAATCAGTCTTAACCCTGTGCCCAATGGGAACAGTCCAGCCCGAACTGCCAGGCAAGGTCCTCCCTGGACTGGAAACAAGCATCCTAGGACCGGTTTTGGGGTTTCACCCCTCATCAGCCATGATAGCTTGACTTCAGTGGCATGGAGAGCACGGAACCCACATCTGGGCATACCCGTCCACCTCCGGGTGACAAATGCAAAAACAACAATTGATGGACAGAATGCAGAATAATGTCATACATTCACCCCAGTACAGATATCTGGGCCTAAATATATCGGTTTTTTTGCTCACCATGCCATTCCAGTTTGAACCCAGCCATATGCAAATCAGACTTGACCCTGTGCCCAATGGGAACAGTCCAGCCCGAACTGCCAGGCCCTCCCTGGACTGCAAAGAAGCAACCTAGGACCGGTTTCGGGGGTTCACCCCTCATCAGCCAGGATAGCTTGACTCCAGTGGCATGGAGAGCACGGGACACACATCTGGGCATACCCGTCCCACTCGGGGTGACAAATGCAAAAACAACAATTGATGGACAGAATGCTGAATAATGTCATACATTCACCCCAGTACAGATATCTGGGCCTAAATCCATCGTTTTTCTGCTCACCATGCCATTCCAGTTTCAACCCAGCCATATGTAAATCAGTCTTGACCATGTGCCCAATGGGAACAGTCCAGCCCGAACTGTCAGGCTAGGTCCTCCCTGGACTGGAAACAAGCATCCTAGGACCGGGTTCGGGGTTTCACCCCTAATCAGCCAGGATAGCTTGACTCCAGTGGCATGGAGAGCACGGGACCCACATCTGGGCATACCCGTCCCACTCGGGGTGACAAATGCAAAAACAATTGATGGACAGACTGCAGAAAAATGTCATACCTTCACCCCAGTACAAATTTCTGGGCCTAAATCCATCGTTTTTCTGCTCACCATGCCATTCCAGTTTGAACCCATCCATATGAAAATCAGTATTGACCCTGTGCCCAATGGGAACAGTTCAGCCCGAACTGTCAGGCCAGGTCCTCCCTGGACTGGAAACAAGCATCCTAGGACCGGGTTTGGGGTTTCACCCCTCATCAGCCAGGATAGCTTGACTCCAGTGGCATGGAAAGCACGGGACCAACATCTGGGCATACCTGTCCCACTCCGGGTGACAAATGCAAAAACAACAATTGATGGACAAAATGCAGAACAATATCATACATTCACCCCACTACAGATATCTGGGCCTAAATCCATCGTTTTTTGCTCACCATGCTATTCCAGTTTGAACCCAGCCATATGCAAATCAGTCTTGACCCTGTGCCCAATGGGAACAGTCCAGCCCGAACTGCCAGGCCAGGTCCTCCCTGGACTGGAAACAAGCATCCTAGGACCGGTTTCGGGGTTTCACCCCTCATCAGCCAGGATAGCTTGACTCCAGTGGCATGGAGAGCACGGGACCCACATCTGGGCATACCCCTACCACTCGGGGTGACAAATACAAAAACAACAATTGATGGACAGAGTGCCGAACAATGGCATACATTCACCCCAGTACAGAGATCTGGGCCTAAATCCATCGTTTTTATGCTCACCATGCCATTCCAGTTTGAACCCAGCCATATGCAAATCAGTCTTGACCCTGTGCCCAATGGGAACAGTCCAGCACGAACTGCCAGGCCAGGTCCTCCCTGGGCTGGAAACAAGCATCTTAGGACCTGTTTCGGGGTTTCACCCCTCATCAGCCAGGATATCTTGACTCCAGTGGCATGGAGAACACAGGACCAACATCTGGGCATACCCGTCCCACTTGGGGTGTCAAATGCAAAAACAATTGATGGACAGAATGCAGAACAATGTCATACATTCACCCCAGTACAGAGATCTGGGCCTAAATCCAACGTTTTTTTGCTCACAATGCCATTCCAGTTTGAACCCAGCCATATGCAAATCAATTTTGACCGTGTGCCCAATGGGAACAGTCCAGCCCGAACTGTCAGGCCAAGTCCTCCCTGGACTGGAAACAAGCATCCTAGGACCGGTTTCGGGGTTTCACCCCTCATCAGCCAGGATAGCTTGACTCCAGTGGCATGCAGAACAAGGGACCCACATCTGGGTATACCCGTCCCACTCGGGGTGACAAGTGCAAAAACAACAATTGATGGACAGAATGCAGAACAATATCATACATTCACCCCAGTACAGATATCTGGGCCTAAATCCATCGTTTTTCTGCTCACCATGCCATTCCAGTTTCAACCCAGCCATATGTAAATCAGTCTTGACCATGTGCCCAATGGGAACAGTCCAGCCCGAACTGTCAGGCTAGGTCCTCCCTGGACTGGAAACAAGCATCCTAGGACCGGGTTCTGGGTTTCACCCCTCATCAGCCAGGATATTTTGACTCCAGTGGCATGGAGAGCACGGGACCCACATCTGGGCATACCCGTCCCACTCGGGGTGACAAATGCAAAAACAATTGATGGACAGACTGCAGAAAAATGTCATACCTTCACCCCAGTACAAATTTCTGGGCCTAAATCCATCGTTTTTCTCCTCACCATGCCATTCCAGTTTCAACCCAGCCATATGTAAATCAGTCTTGACCATGTGCCCAATGGGAACAGTTCAGCCCGAACTGTCAGGCCAGGTCCTCCCTGGACTGGAAACAAGCATCCTAGGACCTGGTTTGGGGTTTCACCCCTCATCAGCCAGGATAGCTTGACTCCAGTGTCATGGAAAGCACGGGACCAACATCTGGGCATACCTGTCCCACTCCGGGTGACAAATGCAAAAACAACAATTGATGGACAAAATGCAGAACAATATCATACATTCACCCCACTACAGATATCTGGGCCTAAATCCATCGTTTTTTGCTCACCATGCTATTCAAGTTTGAACCCAGCCATATGCAAATCAGTCTTGACCCTGTGCCCAATGGGAAGAGTCCAGCCCGAACTGCCAGGCAAGTTCCTCCCTGGACTGGAAACAAGCATCCTAGGAACGGTTTCGGGGTTTCACCCCTCATCAGCCAGGATAGCTTGACTCCAGTGGCATGGAGAGCACGGGACCTACATCTGGGCATAACTGCCCCACTCGGGGTGACAAATTCAAAAACAACAATTGATGGATAGAATGCAGAACAATCTCATACATTCAACCCAGCACAGAGATCTGGGCCTAAATCCATTGTTTTATTGCTCACCATGCCATTCCAGTTTGAACCCAGCCATATACAAATCAGTCTGAACCCTGTGCCCAATGGGAACAGTACAGCCCGAACTGCCAGGCAAGGTCCTCCCTGGACTGGAAACAAGCATCCTAGGAATGGTTTTGGAGTTTCACCCCTCATCAGCCAGGATAGCTTAACTCCAGTGGCATGGAGAGCACGGAACACACATCTGGGCATACCCGTCCACCTCGGGGTGACAAATCCAAAAACAACAATTGATGGACAGAATGCAGAACAATGTCATACATTCACCCCAGTACAGAGATCTGGGCCTAAATCCATCGTTTTTATGCTCAACATGCCATTAAGGTTGAACCCAGCCATATGCAAATCAGTCTTGACCCTGTGCCCAATGGGAACAGTCCAGCGTGAACTGCCAGGCCAGGTCCTCCCTGGACTGGAAACGAGCATCCTAGGACGGGTTTCGGGGATTCACCCCGCATCAGTCAGGACAGCTTGACTCCAGTGGCATGGAGAGCATGGGACCCACATATGAGCATACCTGTCCCACTCAGGGTGACAAATGCAAAAACAACAATTGATGGACAGAATGCAGAACAATGTCAGACATTCACCCCAGTACAGAGATCTGGGCCTAAATCCATCGTTTGTTTGCTCACCATGCCATTCCAGTTTGAACCCAGCCATATGCAAATCAGTCTTGACCCTGTGCCCAATGGGAACAGTCCAGCCCGAACTGCCAGGCCAGGTCCTCCCTGGACTGGAAACAAGCATCCTAGGACCGGTTTCGGGGTTTCACCCCTCATCAGCCAGGATAGCTTGACTCCAGTGGCATGGAGAGCACGGGACCCACATCTGGGCATACCCCTACCACTCGGGGTGACAAATACAAAAACAACAATTGATGGACAGAGTGCCGAACAATGGCATACATTCACCCCAGTACAGAGATCTGGGCCTAAATCCATCGTTTTTATGCTCACCATGCCATTCCAGTTTGAACCCAGCCATATGCAAATCAGTCTTGACCCTGTGCCCAATGGGAACAGTCCAGCACGAACTGCCAGGCCAGGTCCTCCCTGGGCTGGAAACAAGCATCCTAGGACCGGTTTCGGGGTTTCACCCCTCATCAGCCAGGATATCTTGACTCCAGTGGCATGGAGAACACAGGACCCACATCTGGGCATACCCGTCCCACTTGGGGTGTCAAATGCAAAAACAATTGATGGACAGAATGCAGAACAATGTCATACATTCACCCCAGTACAGAGATCTGGGCCTAAATCCAACGTTTTTTGCTCACAATGCCATTCCAGTTTGAACCCAGCCATATGCAAATCAATTTTGACCGTGTGCCCAATGGGAACAGTCCAGCCCGAACTGTCAGGCCAAGTCCTCCCTGGACTGGAAACAAGCATCCTAGGACCGGTTTCGGGGTTTCACCCCTCATCAGCCAGGATAGCTTGACTCCAGTGGCATGCAGAACAAGGGACCCACATCTGGGTATACCCGTCCCACTCGGGGTGACAAGTGCAAAAACAACAATTGATGGACAGAATGCAGAATAATGTCATACATTCACCCCAGTGCAGAGATCTGGGCCTAAATCCATCGGTTTTTGCTCACCATGCCATTCCAGTTTGAACCCAGCCATATGCAAATCAGTCTTGACCCTGTGCCCAATGAGAACAGTCCAGCTCGAACTGCCAGGCCAGGCCCTCCGTGGACTGGAAACAAGCACCCTAGGACCGGTTTCGGGGTTCCACCCCTCATCAGCCAGGATAGCTTGACTCCAGTGGCATGGAGAGCACGGGACCCACATCTGGGCATACCCGTCTCACTCTGGGTGACAAATGCAAAAACAACAATTGATGGACAGAATGCAGAACAATGTCATACATTCACCCCAGTACAGAGATCTGGGCCTAAATCCATCATTTTTTTGCTCACCATGCCATTCCAGTTTGAACCCAGCCATATGCAAATCAGTCTTAACCCTGTGCCCAATGGGAACAGTCCAGCCCGAACTGCCAGGCAAGGTCCTCCCTGGACTGGAAACAAGCATCCTAGGACCGGTTTTGGGGTTTCACCCCTCATCAGCCAGGATACCTTGACTCCAGTGGCATGGAGAGCACGGAACCCACATCTGGACATACCCGTCCATTTCGGGGTGACAAATGCAAAAACAACAATTAATGGACAGAATGAAGAAGAATGTCATACATTCACCCCAGTACAGATATCAGGGCCTAAATATATCGGTTTTTTTGCTCACCATGCCATTCCAGTTTGAACCCAGCCATATGCAAATCAGTCTTGACCCTGTGCCCAATGGGAACAGTCCAGCCCGAATTGCCAGGCCCTCCCTGGACTGGAAACAAGCATCCTAGGATCGGTTTCGGGGTTTCACTCCTCATCAGCCAGGATAGCTTGACTCCAGTGGCATGGAGAGCACGGGACCCACATCTGGGCATACCTGTCCCACTCGGGGTGACAAATGCAAAAACAACAATTGATGGACAGAATGCAGAACAATGTCATACATTCACCCCAGTACAGAGATCTGGGCCTAAATCCATCGTTTTTCTGCTCAGCATGCCATTCCAGTTTGAACCCAGCCATATGCAAATCAGTCTTGAGCCTGTGCCCAATGTGAACAGTCCAGCCCGAACTGTCAGGCCAGGTCCTCCCTGGACAGGAAAGAAGCATCCTAGGACCGGTTTCGGGGTTCACCCCTCATCAGCCAGGATAGCTTAACTCCAGTGGCACGGAGAGCACAGTACCCACATCGGGGCATACCCGTCCCACTCGGAGTGACAAATGCAAAAACAACAATTGATGGACAGAATGCAGAACAATGTCATACATTCACCCCAGTACAGATATCTGGGCCTAAATCCATCGTTTTTCTGCTCACCATGCCATTCCAGTTTGAACCCAGCCATATGTAAATCAGTCTTGACCCTGTGCTCAATGGGAACAGTCCAGCCCGAACCGTCAGGCCAGGTCCTCCCTGGACTGGAAACAAGCATCCTAGGACCGGGTTCGGGGTTTCACCCCTCATCAGCCAGGATAGCTTGACTCCAGTGCCATGGAGAGCACGGGACCCACATCTGGGCATATCTGTCCCACTCGGGGTGACAAATGCAAAAACAACAATTGATGGACAGAATGCAGAACAATGTCATACATTCAACCCAGTACAGAGATCTGGGCCTAAATCCATTGTTTTTTGCTCACCATGCCATTCCAGTTTGAACCCAGCCATATGTAAATCAGTCTTGACCCTGTGCCCAATGGGAACAGTCCAGCCCGAACTGTCAGGCCAGGTCCTCCCTGGACTGGAAACAAGCATCCTACGACCGGGTTTCGGTGTTTAACCCCTCATCAGCCAGGATAGCTTGACACCAGTGGCATGGAGAGCACGGGACCCACATCTGGGCATACCCGTCCCACTCGGGGTGACAAATGCAAAAACAAAAATTGATGGACAGACTGCAGGACAGTGTCATACCTTCACCCCAGTACAGATTTCTGGGCCTAAATCCATCGTTTTTCTGCTCACCATGCCATTCCAGTTTGAACCCAGCCATATGCAAATCAGTCTTGACCCTGTGCCCAATGGGAAGAGTCCAGCCCGAACTGCCAGGCCAGGCCCTCCCTGGACTGGAAACAAGCATCCTAGGACCGGTTTCGGGCTTTCACCCCTCATCAGCCAGGATAGCTTGACTCCAGTGGCATGGAGAGCACGGGACCCACATCTGGGCATATCTGTCCCACTCGGGGTGACAAATTCAAAAACAATAATTGATGGACAGAATGCAGAACAATCTCATACATTCAACCCAGCACAGAGATCTGGGCCTAAATCCATTGTTTTTTTGCTCACCATGCCATTCCAGTTTGAACCCAGCCATATGCAAATCAGTCTTAACCCTGTGCCCAATGGGAACAGTCCAGCCCGAACTGCCAGGCCAGGTCCTCCCTGGACTGCAAACAAGCATCCTAGGAATGGTTTCGGAGTTTCACCCCTCATCAGCCAGGTTAGCTTGACTCCAGTGGCATGGAGAGCACAGAACCCACATCTGGGCATACCCGTCCCACCTCGGGGTGACAAATCCAAAAACAACAATTGATGGACAGAATGCAGAACAATGTCATACATTCATCCCAGTACAGAGATCTGGGCCTAAATCTATCGTTTTTTTGCTCACCATGCCATTCCAGTTTGAACCCAGCCATATGCAAATCAGTCTTAACCCTGTGCACAATGGGAACAGTCCAGCCCGAACTGCCAGGCAAGGTCCTCCCTGGACTGGAAACAAGCATCCTAGGACCGGTTTTGGGGTTTCACCCCTCATCAGCCATGATACATTGACTCCAGTGGCATGGAGAGCACGGGACCCACATCTGGGCATACCCGTCCCACTCGGGGTGACAAATGCAAAAACAAAAATTGATGGACAGAATGCTGAACAATGTCATACATTCACCCCAGTACAGATATCTGGGCCTAAATCCATCGTTTTTCTGCTCACCATGCCATTCCAGTTTCAACCCAGCCATATGCAAATCAGTCTTGACCCTGTGCCCAATGGGAACAGTCCAGCCCGAACTGTCAGGCTAGGTCCTCCCTGGACTGGAAACAAGCATCCTAGGACCGGGTTCGGGGTTTCACCCCTCATCAGCCAGGATAGCTTGACTCCAGTGGCATGGAGAGCACGGGACCCACATCTGGGCATACCCGTTCCACTCTGGGTGACAAATGCAAAAACAATTGATGGACAGACTGCAGAAAAATGTCATACCTTCACCCCAGTACAAATTTCTGGGCCTAAATCCATCGTTTTTCTGCTCACCATGCCATTCCAGTTTGAACCCATCCATATGAAAATCAGTCTTGACCCTGTGCCCAATGGGAACAGTTCAGCCCGAACTGCCAGGCCAGGTCCTCCCTGGACTGGAAACAAGCATCCTAGGACCGGTTTCGGGGTTTCACCCCTAATCAGCCAGGATAGCTTGACTCCAGTGGCATGGAGAGCACGGGACCTACGTCTGGGCATACCTGTCCCACTCGGGGTGACAAATGCAAAAACAACAATTGATGGATAGAATGCAGAACAATGTCATACATTCACCCCAGTACAGAGATCTGGGCCTAAATCCATCGTTTTTTTGCTCACCATGCCATTTCAGTTTGAACCCAGCCATATACAAATCAGTCTTGAACCCTGTGCCCAATGGGAACAGTACAGCCCGAACTGCCAGGCCAGGTCCTGCCTGGACTGGAAACAAGCATCCTAGGACTGGTTTTGGGGTTTCACCCTCATCAGCCAGGATAGCTTGACTCCAGTGGCATGGAGAGCACGGGACCCACATCTGGGCATACCCGTCCCACCTCGGGGTGACAAATCCAAAAACAACAATTGATGGACAGAATGCAGAACAATGTCATACATTCATCCCAGTACAGAGATCTGGGCCTAAATCCATCGTTTTTTGCTCACCATGCCATTCCAGTTTGGACCCAGCCATATGCAAATCAGTCTTGACCCTGTGCCCAATGGGAACAGTCCAGCCCGAACTGCCAGGCCAGGTCCTCCCTGGACTGGAAACAAGCATCCTAGGACCGGTTTCGGGGTTTCACCCCTCATCAGCCAGGATAGCATTGACTCCAGTGGCATGGAGAGCACGGGACCCACGTCTGGGCATACCCGTCCCACCTCGGGGTGACAAATGCAAAAACAACAATTGATGGACAGAATGCAGAACAATGTCATACATTCACCCCAGTACAGAGATCTGGGCCTAAATCCATCGTTTTTTTGCTCACCATGCCATTCCAGTTTGAACCCAGCCATATGCAAATCAGTCTTGACCCTGTGCCCAATGGGAACAGTCCAGCCCGAACTGCCAGGCCAGGTCCTCCCTGGACTGGAAACAAGCATCCTAGGACCGGTTTCGGGGTTTCACCCCTCATCAGCCAGGATAGCATTGACTCCAGTGGCATGGAGAGCACGGGACCCACGTCTGGGCATACCCGTCCACACTCGGGGTGACAAATGCAAAAACAACAATTGATGGACAGAATGCAGAATAATGTCATACATTCACCCCAGTACAGAGATCTGGGCCTAAATCCATCGGTTTTTTTGCTCACCATGCCATTTCAGTTTGAACCCAGCCATATGCAAATCAGTCTTGACCCTGTGCCCAATGGGAACAGTCCAGCCCGAACTGCCAGGCCAGGTCCTCCCTGGACTGCAGACAAGCATCCTAGGACCGGTTTCGGGGTTTCACCCCTCATCAGCCAGGATAGCTTGACTCCAGTGGCATGGAGAGCACGGGACCCACGTCTGGGCATACCCGTCCCACTCGGGGTGACAAATGCAAAAACAACAATTGATGGACAGAATGCAGAACAATGTCATACATTCACCCCAGTACAGAGATCTGGGCCTAAATCCATCGTTTTTCTGCTCACCATGTCATTCCAGTTTGAACCCAGCCATATGCAAATCAGTCTTGACCCTGTGCCCAATGGGAACAGTCCAGCCCGAACTGCCAGGCCAGGTCCTCCCTGGACTGGAAACAAGCATCCTAGGACCGGTTTCGGGGTTTCACCCCTCATCAGCCAGGATAGCTTGACTCCAGTGGCATGGAGAGCACGGGACCCACATCTGGGCATACCCGTCCCACTCTGGGTGACAAATGCAGAAACAACAATTGATGGACAGAATGCAGAACAATGTCATACATTCACCCCAGTACAGAGATCTGGGCCTAAATCCATCGTTTTTCTGCTCACCATGCCATTCCAGTTTGAACCCATCCATATGAAAATCAGTCTTGACCCTGTGCCCAATGGGAACAGTTCAGCCCGAACTGCCAGGCCAGGTCCTCCCTGGACTGGAAACAAGCATCCTAGGGCCGGGTTTCGGGGTTTCACCCCTCATCAGCCAGGATAGCTTGACTCCAGTGGCATGGAAAGCACGGGACCAACATCTGGGCATACCTGTCCCACTCCGGGTGACAAATGCAAAAACAACAATTGATGGACAGAATGCAGAACAATGTCATACATTCACCCCAGTACAGATATCTGGGCCTAAATCCATCGTTTTTTTGCTCACCATGCTATTCCAGTTTGAACCCAGCCATATGCAAATCAGTCTTGACCCTGTGCCCAATGGGAACAGTCCAGCCCGAACTGCCAGGCAAGGTCCATCCCTGGACTGGAAACAAGCATCCTAGGACCGGTTTCGGGGTTTCACCCCTCATCAGCCAGGATAGCTTGACTCCAGTGGCATGGAGAGCACGGGACCTACATCTGGGCATACCTGTCCCACTCGGGGTGACAAATGCAAAAACAACAATTGATGGACAGAATGCAGAACAATGTCATACATTCACCCCAGTACAGAGATCTGGGCCTAAATCCATCGTTTTTTTGCTCACCATGCCATTCCAGTTTGAACCCAGCCATATACAAATCAGTCTTGAACCCTGTGCCCAATGGGAACAGTCCAGCCCGAACTGCCAGGCCAGGTCCTGCCTGGACTGGAAACAAGCATCCTAGGACCGGTTTCGGAGTTTCACCCCTCATCAGCCAGGATAGCTTGACTCCAGTGGCATGGAGAGCACGGGACCCACATCTGGGCATACCCGTCCCACCTCGGGGTGACAAATGCAAAAACAACAATTGATGGACAGAATGCAGAACAATGTCATACATTCACCCCAGTACAGAGATCTGGGCCTAAATCCATCGTTTTTTTGCTCACCATGCCATTCCGGTTTGAACCCAGCCAAATGCAAATTAGTCTTGACCCTGTGCCAAATGGGAACAGTTCAGCCCGAACTGCCAGGCCAGGTCCTCCCTGGACTGGAAACAAGCATCCTAGGGCCGGTTTCGGGGTTTCACCCATCATCAGCCAGGATAGCTTGACTCCAGTGGCATGGAGAGCACGGTACCCACATCTGGGAATACCCGTCCCACTCGGGGTGACAAATGCAAAAACAACAATTGATGGACAGAATGCAGAACAATGTCATACATTCACCCCAGTACAGAGATCTGGGCCTAAATCCATCGTTTGTTTGCTCACCATGCCATTCCAGTTTGAACCCAGCCATATGCAAATGAGTCTTGACCCTGTGCCCAATGGGAACAGTCCAGCCCGAACTGCCAGGCCAGGTCCTCCCTGGACTGGAAACAAGCATCCTAGGACCGGTTTCGGGGTTTCACCCCTCATCAGCCAGGATAGCTTGACTCCAGTGGCATGGAGAGCACGGGACCCACATCTGGGCATACCCGTCCCACTCGGGGTGACAAATACAAAAACAACAATTGATGGACAGAATGCAGAACAATGGCATACATTCACCCCAGTACAGAGATCTGGGCCTAAATCCATCGTTTTTATGCTCACCATGCCATTCCAGTTTGAACCCAGCCATATGCAAATCAGTCTTGACCCTGTGCCCAATGGGAACAGTCCAGCCTGAACTGCCAGGCCAGGTCCTCCCTGGACTGGAAACAAGCATCCTAGGACCGGTTTCGGGGTTTCACCCCTCATCAGCCAGGATAGCTTGACTCCAGTGGCATGGAGAACACAGGACCCACATCTGGGCATACCCGTCCCACTCGGGGTGACAAATGCAAAAACAACAATTGATGGACAGAATGCAGAACAATGTCATACATTCACCCCAGTACAGAGATCTGGGCCTAAATCCATCGTTTTTTTGCTCACAATGCCATTCCAGTTTGAACCCAGCCATATGCAAATCAGTCTTGACCCTGTGCCCAATGGGAACAGTCCAGCCCGAACTGCCAGGCCAGGTCCTCCCTGGACTGGAAACAAGCATCCTAGGACCGGTTTCGGGGTTTCACCCCTCATCAGCCAGGATAGCTTGACTCCAGTGGCATGGAGAACACGGGACCCACGTCTGGGCATACCCGTCCCACTCGGGGTGACAAATGCAAAA
The DNA here is from genome assembly GCA_963921515.1 of Calotriton arnoldi. Lineage (NCBI taxonomy): Eukaryota > Metazoa > Chordata > Amphibia > Caudata > Salamandridae > Calotriton > Calotriton arnoldi. The sequence continues at coordinate 370,523 of CAWUFW010014375.1, read as the reverse complement.
ACAACAATTGATGGACAGAATGCAAAACAATGTCATACATTCACCCCAGTACAGAGATCTGGGCCTAAATCCATCGTTTTTTTGCTCACCATGCCGTTCCAGTTTGAAACCAGCCATATGCAAATCAGTCTTGACCCTGTGCCCAATGGGAACAGTCCAGCCCGAACTGCCAGGCCAGGTCCTCCCTGGACTGGAAACAAGCATCCTAGGACCGGTTTCGGGGTTTCACCCTCATCAGCCAGGATAGCTTGACTCCAGTGGCATGGAGAGCACGGGACCCACGTCTGGGCATACCCGTCCCATCTCGGGGTGACAAATGCAAAAACAACAATTGATGGACAGAATGCAGAACAATGTCATACATTCACCCCAGTACAGAGATCTGGGCCTAAATCCATCGGTTTTTTGCTCACCATGCCATTCCAGTTTGAACCCAGCCATATGCAAATCAGTCTTGACCCTGTGCCCAATGGGAACAGTCCAGCCCGAACTGCCAGGCCAGGTCCTCCCTGGACTGGAAACAAGCATCCTAGGATCGGTTTCGGGGTTTCACCCCTCATCAGCCAGGATAGCTTGACTCCAGTGGCATGGAGAGCACGGGACCCACATCTGGGCATACCTGTCCCACTCTGGGTGACAAATGCAAAAACAACAATTGATGGACAGAATGCAGAACAATGTCATACATTCACCCCAGTACAGAGATCTGGGCCTAAATCCATCGTTTTTCTGCTCAGCATGCCATTCCAGTTTCAACCCAGCCATATGCAAATCAGTCTTGACCCTGCGCCCAATGGGAACAGTCCAGCCCGAACTGCCAGGCCAGGTCCTCCCTGGACTGGAAACAAGCATCCTAGGACCGGGTTCGGGGTTTCACCCCTCATCAGCCAGGATAGCTTGACTCCAGTGGCATGGAGAGCACGGGACCCACGTCTGGGCATACCCGTCCCACTCTGGGTGACAAATGCAAAAACAACAATTGATGGACAGAATGCAGAACAATGTCATACATTCACCCCAGTACAGAGATTTCTGGGCCTAAATCCATCGTTTTTCTGCTCACCATGCCATTCCAGTTTGAACCCAGCCATATGCAAATCAGTCTTGACCCTGTGCCCAATGGGAACAGTTCAGCCCGAACTGCCAGGCCAGGTCCTCCCTGGACTGGAAACAAGCATCCTAGTACCGGTTTCGGGGTTTCACCCCTCATCAGCCAGGATAGCTTGACTCCAGTGGCATGGAGAGCACGGGACCTACATCTGGGCATACCCGTCCCACTCGGGGTGACAAATGCAAAAAGAACAATTGATGGACAGAATGCAGAACAATGTCATACATTCACCCCAGTACAGAGATCTGGGCCTAAATCCATTGTTTTTTTGCTCACCATGCCATTCCAGTTTGAACCCAGCCATATGCAAATCAGTCTTGAACCCTGTGCCCAATGGGAACAGTCCAGCCCGAACTGCCAGGCCAGGTCCTGCCTGGACTGGAAACAAGCATCCTAGGACCGGTTTCGGAGTTTCACCCCTCATCAGCCAGGATAGCTTAACTCCAGTGGCATGGAGAGCACGGGACCCACGTCTGGGCATACCCGTCCCACCTCGGGGTGACAAATGCAAAAACAACAATTGATGGACAGAATGCAGAACAATGTCATACATTCATCCCAGTACAGAGATCTGGGCCCTAAATCCATCGTTTTTTTGCTCACCATGCCATTCCAGTTTGAACCCAGCCATATGCAAATCAGTCTTGACCCTGTGCCCAATGGGAACAGTCCAGCCCGAACTGCCAGGCCAGGTCCTCCCTGGACTGGAAACAAGCATCCTAGGACCGGTTTTGGGGTTTCACCCCTCATCAGCCAGGATAGCTTGACTTCAGTGGCATGGAGAGCACGGGACCCACATCTGGGCATACCCGTCCCACCTCCGGGTGACAAATGCAAAAACAACAATTGATGGACAGAATGCAGAACAATGTCATACATTCACCCCAGTACAGATATCTGGGCCTAAATACATCGGTTTTTTGCTCACCATGCCATTCCAGTTTGAACCCAGCCATATGCAAATCAGACTTGACCCTGTGCCCAATGGGAACAGTCCAGCCCGAACTGCCAGGCCAGGTCCTCCCTGGACTGGAAACAAGCAACCTAGGACCGGTTTCGGGGTTTCACCCCTCATCAGCCAGGATAGCTTGACTCCAGTGGCATGGAGAGCACGGGACACACGTCTGGGCATACCCGTCCCACTCGGGGTGACAAATGCAAAAACAACAATTGATGGACAGAATGCAGAACAATGTCATACATTCACCCCAGTACAGATATCTGGGCCTAAATCCATCGTTTTTCTGCTCACCATGCCATTCCAGTTTCAACCCAGCCATATGTAAATCAGTCTTGACCCTGTGCCCAATGGGAACAGTCCAGCCCGAACTGCCAGGCTAGGTCCTCCCTGGACTGGAAACAAGCATCCTAGGACCGGTTTCGGGTTTTCACCCCTCATCAGCCATGATAGCTTGACTCCAGTGGCATAGAGAGCACGGGACCTACATTTGGGCATACCAGTCCCACTCGGGATGGCAAATGCAAAAACAACAATTGATGGACAGAATGCAGAACAATGTCATACATTCACCCCAGTACAGAGATCTGGGCCTAAATCCATCGTTTTTCTGCTCACCATGCCATTCCAGTTTGAACCCAGCCATATGCAAATCAGTCTTGACCCTGTGCCCAATGGGAACAGTCCAGCCCGAACTGTCAGGCCAGGTCCTCCCTGGACTGGAAACAAGCATCCTAGGACCGGGTTTCGGGTTTCAGCCCTCATCAGCCAGGATAGCTTGACTCCAGTGGCATGGAAAGCACAGGACCCACATCTGGGCATACCTGTCCCACTCGGGGTGACAAATGCAAAAACAACAATTGATGGACAGAATGCAGAACAATGTCATACATTCACCCCACTACAGAGATCTGGGCCTAAATCCATCGTTTTTTGCTCACCATGCTATTCCAGTTTGAACCCAGCCATATGCAAATCAGTCTTGACCCTGTGCCCAATGGGAACAGTCCAGCCCGAACTGCCAGGCCAGGTCCTCCCTGGACTGGAAACAAGCATCCTAGGACCGGTTTCGGGGTTTCACCCCTCATCAGCCAGGATAGCTTGACTCCAGTGGCATGGAGAGCACGGGACCCACGTCTGGGCATACCCGTCCCACTCGGGGTGACAAATGCAAAAACAACAATTGATGGACAGAATGCAGAACAATGTCATACATTCACCCCAGTACAGAGATCTGGGCCTAAATCCATCGTTTTTATGCTCACCATGCCATTCCAGTTTGAACCCAGCCATATGCAAATCAGTCTTGACCCTGTGCCCAATGGGAACAGTCCAGCCCGAACTGCCAGGCCAGGTCCTCCCTGGGCTGGAAACAAGCATCCTAGGACCGGTTTCGGGGTTTCAGCCCTCATCAGCCAGGATAGCTTGACTCCAGTGGCATGGAGAGCACGGGACCCACGTCTGGGCATACCCGTCCCACTCGGGGTGACAAATGCAAAAACAACAATTGATGGACAGAATGCAGAACAATGTCATACATTCACCCCAGTACAGAGATCTGGGCCTAAATCCATCGTTTTTGCTCACCATGCCATTCCAGTTTGAACCCAGCCATATGCAAATCAGTCTTGACCCTGTGCCCAATGGGAACAGTCCAGCCCGAACTGCCAGGCCAGGTCCTCCCTGGACTGGAAACAAGCATCCTAGGACCGGTTTCGGGGTTTCACCCCTCATCAGCCAGGATAGCTTGACTCCAGTGGCATGGAGAACACGGGACCCACGTCTGGGCATACCCGTCCCACTCGGGGTGACAAATGCAAAAACAACAATTGATGGACAGAATGCAGAACAATGTCATACATTCACCCCAGTACAGAGATCTGGGCCTAAATCCATCGTTTTCTGCTCACCATGCCATTCCAGTTTCAACCCAGCCATATGCAAATCAGTCTTGACCCTGTGCCCAATGGGAACAGTCCAGCCCGAACTGCCAGGCCAGGTCCTCCCTGGACTGGAAACAAGCATCCTAGGACCGGTTTCGGGGTTTCAGCCCTCATCAGCCAGGATAGCTTGACTCCAGTGGCATGGAGAGCACGGGACCCACGTCTGGGCATACCCGTCCCACTCGGGGTGACAAATGCAAAAACAACAATTGATGGACAGAATGCAGAACAATGTCATACATTCACCCCAGTACAGAGATCTGGGCCTAAATCCATCGTTTTTTCGCTCACCATGCCATTCCAGTTTGAACCCAGCCATATGCAAATCAGTCTTGACCCTGTGCCCAATGGGAACAGTCCAGCCCGAACTGCCAGGCCAGGTCCTCCCTGGACTGGAAACAAGCATCCTAGGACCTGGTTTCGGGGTTTCACCCCTCATCAGCCAGGATAGCTTGACTCCAGTGGCATGGAGAGCACGGGACCCACATCTGGGCATACCTGTCCCACTCGGGGTGACAAATGCAAAAACAACAATTGATGGACAGAATGCAGAACAATGTCATACATTCACCCCAGTACAGAGATCTGGGCCTAAATCCATCGTTTTTTGCTCACCATGCCATTCAAGTTTGAACCCAGCCATATGCAAATCAGTCTTGACCCTGTGCCCAATGGGAACAGTCCAGCCCGAACTGCCAGGCCAGGTCCTCCCTGGACTGGAAACAAGCATCCTAGGACCGGTTTCGGGGTTTCAGCCCTCATCAGCCAGGATAGCTTGACTCCAGTGGCATGGAGAGCACGGGACCCACGTCTGGGCATACCCGTCCCACTCGGGGTGACAAATGCAAAAACAACAATTGATGGACAGAATGCAGAACAATGTCATACATTCACCCCAGTACAGAGATCTGGGCCTAAATCCATCGTTTTATTGCTCACCATGCCATTCCAGTTTGAACCCAGCCATATGCAAATCAGTCTTGAACCCTGTACCCAATGGAACAGTCCAGCCCGAACTGCCAGGCCAGGTCCTCCCTGGACTGGAAACAATCATACTAGGACCGGTTTTGGAGTTTCACCCCTCATCAGCCAGGATAGCTTGACTCCAGTGGCATGGAGAGCACGGGACCCACGTCTGGGCATACCCGTCCCACTCGGTCGTGGTGACAAATGCAAAAACAACAATTGATGGACAGAATGCAGAACAATGTCATACATTCACCCCAGTACAGAGATCTGGGCCTAAATCCATCGTTTTTATGCTCACCATGCCATTCCAGTTTGAACCCAGCCATATGCAAATCAGTCTTGACCCTGTGCCCAATGGGAACAGTCCAGCCCGAACTGCCAGGCCAGGTCCTCCCTGGACTGGAAACAAGCATCCTAGGACCGGTTTCGGGCTTTCAGCCCTCATCAGCCAGGATAGCTTGACTCCAGTGGCATGGAGAGCACGGGACCCACGTCTGGGCATACCCGTCCCACTCAGGGTGACAAATGCAAAAACAACAATTGATGGACAGAATGCAGAACAATGTCATACATTCACCCCAGTACAGAGATCTGGGCCTAAATCCATCGTTTGTTTGCTCACCATGCCATTCCAGTTTGAACCCAGCCATATGCAAATCAGTCTTGACCCTGTGCCCAATGGGAACAGTCCAGCCCGAACTGCCAGGCCAGGTCCTCCCTGGACTGGAAACAAGCATCCTAGGACCGGTTTCGGGGTTTCAGCCCTCATCAGCCAGGATAGCTTGACTCCAGTGGCATGGAGAGCACGGGACCCACGTCTGGGCATACCCGTCCCACTCGGGGTGACAAATACAAAAACAACAATTGATGGACAGAATGCAGAACAATGGCATACATTCACCCCAGTACAGAGATCTGGGCCTAAATCCATCGTTTTTATGCTCACCATGCCATTCCAGTTTGAACCCAGCCATATGCAAATCAGTCTTGACCCTGTGCCCAATGGGAACAGTCCAGCACGAACTGCCAGGCCAGGTCCTCCCTGGACTGGAAACAAGCATCCTAGGACCGGTTTCGGGGTTTCAGCCCTCATCAGCCAGGATAGCTTGACTCCAGTGGCATGGAGAACACGGGACCCACATCTGGGCATACCCGTCCCACTTGGGGTGACAAATGCAAAAACAACAATTGATGGACAGAATGCAGAACAATGTCATACATTCACCCCAGTACAGAGATCTGGGCCTAAATCCAACGTTTTTTTGCTCACAATGCCATTCCAGTTTGAACCCAGCCATATGCAAATCAGTCTTGACCCTGTGCCCAATGGGAACAGTCCAGCCCGAACTGCCAGGCCAGGTCCTCCCTGGACTGGAAACAAGCATCCTAGGACCGGTTTCGGGCTTTCACCCCTCATCAGCCAGGATAGCTTGACTCCAGTGGCATGCAGAGCACGGGACCCACGTCTGGGCATACCCGTCCCACTCGGGGTGACAAATGCAAAAACAACAATTGATGGACAGAATGCAGAACAATGTCATACATTCACCCCAGTGCAGAGATCTGGGCCTAAATCCATCGGTTTTTGCTCACCATGCCATTCCAGTTTGAACCCAGCCATATGCAAATCAGTCTTGACCCTGTGCCCAATGAGAACAGTCCAGCTCGAACTGCCAGGCCAGGCCCTCCGTGGACTGGAAACAAGCATCCTAGGACCGGTTTCGGGGTTCCACCCCTCATCAGCCAGGATAGCTTGACTCCAGTGGCATGGAGAGCACGGGACCCACGTCTGGGCATACCCGTCCCACTCTGGGTGACAAATGCAAAAACAACAATTGATGGACAGAATGCAGAACAATGTCATACATTCACCCCAGTACAGAGATCTGGGCCTAAATCCATCGTTTTTTTGCTCACCATGCCATTCCAGTTTGAACCCAGCCATATGCAAATCAGTCTTGACCCTGTGCCCAATGGGAACAGTCCAGCCCGAACTGCCAGGCCAGGTCCTCCCTGGACTGGAAACAAGCATCCTAGGACCGGTTTCGGGGTTTCACCCCTCATCAGCCAGGATAGCTTGACTCCAGTGGCATGGAGAGCACGGGACCCACATCTGGGCATACCCGTCCCATCTCGGGGTGACAAATGCAAAAACAACAATTGATGGACAGAATGCAGAACAATGTCATACATTCACCCCAGTACAGAGATCTGGGCCTAAATCCATCGGTTTTTTGCTCACCATGCCATTCCAGTTTGAACCCAGCCATATGCAAATCAGTCTTGACCCTGTGCCCAATGGGAACAGTCCAGCCCGAACTGCCAGGCCAGGTCCTCCCTGGACTGGAAACAAGCATCCTAGGACCGGTTTCGGGCTTTCAGCCCTCATCAGCCAGGATAGCTTGACTCCAGTGGCATGGAGAGCACGGGACCCACATCTGGGCATACCTGTCCCACTCGGGGTGACAAATGCAAAAACAACAATTGATGGACAGAATGCAGAACAATGTCATACATTCACCCCAGTACAGAGATCTGGGCCTAAATCCATCGTTTTTCTGCTCAGCATGCCATTCCAGTTTGAACCCAGCCATATGCAAATCAGTCTTGACCCTGTGCCCAATGGGAACAGTCCAGCCCGAACTGCCAGGCCAGGTCCTCCCTGGACTGGAAACAAGCATCCTAGGACCGGTTTCGGGGTTTCACCCCTCATCAGCCAGGATAGCTTGACTCCAGTGGCATGGAGAGCACGGGACCCACGTCTGGGCATACCCGTCCCACTCGGGGTGACAAATGCAAAAACAACAATTGATGGACAGAATGCAGAACAATGTCATACATTCACCCCAGTACAGAGATCTGGGCCTAAATCCATCGTTTTTCTGCTCACCATGCCATTCCAGTTTGAACCCAGCCATATGCAAATCAGTCTTGACCCTGTGCCCAATGGGAACAGTCCAGCCCGAACTGCCAGGCCAGGTCCTCCCTGGACTGGAAACAAGCATCCTAGGACCGGTTTCGGGGTTTCAGCCCTCATCAGCCAGGATAGCTTGACTCCAGTGGCATGGAGAGCACGGGACCCACGTCTGGGCATACCTGTCCCACTCGGGGTGACAAATGCAAAAACAACAATTGATGGACAGAATGCAGAACAATGTCATACATTCACCCCAGTACAGAGATCTGGGCCTAAATCCATCGTTTTTTGCTCACCATGCCATTCCAGTTTGAACCCAGCCATATGCAAATCAGTCTTGACCCTGTGCCCAATGGGAACAGTCCAGCCCGAACTGCCAGGCCAGGTCCTCCCTGGACTGGAAACAAGCATCCTAGGACCGGTTTCGGGGTTTCAGCCCTCATCAGCCAGGATAGCTTGACTCCAGTGGCATGGAGAGCACGGGACCCACGTCTGGGCATACCCGTCCCACTCGGGGTGACAAATGCAAAAACAACAATTGATGGACAGAATGCAGAACAATGTCATACATTCACCCCAGTACAGAGATCTGGGCCTAAATCCATCGTTTTTTTGCTCACCATGCCATTCCAGTTTGAACCCAGCCATATGCAAATCAGTCTTGACCCTGTGCCCAATGGGAACAGTCCAGCCCGAACTGCCAGGCCAGGTCCTCCCTGGACTGGAAACAAGCATCCTAGGACCGGTTTCGGGCTTTCAGCCCTCATCAGCCAGGATAGCTTGACTCCAGTGGCATGGAGAGCACGGGACCCACGTCTGGGCATACCCGTCCCACTCGGGGTGACAAATGCAAAAACAACAATTGATGGACAGAATGCAGAACAATGTCATACATTCACCCCAGTACAGAGATCTGGGCCTAAATCCATCGTTTTTTTGCTCACCATGCCATTCCAGTTTGAACCCAGCCATATGCAAATCAGTCTTGACCCTGTGCCCAATGGGAACAGTCCAGCCCGAACTGCCAGGCCAGGTCCTCCCTGAACTGCAAACAAGCATCCTAGGACCGGTTTCGGGCTTTCAGCCCTCATCTGCCAGGATAGCTTGACTCCAGTGGCATGGAGAGCACGTGACCCACGTCTGGGCATACCCGTCCCACTCGGGGTGAGAGATGCAAAAACAACAATTGATGGACAGAATGCAGAACAATGTCATACATTCACCCCAGTACAGAGATCTGGGCCTAAATCCATCGTTTTTTGCTCACCATGCCATTCCAGTTTGGACCCAGCCATATGCAAATCAGTCTTGACCCTGTGCCCAATGGGAACAGTCCAGCCCGAACTGCCAGGCCAGGTCCTCCCTGGACTGGAAACAAGCATCCTAGGACCGGTTTCGGGGTTTCAGCCCTCATCAGCCAGGATAGCTTGACTCCAGTGGCATGGAGAGCACGGGACCCACGTCTGGGCATACCCGTCCCACTCGGGGTGACAAATGCAAAAACAACAATTGATGGACAGAATGCAGAACAATGTCATACATTCACCCCAGTACAGAGATCTGGGCCTAAATCCATCGTTTTTCTGCTCACCATGCCATTCCAGTTTGAACCCAGCCATATGCAAATCAGTCTTGACCCTGTGCCCAATGGGAACAGTCCAGCCCGAACTGCCAGGCCAGGTCCTCCCTGGACTGGAAACAAGCATCCTAGGACCGGTTTCGGGCTTTCAGCCCTCATCAGCCAGGATAGCTTGACTCCAGTGGCATGGAGAGCACGGGACCCACGTCTGGGCATACCCGTCCCACTCGGGGTGACAAATGCAAAAACAACAATTGATGGACAGAATGCAGAACAATGTCATACATTCACCCCAGTACAGAGATTTCTGGGCCTAAATCCATCGTTTTTTGCTCACCATGCCATTCCAGTTTGAACCCAGCCATATGCAAATCAGTCTTGACCCTGTGCCCAATGGGAACAGTCCAGCCCGAACTGCCAGGCCAGGTCCTCCCTGGACTGGAAACAAGCATCCTAGGACCGGTTTCGGGTTTCACCCCTCATCAGCCAGGATAGCTTGACTCCAGTGGCATGGAGAGCACGGGACCCACGTCTGGGCATACCCGTCCCACTCGGGGTGACAAATGCAAAAACAACAATTGATGGACAGAATGCAGAACAATGTCATACATTCACCCCAGTACAGAGATCTGGGCCTAAATCCATCGTTTTTTGCTCACCATGCCATTCCAGTTTGAACCCAGCCATATGCAAATCAGTCTTGACCCTGTGCCCAATGGGAACAGTCCAGCCCGAACTGCCAGGCCAGGTCCTCCCTGGACTGGAAACAAGCATCCTAGGACCGGTTTCGGGCTTTCAGCCCTCATCAGCCAGGATAGCTTGACTCCAGTGGCATGGAGAGCACGGGACCCACGTCTGGGCATACCCGTCCCACTCGGGGTGACAAATGCAAAAACAACAATTGATGGACAGAATGCAGAACAATGTCATACATTCACCCCAGTACAGAGATCTGGGCCTAAATCCATCGTTTTTTTGCTCACCATGCCATTCCAGTTTGAACCCAGCCATATGCAAATCAGTCTTGACCCTGTGCCCAATGGGAACAGTCCAGCCCGAACTGCCAGGCCAGGTCCTCCCTGGACTGGAAACAAGCATCCTAGGACCGGTTTCGGGGTTTCAGCCCTCATCAGCCAGGATAGCTTGACTCCAGTGGCATGGAGAGCACGGGACCCACGTCTGGGCATACCCGTCCCACTCGGGGTGACAAATGCAAAAACAACAATTGATGGACAGAATGCAGAACAATGTCATACATTCACCCCAGTACAGAGATCTGGGCCTAAATCCATCGTTTTTTTGCTCACCATGCCATTCCAGTTTGAACCCAGCCATATGCAAATCAGTCTTGACCCTGTGCCCAATGGGAACAGTCCAGCCCGAACTGCCAGGCCAGGTCCTCCCTGGACTGGAAACAAGCATCCTAGGACCGGTTTCGGGGTTTCAGCCCTCATCAGCCAGGATAGCTTGACTCCAGTGGCATGGAGAGCACGGGACCCACGTCTGGGCATACCCGTCCCACTCGGGGTGACAAATGCAAAAACAACAATTGATGGACAGAATGCAGAACAATGTCATACATTCACCCCAGTACAGAGATCTGGGCCTAAATCCATCGTTTTTTTGCTCACCATGCCATTCCAGTTTGAACCCAGCCATATGCAAATCAGTCTTGACCCTGTGCCCAATGGGAACAGTCCAGCCCGAACTGCCAGGCCAGGTCCTCCCTGGACTGGAAACAAGCATCCTAGGACCGGTTTCGGGGTTTCACCCCTCATCAGCCAGGATAGCTTGACTCCAGTGGCATGGAGAGCACGGGACCCACGTCTGGGCATACCCGTCCCACTCGGGGTGACAAATGCAAAAACAACAATTGATGGACAGAATGCAGAACAATGTCATACATTCACCCCAGTACAGAGATCTGGGCCTAAATCCATCGTTTTTCTGCTCACCATGCCATTCCAGTTTGAACCCAGCCATATGCAAATCAGTCTTGACCCTGTGCCCAATGGGAACAGTCCAGCCCGAACTGCCAGGCCAGGTCCTCCCTGGACTGGAAACAAGCATCCTAGGACCGGTTTCGGGGTTTCACCCCTCATCAGCCAGGATAGCTTGACTCCAGTGGCATGGAAAGCACGGGACCCACGCCTGGGCATACCTGTCCCGCTCGGGGTCACAAATGCAAAAACAACAGTTGATGGACAGAATGCAGAACAATGTCATACATTCACCCCAGTACAGAGATCTGGGCCTAAATCCATCGTTTTTTTGCTCACCATGCCATTCCAGTTTGAACCCAGCCATATGCAAATCAGTCTTGACCCTGTGCCCAATGGGAACAGTCCAGCCCGAACTGCCAGGCCAGGTCCATCCCTGGACTGGAAACAAGCATCCTAGGACCGGTTTCGGGGTTTCACCCCTCATCAGCCAGGATAGCTTGACTCCAGTGGCATGGAGAGCACGGGACCCACGTCTGGGCATACCCGTCCCACTCGGGGTGACAAATGCAAAAACAACAATTGATGGACAGAATGCAGAACAATGTCATACATTCACCCCAGTACAGAGATCTGGGCCTAAATCCATCGTTTTTTTGCTCACCATGCCATTCCAGTTTGAACCCAGCCATATGCAAATCAGTCTTGAACCCTGTGCCCAATGGGAACAGTCCAGCCCGAACTGCCAGGCCAGGTCCTCCCTGGACTGGAAACAAGCATCCTAGGACCGGTTTCGGGGTTTCACCCCTCATCAGCCAGGATAGCTTGACTCCAGTGGCATGGAGAGCACGGGACCCACGTCTGGGCATACCCGTCCCACCTCGGGGTGACAAATGCAAAAACAACAATTGATGGACAGAATGCAGAACAATGTCATACATTCACCCCAGTACAGAGATCTGGGCCTAAATCCATCGTTTTTTTGCTCACCATGCCATTCCAGTTTGAACCCAGCCATATGCAAATCAGTCTTGACCCTGTGCCCAATGGGAACAGTCCAGCCCGAACTGCCAGGCCAGGTCCTCCCTGGACTGGAAACAAGCATCCTAGGACCGGTTTCGGGGTTTCACCCCTCATCAGCCAGGACAGCTTGACTCCAGTGGCATGGAGAGCACGGGACCCACGTCTGGGCATACCCGTCCCACTCGGGGTGACAAATGCAAAAACAACAATTGATGGACAGAATGCAGAACAATGTCATACATTCACCCCAGTACAGAGATCTGGGCCTAAATCCATCGTTTGTTTGCTCACCATGCCATTCCAGTTTGAACCCAGCCATATGCAAATGATTCTTGACCCTGTGCCCAATGGGAACAGTCCAGCCCGAAGTGCCAGGCCAGGTCCTCCCTGGACTGGAAACAAGCATCCCAGGACCCGTTTTGGGGTTTCACCCCTCATCAGCCAGGTTAGCTTGACTCCAGTGGCATGGAGAGCACGGGACCCACGTCTGGGCATACCCGTCCCACTCGGGGTGACAAATGCAAAAACAACAATTGATGGACAGAATGCAGAACAATGTCATACATTCACCCCAGTACAGAGATCTGGGCCTAAATCCATCGTTTTTATGCTCACCATGCCATTCCAGTTTGAACCCAGCCATATGCAAATCAGTCTTGACCCTGTGCCCAATGGGAACAGTCCAGCACGAACTGCCAGGCCAGGTCCTCCCTGGGCTGGAAACAAGCATCCTAGGACCGGTTTCGGGGTTTCACCCCTCATCAGCCATGATATTCTGACTCCAGTGGCATGGCGAGCACAGGACCCACGTCTGGGCATACCCGTCCCACTCGGGGTGTCAAATGCAAAAACAACAATTGATGGACAGAATGCAGAACAATGTCATACATTCACCCCAGTACAGAGATCTGGGCCTAAATCCACCGTTTTTTGCTCACCATGCCATTCCAGTTTGGACCCAGCCATATGCAAATCAGTCTTGACCCTGTGCCCAATGGGAACAGTCCAGCCCGAACTGCCAGGCCAGGTCCTCCCTGGACTGGAAACAAGCATCCTAGGACCGGTTTCGGGGTTTCACCCTCATCAGCCAGGATAGCTTGACTCCAGTGGCATGGAGAGCACGGGACCCACGTCTGGGCATACCCGTCCCACTCGGGGTGACAAATGCAAAAACAACAATTGATGGACAGAATGCAGAACAATGTCATACATTCACCCCAGTACAGAGATCTGGGCCTAAATCCATCATTTTTTTGCTCACCATGCCATTCCAGTTTGAACCCAGCCATATGCAAATCAGTCTTGACCCTGTGCCCAATGGGAACAGTCCAGCCCGAACTGCCAGGCCAGGTCCTCCCTGGACTGGAAACAAGCATCCTAGGACCGGTTTCGGGGTTTCAGCCCTCATCAGCCAGGATAGCTTGACTCCAGTGGCATGGAGAGCACGGGACCCACGTCTGGGCATACCCGTCCCACTTCGGGGTGACAAATGCAAAAACAACAATTGATGGACAGAATGCAGAACAATGTCATACATTCACCCCAGTACAGAGATCTGGGCCTAAATCCATCGTTTTTTTGCTCACCATGCCATTCCAGTTTGAACCCAGCCATATGCAAATCAGTCTTGACCCTGTGCCCAATGGGAACAGTCCAGCCCGAACTGCCAGGCCAGGTCCTCCCTGGACTGGAAACAAGCATCCTAGGATCGGTTTCGGGGTTTCACCCCTCATCAGCCAGGATAGCTTGACTCCAGTGGTATGGAGAGCACGGGACCCACGTCTGGGCATACCTGTCCCACTCGGGGTGACAAATGCAAAAAGAACAATTGATGGACAGAATGCAGAACAATGTCATACATTCACCCCAGTACAGAGATCTGGGCCTAAATCCATCGTTTTTCTGCTCAGCATGCCATTCCAGTTTGAACCTAGCCATATGCAAATCAGTCTTGAGCCTGTGCCCAATGGGAACAGTCCAGCCCGAACTGCCAGGCCAGGTCCTCCCTGGACAGGAAAGAAGCATCCTAGGACCGGTTTCGGGGTTTCACCCCTCATCAGCCAGGATAGCTTGACTCCAGTGGCACGGAGAGCACAGGACCCACATCTGGGCATACCCGTCCCACTCGGAGTGACAAATGCAAAAACAACAATTGATGGACAGAATGCAGAACAATGTCATACATTCACCCCAGTACAGAGATCTGGGCCTAAATCCATCGTTTTTTTGCTCACCATGCCATTCCAGTTTGAACCCAGCCATATGCAAATCAGTCTTAACCCTGTGCCCAATGGGAACAGTCCAGCCCGAACTGCCAGGCAAGGTCCTCCCTGGACTGGAAACAAGCATCCTAGGACCGGTTTCGGGGTTTCACCCCTCATCAGCCATGATAGCATTGACTCCAGTGGCATGGAGAGCACGGGACCCACATCTGGGCATACCCGTCCCACTCGGGGTGACAAATGCAAAAACAACAATTGATGGACAGAATGCTGAACAATGTCATACATTCACCCAAGTACAGATATCTGGGCCTAAATCCATCGTTTTTCTGCTCACCATGCCATTCCAGTTTCAACCCAGCCATATGCAAATCAGTCTTGACCATGTGCCCAATGGGAACAGTCCAGCCCGAACTGTCAGGCCAGGTCCTCCCTGGACTGGAAACAAGCATCCTAGGACCGGGTTCGGGCTTTCACCCCTCATCAGCCAGGATAGCTTGACTCCAGTGGCATGGAGAGCACGGGACCCACATCTGGGCATACCCGTTCCACTCTGGGTGACAAATGCAAAACAACAATTGATGGACAGACTGCAGAACAATGTCATACATTCACCCCAGTACAGAGATTTCTGGGCCTAAATCCATCGTTTTTCTGCTCACCATGCCATTCCAGTTTGAACCCATCCATATGCAAATCAGTCTTGACCCTGTGCCCAATGGGAACAGTTCAGCCCGAACTGCCAGGCCAGGTCCTCCCTGGACTGGAAACAAGCATCCTAGGACCGGTTTCGGGGTTTCACCCCTCATCAGCCAGGATAGCTTGACTCCAGTGGCATGGAGAGCACGGGACCTACATCTGGGCATATCTGCCCCACTCGGGGTGACAAATTCAAAAACAACAATTGATGGATAGAATGCAGAACAATGTCATACATTCACCCCAGTACAGAGATCTAGGCCTAAATCCATTGTTTTTTTGCTCACCATGCCATTTCAGTTTGAACCCAGCCATATACAAATCAGTCTTGAACCCTGTGCCCAATGGGAACAGTACAGCCCGAACTGCCAGGCAAGGTCCTGCCTGGACTGGAAACAAGCATCCTAGGAATGGTTTTGGAGTTTCACCCCTCATCAGCCAGGATAGCTTGACTCCAGTGGCATGGAGAGCACGGGACCCACATCTGGGCATACCCGTCCCACCTCGGGGTGACAAATCCAAAAACAACAATTGATGGACAGAATGCAGAACAATGTCATACATTCATCCCAGTACAGAGATCTGGCCCTAAATCCATCGTTTTTTGCTCACCATGCCATTCCAGTTTGAACCCAGCCATATGCAAATCAGTCTTAACCCTGTGCCCAATGGGAACAGTCCAGCCCGAACTGCCAGGCAAGGTCCTCCCTGGACTGGAAACAAGCATCCTAGGACCGGTTTCGGGGTTTCACCCCTCATCAGCCAGGATAGCATTGACTCCAGTGGCATGGAGAGCACGGAACCCACATCTGGGCATACCCGTCCCACCTCGGGGTGACAAATGCAAAAACAACAATTGATGGACAGAATGCAGAATAATGTCATACATTCACCCCAGTACAGATATCTGGGCCTAAATCTATCGGTTTTTTGCTCACCATGCCATTTCAGTTTGAACCCAGCCATATGCAAATCAGTCTTGACCCTGCACCCAATGGGAACAGTCCAGCCCGAACTGCCAGGCCTCCTCCCTGGACTGCAGACGAAGCATCCTAGGACCGGTTTCGGGGTTCACCCCTCATCAGCCAGGATAGCTTGACTCCAGTGGCATGGAGAGCACGGGACCCACGTCTGGGCATACCCGTCCCACTCGGGGTGACAAATGCAAAAACAACAATTGATGGACAGAATGCTAGAACAATGTCATACATTCATCCCAGTACAGATATCTGGGCCTAAATCCATCGTTTTTCTGCTCACCATGTCATTCCAGTTTCAACCCAGCCATATGTAAATCAGTCTTGACCATGTGCCCAATGGGAACAGTCCAGCCCGAACTGTCAGGCTAGGTCCTCCCTGGACTGGAAACAAGCATCCTAGGACCGGGTTCGGGGTTTCACCCCTCATCAGCCAGGATAGCTTGACTCCAGTGGCATGGAGAGCACGGGACCCACATCTGGGCATACCCGTCCCACTCTGGGTGACTAATGCAGAACAACAATTGATGGACAGACTGCAGAACAATGTCATACCTTCACCCCAGTACAGAGTTCTGGGCCTAAATCCATCGTTTTTCTGCTCACCATGCCATTCCAGTTTGAACCCATCCATATGAAAATCAGTCTTGACCCTGTGCCCAATGGGAACAGTTCAGCCCGAACTGTCAGGCCAGGTCCTCCCTGGACTGGAAACAAGCATCCTAGGGCCGGGTTTGGGGTTTCACCCCTCATCAGCCAGGATAGCTTGACTCCAGTGGCATGGAAAGCACGGGACCAACATCTGGGCATACCTGTCCCACTCCGGGTGACAAATGCAAAAACAACAATTGATGGACAAAATGCAGAACAATATCATAGATTCACCCCAGTACAGATATCTGGGCCTAAATCCATCGTTTTTTGCTCACCATGCTATTCCAGTTTGAACCCAGCCATATGCAAATCAGTCTTGACCCTGTGCCCAATGGGAAGAGTCCAGCCCGAACTGCCAGGCAAGGTCCATCCTGGACTGGAAACAAGCATCCTAGGACCGGTTTCGGGGTTTCACCCCTCATCAGCCAGGATAGCTTGACTCCAGTGGCATGGAGAGCACGGGACCTACATCTGGGCATATCTGCCCCACTCGGGGTGACAAATTCAAAAACAACAATTGATGGATAGAATGCAGAACAATCTCATACATTCAACCCAACACAGAGATCTGGGCCTAAATCCATTGTTTTTTTGCTCACCATGCCATTCCAGTTTGAACCCAGCCATATACAAATCAGTCTGAACCCTGTGCCCAATGGGAACAGTACAGCCCGAACTGCCAGGCAAGGTCCTGCCTGGACTGGAAACAAGCATCCTAGGAATGGTTTCGGAGTTTCACCCCTCATCAGCCAGGATAGCTTAACTCCAGTGGCATGGAGAGCACGGAACACACATCTGGGCATACCCGTCCCACCTCGGGGTGACAAATCCAAAAACAACAATTGATGGACAGAATGCAGAACAATGTCATACATTCACCCCAGTACAGAGATCTGGGCCTAAATCCATCGTTTTTATGCTCAACATGCCATTCCAGTTTGAACCCAGCCATATGCAAATCAGTCTTGACCCTGTGCCCAATGGGAACAGTCCAGCCTGAACTGCCAGGCCAGGTCCTCCCTGGACTGGAAACGAGCATCCTAGGACCGGTTTCGGGATTCACCCATCATCAGTCAGGACAGCTTGACTCCAGTGGCATGGAGAGCATGGGACCCACATATGAGCATACCTGTCCCACTCGGGGTGACAAATGCAAAAACAACAATTGATGGACAGAATGCAGAACAATGTCAGACATTCACCCCAGTACAGAGATCTGGGCCTAAATCCATCGTTTGTTTGCTCACCATGCCATTCCAGTTTGAACCCAGCCATATGCAAATGAGTCTTGACCCTGTGCCCAATGGGAACAGTCCAGCCCGAACTGCCAGGCCAGGTCCTCCCTGGACTGGAAACAAGCATCCTAGGACCGGTTTCGGGGTTTCACCCCTCATCAGCCAGGATAGCTTGACTCCAGTGGCATGGAGAGCACGGGACCCACATCTGGGCATACCCCTACCACTCGGGGTGACAAATACAAAAACAACAATTGATGGACAGAGTGCAGAACAATGGCATACATTCACCCCAGTACAGAGATATGGGCCTAAATCCATCGTTTTTATGCTCACCATGCCATTCCAGTTTGAACCCAGCCATATGCAAATCAGTCTTGACTCTGTGCCCAATGGGAACAGTCCAGCACGAACTGCCAGGCCAGGTCCTCCCTGGGCTGGAAACAAGCATCCTAGGACCGGTTTCGGGGTTTCACCCCTCATCAGCCAGGATATCTTGACTCCAGTGGCATGGAGAACACAGGACCCACATCTGGGCATACCCGTCCCACTTGGGGTGTCAAATGCAAAAACAACAATTGATGGACAGAATGCAGAACAATGTCATACATTCACCCCAGTACAGAGATCTGGGCCTAAATCCACCGTTTTTTGCTCACAATGCCATTCCAGTTTGAACCCAGCCATATGCAAATCAGTCTTGACCCTGTGCCCAATGGGAACAGTCCAGCCCGAACTGCCAGGCCAGGTCCTCCCTGGACTGGAAACAAGCATCCTAGGACCGGTTTCGGGGTTTCACCCCTCATCAGCCAGGATATCTTGACTCCAGTGGCATGGAGAACACAGGACCCACATCTGGGCATACCCGTCCCACTTGGGGTGTCAAATGCAAAAACAATTGATGGACAGAATGCAGAACAATGTCATACATTCACCCCAGTACAGAGATCTGGGCCTAAATCCATCATTTTTTTGCTCACCATGCCATTCCAGTTTGAACCCAGCCATATGCAAATCAGTCTTAACCCTGTGCCCAATGGGAACAGTCCAGCCCGAACTGCCAGGCAAGGTCCTCCCTGGACTGGAAACAAGCATCCTAGGACCGGTTTTGGGGTTTCACCCCTCATCAGCCAGGATACCTTGACTCCAGTGGCATGGAGAGCACGGAACCCACATCTGGACATACCCGTCCATTTCGGGGTGACAAATGCAAAAACAACAATTGATGGACAGAATGAAGAAGAATGTCATACATTCATCCCAGTACAGATATCAGGGCCTAAATATATCGGTTTTTTTGCTCACCATGCCATTCCAGTTTGAACCCAGCCATATGCAAATCAGTCTTGACCCTGTGCCCAATGGGAACAGTCCAGCCCGAACTGTCAGGCCAGGTCCTCCCTGGACAGGAAAGAAGCATCCTAGGACCGGTTTCGGGGGTTCACCCCTCATCAGCCAGGATAGCTTAACTCCAGTGGCACGGAGAGCACAGGACCCACATCTGGGCATACCCGTCCCACTCGGAGTGACAAATGCAAAAACAACAATTGATGGACAGAATGCAGAACAATGTCATACATTCACCCCAGTACAGATATCTGGGCCTAAATCCATCGTTTTTCTGCTCACCATGCCATTCCAGTTTGAACCCAGCCATATGTAAATCAGTCTTGACCCTGTGCTCAATGGGAACAGTCCAGCCCGAACCGTCAGGCCAGGTCCTCCCTGGACTGGAAACAAGCATCCTAGGACCGGGTTCGGGGTTTCACCCCTCATCAGCCAGGATAGCTTGACTCCAGTGCCATGGAGAGCACGGGACCTACATCTGGGCATATCTGTCCCACTCGGGGTGACAAATGCAAAAACAACAATTGATGGACAGAATCAGAACAATGTCATACATTCAACCCAGTACAGAGATCTGGGCCTAAATCCATTGTTTTTTTGCTCACCATGCCATTCCAGTTTGAACCCAGCCATATGTAAATCAGTCTTGACCCTGTGCCCAATGGGAACAGTCCAGCCCGAACTGTCAGGCCAGGTCCTCCCTGGACTGGAAACAAGCATCCTACGACCGGGTTTGGTGTTTAACCCCTCATCAGCCAGGATAGCTTGACACCAGTGGCATGGAGAGCACGGGACCCACATCTGGGCATACCCGTCCCACTCGGGGTGACAAATGCAAAAACAAAAATTGATGGACAGACTGCAGGACAGTGTCATACCTTCACCCCAGTACAAATTTCTGGGCCTAAATCCATTGTTTTTCTGCTCACCATGCCATTCCAGTTTGAACCCAGCCATATGCAAATCAGTCTTGACCCTGTGCCCAATGGGAAGAGTCCAGCCTGAACTGCCAGGCCAGGCCTCCCTGGACTGGGAACAAGCATCCTAGGACCGGTTTCGGGGTTTCACCCCTCATCAGCCAGGATAGCTTGACTCCAGTGGCATGGAGAGCACGGGACCTACATCTGGGCATATCTGTCCCACTCGGGGTGACAAATTCAAAAACAATAATTGATGGACAGAATGCAGAACAATCTCATACATTCAACCCAGCACAGAGATCTGGGCCTAAATCCATTGTTTTTTGCTCACCATGCCATTCCAGTTTGAACCCAGCCATATACAAATCAGTCTTAACCCTGTGCCCAATGGGAACAGTCCAACCCGAACTGCCAGGCAAGGTCCTCCCTGGACTGCAAACAAGCATCCTAGGAATGGTTTTGGAGTTTCACCCCTCATCAGCCAGGTTAGCTTGACTCCAGTGGCATGGAGAGCACGGAACCCACATCTGGGCATCCCCGTCCACCTCGGGGTGACAAATCCAAAAACAACAATTGATGGACAGAATGCAGAACAATGTCATACATTCATCCCAGTACAGAGATCTGGCCCTAAATCTATCGTTTTTTGCTCACCATGCCATTCCAGTTTGAACCCAGCCATATGCAAATCAGTCTTAACCCTGTGCCCAATGGGAACAGTCCAGCCCGAACTGCCAGGCAAGGTCCTCCCTGGACTGGAAACAAGCATCCTAGGACCGGTTTTGGGGTTTCACCCCTCATCAGCCATGATACATTGAATCCAGTGGCATGGAGAGCACGGAACCCACATCTGGGATTACCCGTGCAACTCCGGGTGACAAATGTAAAAACAACAATTGATGGACAGAATGCAGAATAATGTCATACATTCACCCCAGTACAGATATCTGGGCCTAAATATATCGTTTTTTTTGCTCACCATGCCATTCCAGTTTGAACCCAGCCATATGCAAATCAGTCTTGACCCTGTACCCAATGGGAACAGTCCAGCCTGAACTGCCAGGCCCTCCCTGGACTGCAGAGAAGCATCCTAGGACCGGTTTCGGGGGTTCACCCCTCATCAGCCAGGATAGCTTGACTCCAGTGGCATGGAGAGCACGGGACCCACATCTGGGCATACACGTCCCACTCGGGGTGACAAATGCAAAAACAACAATTGATGGACAGAATGCTGAACAATGTCATACATTCACCCAAGTACAGATATCTGGGCCTAAATCCATCGTTTTTCTGCTCACCATGCCATTCCAGTTTCAACCCAGCCATATGTAAATCAGTCTTGACCATGTGCCCAATGGGAACAGTCCAGCCCGAACTGTCAGGCTAGGTCCTCCCTGGACTGGAACAAGCATCCTAGGACCGGGTTCGGGGTTTCACCCCTCATCAGCCAGGATAGCTTGACTCCAGTGGCATGGAGAGCACGGGACCCACATCTGGGCATACCCGTCCCACTCTGGGTGACAAATGCAAAAACAATTGATGGACAGACTGCAGAAAAATGTCATACCTTCACCCCAGTACAAATTTCTGGGCCTAAATCCATCGTTTTTCTGCTCACCATGCCATTCCAGTTTGAACCCATCCATATGAAAATCAGTCTTGACCCTGTGCCCAATGGGAACAGTTCAGCCCGAACTGTCAGGCCAGGTCCTCCCTGGACTGGAAACAAGCATCCTAGGACCGGTTTCGGGGTTTCACCCCTAATCAGCCAGGATAGCTTGACTCCAGTGGCATGGAGAGCACGGGTCCTACATCTGGGCATATCTGCCCCACTCGGGGTGACAAATTCAAAAACAACAATTGATGGATAGAATGCAGAACAATCTCATACATTCAACCCAGCACAGAGATCTAGGCCTAAATCCATAGTTTTTTTGCTCACCATGCCATTTCAGTTTGAACCCAGCCATATACAAATCAGTCTGAACCCTGTGCCCAATGGGAACAGTACAGCCCGAACTGCCAGGCAAGGTCCTGCCTGGACTGGAAACAAGCATCCTAGGAATGGTTTTGGAGTTTCACCCTCATCAGCCAGGATAGCTTAACTCCAGTGGCATGGAGAGCACGGAACACACATCTGGGCATACCCTTCCACCTCGGGGTGACAAATCCAAAAACAACAATTGATGGACAGAATGCAGAACAATGTCATACATTCATCCCAGTACAGAGATCTGGCCCTAAATCTATCGTTTTTTGCTCACCATGCCATTCCAGTTTGAACCCAGCCAAATGCAAATCAGTCTTAACCCTGTGCCCAATGGGAACAGTCCAGCCCGAACTGCCAGGCAAGGTCCTCCCTGGACTGGAAACAAGCATCTTAGGACCGGTTTTGGGGTTTCACCCTCATCAGCCATGATACATTGACTCCAGTGGCATGGAGAGCACGGAACCCACATCTGGGCATACCCGTCCACCTCCGGGTGACAAATGCAAAAACAACAATTGATGGACAGAATGCAGAATAATGTCATACATTCACCCCAGTACAGATATCTGGGCCTAAATATATCGTTTTTTTTGCTCACCATGCCATTTCAGTTTGAACCCAGCCATATGCAAATCAGTCTTGACCCTGTACCCAATGGGAACAGTCCAGCCCGAACTGCCAGGCCCTCCCTGGACTGCAGAGAAGCATCCTAGGACCGGTTTCGGGGGTTCACCCCTCATCAGCCAGGATAGCTTGACTCCAGTGGCATGGAGAGCACGGGACCCACATCTGGGCATACCCGTCCCACTCGGGGTGACAAATGCAAAAACAACAATTGATGGACAGAATGTTGAACAATGTCATACATTCACCCCAGTACAGATATCTGGGCCTAAATCCATCGTTTTTCTGCTCACCATGTCATTCCAGTTTCAACCCAGCCATATGTAAATCAGTCTTGACCATGTGCCCAATGGGAACAGTCCAGCCCGAACTGTCAGGCTAGGTCCTCCCTGGACTGGAAACAAGCATCCTAGGACCGGGTTCGGGCTTTCACCCCTCATCAGCCAGGATAGCTTGACTCCAGTGGCATGGAGAGCACGGGACCCACATCTGGGTATACCCGTCCCACTCTGGGTGACAAATGCAGAAACAATTGATGGACAGACTGCAGAAAAATGTCATACCTTCACCCCAGTACAAATTTCTGGGCCTAAATCCATAGTTTTTCTGCTCACCATGCCATTCCAGTTTGAACCCATCCATATGAAAATCAGTCTTGACCCTGTGCCCAATGGGAACAGTTCAGCCCGAACTGTCAGGCAAGGTCCTCCCTGGACTGGAAACAAGCATCCTAGGGCCGGGTTTGGGGTTTCACCCCTCATCAGCCAGGATAGCTTGACTCCAGTGGCATGGAAAGCACGGGACCAACATCTGGGCATACCTGTCCCACTCCGGGTGACAAATGCAAAAACAACAATTGATGGACAAAATGCAGAACAATATCATACATTCACCCCACTACAGATATCTGGGCCTAAATCCATCGTTTTTTTGCTCACCATGCTATTCCAGTTTGAACCCAGCCATATGCAAATCAGTCTTGACCCTGTGCCCAATGGGAAGAGTCCAGCCCGAACTGCCAGGCAAGGTCCATCCTGGACTGGAAACAAGCATCCTAAGACCGGTTTCGGGGTTTCACCCCTCATCAGCCAGGATAGCTTGACTCCAGTGGCATGGAGAGCACGGGACCTACATCTGGGCATATCTGCCCCACTCGGGGTGACAAATTCAAAAACAACAATTGATGGATAGAATGCAGAACAATCTCATACATTCAACCCAGCACAGAGATCTGGGCCTAAATCCATTGTTTTTTTGCTCACCATGCCATTCCAGTTTGAACCCAGCCATATACAAATCAGTCTGAACCCTGTGCCCAATGGGAACAGTACAGCCCGAACTGCCAGGCAAGGTCCTGCCTGGACTGGAAACAAGCATCCTAGGAATGGTTTTGGAGTTTCACCCCTCATCAGCCAGGATAGCTTAACTCCAGTGGCATGGAGAGCACGGAACACACATCTGGGCATACCCGTCCACCTCGGGGTGACAAATCCAAAAACAACAATTGATGGACAGAATGCAGAACAATGTCATACATTCACCCCAGTACAGAGATCTGGGCCTAAATCCATCGTTTTTATGCTCAACATGCCATTCCAGTTGAACCCAGCCATATGCAAATCAGTCTTGACCCTGTGCCCAATGGGAACAGTCCAGCCTGAACTTCCAGGCCAGGTCCTCCCTGGACTGGAAACGAGCATCCTAGGACCGGTCTCGGGATTCACCCCGCATCAGTCAGGACAGCTTGACTCCAGTGGCATGGAGAGCATGGGACCCACATATGAGCATACCTGTCCCACTCGGGGTGACAAATGCAAAAACAACAATTGATGGACAGAATGCAGAACAATGTCAGACATTCACCCCAGTACAGAGATCTGGGCCTAAATCCATCGTTTGTTTGCTCACCATGCCATTCCAGTTTGAACCCAGCCATATGCAAATCAGTCTTGACCCTGTGCCCAATGGGAACAGTCCAGCCCGAACTGCCAGGCCAGGTCCTCCCTGGACTGGAAACAAGCATCCTAGGACCGGTTTCGGGGTTTCACCCCTCATCAGCCAGGATAGCTTGACTCCAGTGGCATGGAGAGCACGGGACCCACATCTGGGCATACCCCTACCACTCGGGGTGACAAATACAAAAACAACAATTGATGGACAGAGTGCAGAACAATGGCATACATTCACCCCAGTACAGAGATATGGGCCTAAATCCATCGTTTTTATGCTCACAATGCCATTCCAGTTTGAACCCAGCCATATGCAAATCAGTCTTGACCCTGTGCCCAATGGGAACAGTCCAGCACGAACTGCCAGGCCAGGTCCTCCCTGGGCTGGAAACAAGCATCCTAGGACCGGTTTCGGGGTTTCACCCCTCATCAGCCAGGATATCTTGACTCCAGTGGCATGGAGAACACAGGACCCACATCTGGGCATACCCGTCCCACTTGGGGTGTCAAATGCAAAAACAATTGATGGACAGAATGCAGAACAATGTCATACATTCACCCCAGTACAGAGATCTGGGCCTAAATCCACCGTTTTTTGCTCACAATGCCATTCCAGTTTGAACCCAGCCATATGCAAATCAGTCTTGACCCTGTGCCCAATGGGAACAGTCCAGCCCGAACTGCCAGGCCAGGTCCTCCCTGGACTGGAAACAAGCATCCTAGGACCAGTTTCGGGGTTTCACCCCTCATCAGCCAGGATAGCTTGACTCCAGTGGCATGGAGAGCACGGGACCCACATCTGGGCATACCCCTACCACTCGGGGTGACAAATACAAAAACAACAATTGATGGACAGAGTGCAGAACAATGGCATACATTCACCCCAGTACAGAGATATGGGCCTAAATCCATCGTTTTTATGCTCACCATGCTATTGAAGTTTGAACCCAGCCATATGCAAATCAGTCTTGACCCTGTGCCCAATGGGAAGAGTCCAGCCCGAACTGCCAGGCAAGGTCCATCCTGGACTGGAAACAAGCATCCTAGGACCGGTTTCGGGGTTTCACCCTCATCAGCCAGGATAGCTTGACTCCAGTGGCATGGAGAGCACGGGACCTACATCTGGGCATATCTGCCCCACTCGGGGTGACAAATTCAAAAACAACAATTGATGGATAGAATGCAGAACAATCTCATACATTCAACCCAACACAGAGATCTGGGCCTAAATCCATTGTTTTTTTGCTCACCATGCCATTCCAGTTTGAACCCAGCCATATACAAATCAGTCTGAACCCTGTGCCCAATGGGAACAGTACAGCCCGAACTGCCAGGCAAGGTCCTGCTTGGACTGGAAACAAGCATCCTAGGAATGGTTTTGGAGTTTCACCCCTCATCAGCCAGGATAGCTTAACTCCAGTGGCATGGAGAGCACGGAACACACATCTGGGCATACCCGTCCCACCTCGGGGTGACAAATCCAAAAACAACAATTGATGGACAGAATGCAGAACAATGTCATACATTCACCCCAGTACAGAGATCTGGGCCTAAATCCATCGTTTTTATGCTCAACATGCCATTCCAGTTGAACCCAGCCATATGCAAATCAGTCTTGACCCTGTGCCCAATGGGAACAGTCCAGCCTGAACTGCCAGGCCAGGTCCTCCCTGGACTGGAAACGAGCATCCTAGGACCGGTTTCGGGATTCACCCCGCATCAGTCAGGACAGCTTGACTCCAGTGGCATGGAGAGCATGGGACCCACATATGAGCATACCTGTCCCACTCGGGGTGACAAATGCAAAAACAACAATTGATGGACAGAATGCAGAACAATGTCAGACATTCACCCCAGTACAGAGATCTGGGCCTAAATCCATCATTTGTTTGCTCACCATGCCATTCCAGTTTGAACCCAGCCATATGCAAATCAGTCTTGACCCTGTGCGCCATGGGAACAGTCCAGCCTGAGCTGCCAGACCAGGTCCTCCCTGGACTGGAAACAAGCATCCTAGGACCGGTTTCGGGGTTTCACCCCTCATCAGCCAGGATAGCTTGACTCCAGTGGCATGGAGAGCACGGGACCTACATCTGGGCATATCTGCCCCACTCGGGGTGACAAATTCAAAAACAACAATTGATGGATAGAATGCAGAACAATCTCATACATTCAACCCAGCACAGAGATCTGGGCCTAAATCCATTGTTTTTTTGCTCACCATGCCATTCCAGTTTGAACCCAGCCATATACAAATCAGTCTTGAACCCTGTGCCCAATGGGAACAGTACAGCCCGAACTGCCAGGCAAGGTCCTGCCTGGACTGGAAACAAGCATCCTAGGAATGGTTTTGGAGTTTCACCCCTCATCAGCCAGGATAGCTTAACTCCAGTGGCATGGAGAGCACGGAACACACATCTGGGCATACCCGTCCACCTCGGGGTGACAAATCCAAAAACAACAATTGATGGACAGAATGCAGAACAATGTCATACATTCACCCCAGTACAGAGATCTGGGCCTAAATCCATCGTTTTTATGCTCAACATGCCATTCCAGTTGAACCCAGCCATATGCAAATCAGTCTTGACCCTGTGCCCAATGGGAACAGTCCAGCCTGAACTGCCAGGCCAGGTCCTCCCTGGACTGGAAACGAGCATCCTAGGACCGGTTTCGGGGATTCACCCATCATCAGTCAGGACAGCTTGACTCCAGTGGCATGGAGAGCATGGGACCCACATATGAGCATACCTGTCCCACTCGGGGTGACAAATGCAAAAACAACAATTGATGGACAGAATGCAGAACAATGTCAGACATTCACCCCAGTACAGAGATCTGGGCCTAAATCCATCGTTTGTTTGCTCACCATGCCATTCCAGTTTGAACCCAGCCATATGCAAATGAGTCTTGACCCTGTGCCCAATGGGAACAGTCCAGCCCGAACTGCCAGGCCAGGTCCTCCCTGGACTGGAAACAAGCATCCTAGGACCGGTTTCGGGGTTTCACCCCTCATCAGCCAGGATAGCTTGACTCCAGTGGCATGGAGAGCACGGGACCCACATCTGGGCATACCCCTACCACTCGGGGTGACAAATACAAAAACAACAATTGATGGACAGAGTGCAGAACAATGGCATACATTCACCCCAGTACAGAGATATGGGCCTAAATCCATCGTTTTTATGCTCACCATGCCATTCCAGTTTGAACCCAGCCATATGCAAATCAGTCTTGACTCTGTGCCCAATGGGAACAGTCCAGCACGAACTGCCAGGCCAGGTCCTCCCTGGGCTGGAAACAAGCATCCTAGGACCGGTTTCGGGGTTTCACCCCTCATCAGCCAGGATATCTTGACTCCAGTGGCATGGAGAACACAGGACCCACATCTGGGCATACCCGTCCCACTTGGGGTGTCAAATGCAAAAACAATTGATGGACAGAATGCAGAACAATGTCATACATTCACCCCAGTACAGAGATCTGGGCCTAAATCCACCGTTTTTTTGCTCACAATGCCATTCCAGTTTGAACCCAGCCATATGCAAATCAGTCTTGACCCTGTGCCCAATGGGAACAGTCCAGCCCGAACTGCCAGGCCAGGTCCTCCCTGGACTGGAAACAAGCATCCTAGGACCGGTTTCGGGGTTTCACCCTCATCAGCCAGGATATCTTGACTCCAGTGGCATGGAGAACACAGGACCCACATCTGGGCATACCCGTCCCACTTGGGGTGTCAAATGCAAAAACAATTGATGGACAGAATGCAGAACAATGTCATACATTCACCCCAGTACAGAGATCTGGGCCTAAATCCATCATTTTTTTGCTCACCATGCCATTCCAGTTTGAACCCAGCCATATGCAAATCAGTCTTAACCCTGTGCCCAATGGGAACAGTCCAGCCCGAACTGCCAGGCAAGGTCCTCCCTGGACTGGAAACAAGCATCCTAGGACCGCTTTCGGGGTTTCACCCCTCATCAGCCAGGATACCTTGACTCCAGTGGCATGGAGAGCACGGAACCCACATCTGGACATACCCGTCCATTTCGGGGTGACAAATGCAAAAACAACAATTGATGGACAGAATGAAGAAGAATGTCATACATTCATCCCAGTACAGATATCAGGGCCTAAATATATCGGTTTTTTGCTCACCATGCCATTCCAGTTTGAACCCAGCCATATGCAAATCAGTCTTGACCCTGTGCCCAATGGGAACAGTCCAGCCCGAACTGTCAGGCCAGGTCCTCCCTGGACAGGAAAGAAGCATCCTAGGACCGGTTTCGGGGTTCACCCCTCATCAGCCAGGATAGCTTAACTCCAGTGGCACGGAGAGCACAGGACCCACATCTGGGCATACCCGTCCCACTCGGAGTGACAAATGCAAAAACAACAATTGATGGACAGAATGCAGAACAATGTCATACATTCACCCCAGTACAGATATCTGGGCCTAAATCCATCGTTTTTCTGCTCACCATGCCATTCCAGTTTGAACCCAGCCATATGTAAATCAGTCTTGACCCTGTGCTCAATGGGAACAGTCCAGCCCGAACCGTCAGGCCAGGTCCTCCCTGGACTGGAAACAAGCATCCTAGGACCGGGTTCGGGGTTTCACCCCTCATCAGCCAGGATAGCTTGACTCCAGTGCCATGGAGAGCACGGGACCTACATCTGGGCATATCTGTCCCACTCGGGGTGACAAATGCAAAAACAACAATTGATGGACAGAATCAGAACAATGTCATACATTCAACCCAGTACAGAGATCTGGGCCTAAATCCATTGTTTTTTTGCTCACCATGCCATTCCAGTTTGAACCCAGCCATATGTAAATCAGTCTTGACCCTGTGCCCAATGGGAACAGTCCAGCCCGAACTGTCAGGCCAGGTCCTCCCTGGACTGGAAACAAGCATCCTACGACCGGGTTTGGTGTTTAACCCCTCATCAGCCAGGATAGCTTGACACCAGTGGCATGGAGAGCACGGGACCCACATCTGGGCATACCCGTCCCACTCGGGGTGACAAATGCAAAAACAAAAATTGATGGACAGACTGCAGGACAGTGTCATACCTTCACCCCAGTACAAATTTCTGGGCCTAAATCCATTGTTTTTCTGCTCACCATGCCATTCCAGTTTGAACCCAGCCATATGCAAATCAGTCTTGACCCTGTGCCCAATGGGAAGAGTCCAGCCTGAACTGCCAGGCCCTCCCTGGACTGGGAACAAGCATCCTAGGACCGGTTTCGGGGTTTCACCCCTCATCAGCCAGGATAGCTTGACTCCAGTGGCATGGAGAGCACGGGACCTACATCTGGGCATATCTGTCCCACTCGGGGTGACAAATTCAAAAACAATAATTGATGGACAGAATGCAGAACAATCTCATACATTCAACCCAGCACAGAGATCTGGGCCTAAATCCATTGTTTTTTTGCTCACCATGCCATTCCAGTTTGAACCCAGCCATATACAAATCAGTCTTAACCCTGTGCCCAATGGGAACAGTCCAACCCGAACTGCCAGGCAAGGTCCTCCCTGGACTGCAAACAAGCATCCTAGGAATGGTTTTGGAGTTTCACCCCTCATCAGCCAGGTTAGCTTGACTCCAGTGGCATGGAGAGCACGGAACCCACATCTGGGCATCCCCGTCCACCTCGGGGTGACAAATCCAAAAACAACAATTGATGGACAGAATGCAGAACAATGTCATACATTCATCCCAGTACAGAGATCTGGCCCTAAATCTATCGTTTTTTTGCTCACCATGCCATTCCAGTTTGAACCCAGCCATATGCAAATCAGTCTTAACCCTGTGCCCAATGGGAACAGTCCAGCCCGAACTGCCAGGCAAGGTCCTCCCTGGACTGGAAACAAGCATCCTAGGACCGGTTTTGGGGTTTCACCCCTCATCAGCCATGATACATTGACTCCAGTGGCATGGAGAGCACGGAACCCACATCTGGGATTACCCGTGCAACTCCGGGTGACAAATGTAAAAACAACAATTGATGGACAGAATGCAGAATAATGTCATACATTCACCCCAGTACAGATATCTGGGCCTAAATATATCGTTTTTTTTGCTCACCATGCCATTCCAGTTTGAACCCAGCCATATGCAAATCAGTCTTGACCCTGTACCCAATGGGAACAGTCCAGCCTGAACTGCCAGGCCCTCCCTGGACTGCAGAGAAGCATCCTAGGACCGGTTTCGGGGTTCACCCTCATCAGCCAGGATAGCTTGACTCCAGTGGCATGGAGAGCACGGGACCCACATCTGGGCATACACGTCCCACTCGGGGTGACAAATGCAAAAACAACAATTGATGGACAGAATGCTGAACAATGTCATACATTCACCCAAGTACAGATATCTGGGCCTAAATCCATCGTTTTTCTGCTCACCATGCCATTCCAGTTTCAACCCAGCCATATGTAAATCAGTCTTGACCATGTGCCCAATGGGAACAGTCCAGCCCGAACTGTCAGGCTAGGTCCTCCCTGGACTGGAACAAGCATCCTAGGACCGGGTTCGGGGTTTCACCCTCATCAGCCAGGATAGCTTGACTCCAGTGGCATGGAGAGCACGGGACCCACATCTGGGCATACCCGTCCCACTCTGGGTGACAAATGCAAAAACAATTGATGGACAGACTGCAGAAAAATGTCATACCTTCACCCCAGTACAAATTTCTGGGCCTAAATCCATCGTTTTTCTGCTCACCATGCCATTCCAGTTTGAACCCATCCATATGAAAATCAGTCTTGACCCTGTGCCCAATGGGAACAGTTCAGCCCGAACTGTCAGGCCAGGTCCTCCCTGGACTGGAAACAAGCATCCTAGGACCGGTTTCGGGGTTTCACCCCTAATCAGCCAGGATAGCTTGACTCCAGTGGCATGGAGAGCACGGGTCCTACATCTGGGCATATCTGCCCCACTCGGGGTGACAAATTCAAAAACAACAATTGATGGATAGAATGCAGAACAATCTCATACATTCAACCCAGCACAGAGATCTAGGCCTAAATCCATTGTTTTTTTGCTCACCATGCCATTTCAGTTTGAACCCAGCCATATACAAATCAGTCTGAACCCTGTGCCCAATGGGAACAGTACAGCCCGAACTGCCAGGCAAGGTCCTGCCTGGACTGGAAACAAGCATCCTAGGAATGGTTTTGGAGTTTCACCCCTCATCAGCCAGGATAGCTTAACTCCAGTGGCATGGAGAGCACGGAACACACATCTGGGCATACCCTTCCACCTCGGGGTGACAAATCCAAAAACAACAATTGATGGACAGAATGCAGAACAATGTCATACATTCATCCCAGTACAGAGATCTGGCCCTAAATCTATCGTTTTTTTGCTCACCATGCCATTCCAGTTTGAACCCAGCCAAATGCAAATCAGTCTTAACCCTGTGCCCAATGGGAACAGTCCAGCCCGAACTGCCAGGCAAGGTCCTCCCTGGACTGGAAACAAGCATCCTAGGACCGGTTTTGGGGTTTCACCCCTCATCAGCCATGATACATTGACTCCAGTGGCATGGAGAGCACGGAACCCACATCTGGGCATACCCGTCCACCTCCGGGTGACAAATGCAAAAACAACAATTGATGGACAGAATGCAGAATAATGTCATACATTCACCCCAGTACAGATATCTGGGCCTAAATATATCGTTTTTTTGCTCACCATGCCATTTCAGTTTGAACCCAGCCATATGCAAATCAGTCTTGACCCTGTACCCAATGGGAACAGTCCAGCCCGAACTGCCAGGCCCTCCCTGGACTGCAGAGAAGCATCCTAGGACCGGTTTCGGGGTTCACCCTCATCAGCCAGGATAGCTTGACTCCAGTGGCATGGAGAGCACGGGACCCACATCTGGGCATACCCGTCCCACTCGGGGTGACAAATGCAAAAACAACAATTGATGGACAGAATGTTGAACAATGTCATAAATTCACCCCAGTACAGATATCTGGGCCTAAATCCATCGTTTTTCTGCTCACCATGTCATTCCAGTTTCAACCCAGCCATATGTAAATCAGTCTTGACCATGTGCCCAATGGGAACAGTCCAGCCCGAACTGTCAGGCTAGGTCCTCCCTGGACTGGAAACAAGCATCCTAGGACCGGGTTCGGGGTTTCACCCCTCATCAGCCAGGATAGCTTGACTCCAGTGGCATGGAGAGCACGGGACCCACATCTGGGTATACCCGTCCCACTCTGGGTGACAAATGCAGAAACAATTGATGGACAGACTGCAGAAAAATGTCATACCTTCACCCCAGTACAAATTTCTGGGCCTAAATCCATAGTTTTTCTGCTCACCATGCCATTCCAGTTTGAACCCATCCATATGAAAATCAGTCTTGACCCTGTGCCCAATGGGAACAGTTCAGCCCGAACTGTCAGGCAAGGTCCTCCCTGGACTGGAAACAAGCATCCTAGGGCCGGGTTTGGGGTTTCACCCTCATCAGCCAGGATAGCTTGACTCCAGTGGCATGGAAAGCACGGGACCAACATCTGGGCATACCTGTCCCACTCCGGGTGACAAATGCAAAAACAACAATTGATGGACAAAATGCAGAACAATATCATACATTCACCCCACTACAGATATCTGGGCCTAAATCCATCGTTTTTTGCTCACCATGCTATTCCAGTTTGAACCCAGCCATATGCAAATCAGTCTTGACCCTGTGCCCAATGGGAAGAGTCCAGCCCGAACTGCCAGGCAAGGTCCATCCTGGACTGGAAACAAGCATCCTAAGACCGGTTTCGGGTTTCACCCTCATCAGCCAGGATAGCTTGACTCCAGTGGCATGGAGAGCACGGGACCTACATCTGGGCATATCTGCCCCACTCGGGGTGACAAATTCAAAAACAACAATTGATGGATAGAATGCAGAACAATCTCATACATTCAACCCAGCACAGAGATCTGGGCCTAAATCCATTGTTTTTTTGCTCACCATGCCATTCCAGTTTGAACCCAGCCATATACAAATCAGTCTGAACCCTGTGCCCAATGGGAACAGTACAGCCCGAACTGCCAGGCAAGGTCCTGCCTGGACTGGAAACAAGCATCCTAGGAATGGTTTTGGAGTTTCACCCCTCATCAGCCAGGATAGCTTAACTCCAGTGGCATGGAGAGCACGGAACACACATCTGGGCATACCCGTCCACCTCGGGGTGACAAATCCAAAAACAACAATTGATGGACAGAATGCAGAACAATGTCATACATTCACCCCAGTACAGAGATCTGGGCCTAAATCCATCGTTTTTATGCTCAACATGCCATTCCAGTTGAACCCAGCCATATGCAAATCAGTCTTGACCCTGTGCCCAATGGGAACAGTCCAGCCTGAACTTCCAGGCCAGGTCCTCCCTGGACTGGAAACGAGCATCCTAGGACCGGTTTCGGGGATTCACCCCGCATCAGTCAGGACAGCTTGACTCCAGTGGCATGGAGAGCATGGGACCCACATATGAGCATACCTGTCCCACTCGGGGTGACAAATGCAAAAACAACAATTGATGGACAGAATGCAGAACAATGTCAGACATTCACCCCAGTACAGAGATCTGGGCCTAAATCCATCGTTTGTTTGCTCACCATGCCATTCCAGTTTGAACCCAGCCATATGCAAATCAGTCTTGACCCTGTGCCCAATGGGAACAGTCCAGCCCGAACTGCCAGGCCAGGTCCTCCCTGGACTGGAAACAAGCATCCTAGGACCGGTTTCGGGGTTTCACCCCTCATCAGCCAGGATAGCTTGACTCCAGTGGCATGGAGAGCACGGGACCCACATCTGGGCATACCCCTACCACTCGGGGTGACAAATACAAAAACAACAATTGATGGACAGAGTGCAGAACAATGGCATACATTCACCCCAGTACAGAGATATGGGCCTAAATCCATCGTTTTTATGCTCACAATGCCATTCCAGTTTGAACCCAGCCATATGCAAATCAGTCTTGACCCTGTGCCCAATGGGAACAGTCCAGCACGAACTGCCAGGCCAGGTCCTCCCTGGGCTGGAAACAAGCATCCTAGGACCGGTTTCGGGTTTCACCCTCATCAGCCAGGATATCTTGACTCCAGTGGCATGGAGAACACAGGACCCACATCTGGGCATACCCGTCCCACTTGGGGTGTCAAATGCAAAAACAATTGATGGACAGAATGCAGAACAATGTCATACATTCACCCCAGTACAGAGATCTGGGCCTAAATCCACCGTTTTTTGCTCACAATGCCATTCCAGTTTGAACCCAGCCATATGCAAATCAGTCTTGACCCTGTGCCCAATGGGAACAGTCCAGCCCGAACTGCCAGGCCAGGTCCTCCCTGGACTGGAAACAAGCATCCTAGGACCAGTTTCGGGGTTTCACCCCTCATCAGCCAGGATAGCTTGACTCCAGTGGCATGGAGAGCACGGGACCCACATCTGGGCATACCCCTACCACTCGGGGTGACAAATACAAAAACAACAATTGATGGACAGAGTGCAGAACAATGGCATACATTCACCCCAGTACAGAGATATGGGCCTAAATCCATCGTTTTTATGCTCACCATGCTATTGAAGTTTGAACCCAGCCATATGCAAATCAGTCTTGACCCTGTGCCCAATGGGAAGAGTCCAGCCCGAACTGCCAGGCAAGGTCCATCCTGGACTGGAAACAAGCATCCTAGGACCGGTTTCGGGTTTCACCCTCATCAGCCAGGATAGCTTGACTCCAGTGGCATGGAGAGCACGGGACCTACATCTGGGCATATCTGCCCCACTCGGGGTGACAAATTCAAAAACAACAATTGATGGATAGAATGCAGAACAATCTCATACATTCAACCCAACACAGAGATCTGGGCCTAAATCCATTGTTTTTTGCTCACCATGCCATTCCAGTTTGAACCCAGCCATATACAAATCAGTCTGAACCCTGTGCCCAATGGGAACAGTACAGCCCGAACTGCCAGGCAAGGTCCTGCTTGGACTGGAAACAAGCATCCTAGGAATGGTTTTGGAGTTTCACCCCTCATCAGCCAGGATAGCTTAACTCCAGTGGCATGGAGAGCACGGAACACACATCTGGGCATACCCGTCCCACCTCGGGGTGACAAATCCAAAAACAACAATTGATGGACAGAATGCAGAACAATGTCATACATTCACCCCAGTACAGAGATCTGGGCCTAAATCCATCGTTTTTATGCTCAACATGCCATTCCAGTTGAACCCAGCCATATGCAAATCAGTCTTGACCCTGTGCCCAATGGGAACAGTCCAGCCTGAACTGCCAGGCCAGGTCCTCCCTGGACTGGAAACGAGCATCCTAGGACCGGTTTCGGGGATTCACCCCGCATCAGTCAGGACAGCTTGACTCCAGTGGCATGGAGAGCATGGGACCCACATATGAGCATACCTGTCCCACTCGGGGTGACAAATGCAAAAACAACAATTGATGGACAGAATGCAGAACAATGTCAGACATTCACCCCAGTACAGAGATCTGGGCCTAAATCCATCATTTGTTTGCTCACCATGCCATTCCAGTTTGAACCCAGCCATATGCAAATCAGTCTTGACCCTGTGCCCAATGGGAACAGTCCAGCCCGAACTGCCAGGCCAGGTCCTCCCTGGACTGGAAACAAGCATCCTAGGACCGGTTTCGGGGTTTCACCCCTCATCAGCCAGGATAGCTTGACTCCAGTGGCATGGAGAGCACGGGACCCACATCTGGGCATACCCCTAACACTCGGGGTGACAAATACAAAAACAACAATTGATGGACAGAGTGCAGAACAATGGCATACATTCACCCCAGTACAGAGATATGGGCCTAAATCCATCGTTTTTATGCTCACCATGCCATTCCAGTTTGAACCCAGCCATATGCAAATCAGTCTTGACCCTGTGCCCAATGGGAACAGTCCAGCACGAACTGCCAGGCCAGGTCCTCCCTGGGCTGGAAACAAGCATCCTAGGACCGGTTTCGGGGTTTCACCCCTCATCAGCCAGGATATCTTGACTCCAGTGGCATGGAGAACACAGGACCCACATCTGGGCATACCCGTCCCACTTGGGGTGTCAAATGCAAAAACAATTGATGGACAGAATGCAGAACAATGTCATACATTCACCCCAGCACAGAGATCTGGGCCTAAATCCAACGTTTTTTTGCTCACAATGCCATTCCAGTTTGAACCCAGCCATATGCAAATCAATTTTGACCGTGTGTCCAATGGGAACAGTCCAGCCCGAACTGTCAGGCCAAGTCCTCCCTGGACTGGAAACAAGCATCCTAGGACCGGTTTTGGGGTATCACCCCTCATCAGCCAGGATAGCTTGACTCCAGTGGCATGCAGAACAAGGGACCCACATCTGGGTATACCCGTCCCACTCGGGGTGACAAGTGCAAAAACAACAATTGATGGACAGAATGCAGAATAATGTCATACATACACCCCAGTGCAGAGATCTGGGCCTAAATCCATCGGTTTTTTGCTCACCATGCCATTCCAGTTTGAACCCAGCCATATGCAAATCAGTCTTGACCCTGTGCCCAATGAGAACAGTCCAGCTCGAACTGCCAGGCCAGGCCCTCCGTGGACTGGAAACAAGCATCCTAGGACTGGTTTTGGGGTTTCACCCCTCATCAGCCAGGATACCTTGACTCCAGTGGCATGGAGAGCACGGAACCCACATCTGGGCATACCCGTCCACCTCGGGGTGACAAATGCAAAAACAACAATTGATGGACAGAATGCAGAATAATGTCATACATTCACCCCAGTACAGATATCAGGGCCTAAATATATCGGTTTTTTGCTCACCATGCCATTCCAGTTTGAACCCAGCCATATGCAAATCAGTCTTGACCCTGTGCCCAATGGGAACAGTCCAGCCCGAACCGTCAGGCCAGGTCCTCCCTGGACTGGAAACAAGCATCCTAGGACCGGGTTCGGGGTTTCACCCCTCATCAGCCAGGATAGCTTGACTCCAGTGCCATGGAGAGCACGGGACCTACATCTGGGCATATCTGTCCCCTCGGGGTGACAAATGCAAAAACAACAATTGATGGACAGAATCAGAACAATGTCATACATTCAACCCAGTACAGAGATCTGGGCCTAAATCCATTGTTTTTTTGCTCACCATGCCATTCCAGTTTGAACCCAGCCATATGTAAATCAGTCTTGACCCTGTGCCCAATGGGAACAGTCCAGCCCGAACTGTCAGGCCAGGTCCTCCCTGGACTGGAAACAAGCATCCTACAACCGGGTTTGGTGTTTAACCCCTCATCAGCCAGGATAGCTTGACTCCAGTGGCATGGAGAGCACGGGACCCACATCTGGGCATACCCGTCCCACTCGGGGTGACAAATGCAAAAACAACAATTGATGGACAGACTGCAGAACAGTGTCATACCTTCACCCCAGTACAAATTTCTGGGCCTAAATCCATCGTTTTTCTGCTCACCATGCCATTCCAGTTTAACCCAGCCATATGCAAATCAGTCTTGACCCTGTGCCCAATGGGAAGAGTCCAGCCCGAACTGCCAGGCCAGGCCCTCCCTGGACTGGAAACAAGCATCCTAGGACCGGTTTCGGGGTTTCACCCCTCATCAGCCAGGATAGCTTGACTCCAGTGGCATGGAGAGCACGGGACCTACATCTGGGCATATCTGTCCCACTCGGGGTGACAAATACAAAAACAATAATTGATGGACAGAATGCAGAACAATCTCATACATTCAACCCAGCACAGAGATCTGGGCCTAAATCCATTGTTTTTTTGCTCACCATGCCATTCCAGTTTGAACCCAGCCATATACAAATCAGTCTTAACCCTGTGCCCAATGGGAACAGTCCAACCCGAACTGCCAGGCAAGGTCCTCCCTGGACTGGAAACAAGCATCCTAGGAATGGTTTTGGAGTTTCACCCTTCATCAGCCAGGTTAGCTTGACTCCAGTGGCATGGAGAGCACGGAACCCACATCTGGGCATACCCGTCCACCTCGGGGTGACAAATCCAAAAACAACAATTGATGGACAGAATGCAGAACAATGTCATACATTCATCCCAGTACAGAGATCTGGCCCTAAATCTATCGGTTTTTTGCTCACCATGCCATTCCAGTTTGAACCCAGCCATATGAAAATCAGTCTTGACCCTGTGCCCAATGGGAACAGTCCAGCCCGAACTGCCAGGCAAGGTCCTCCCTGGACTGGAAACAAGCATCCTAGGAATGGTTTTGGTGTTTCACCCCTCATCAGCCAGGATAGCTTGACTCCAGTGGCATGGAGAGCACGGAACCCACATCTGGGCATACCCGTCCACCTCGGGGTGACAAATCCAAAAACAACAATTGATGGACAGAATGCAGAACAATGTCATACATTCATCCCAGTACAGAGATCTGGGCCTAAATCTATCGTTTTTTTGCTCACCATGCCATTCCAGTTTGAACCCAGCCATATGAAAATCAGTCTTGACCCTGTGCCCAATGGGAACAGTCCAGCCCGAACTGCCAGGCCAGGTCCTCCATTGACTGCAAACAAGCATCCTAGGACCGGTTTCGGGGTTTCACCCCTCATCAGCCAGGATAGCTTGATTCCAGTGGCATGGAGTGCACGGGTCCCACATCTCTGCATACCCGTCCCACTAGGGGTTACAAATGCAAAAACAACAATTTATGGACAGAATGCAGAACAATGTCATACATTCACCCCAGTACAGAGATCTGGGCCTAAATCCATCGTTTTTATGCTCAACATGCCATTCCAGTTGAACCCAGCCATATGCAAATCAGTCTTGACCCTGTGCCCAATGGGAACAGTCCAGCCTGAACTGCCAGGCGAGGTCCTCCCTGGACTGGAAAAGAGCATCCTAGGACCAGTTTCGGGGATTCACCCCGCATCAGTCAGGACAGCTTGACTCCAGTGGCATGGAGAGCATGGGACCCACATCTGAGCATACCTGTCCCACTCGGGATGACAAATGCAAAAACAACAATTGATGGACAGAATGCAGAACAATGTCATACATTCACCCCAGTACAGAGATCTGGGCCTAAATCCATCGTTTGTTTGCTCACCATGCCATTCCAGTTTGAACCCAGCCATATGCAAATCAGTCTTGACCCTGTGCCCAATGGGAACAGTCCAGCCCGAACTGCCAGGCCAGGTCCTCCCTGGACTGGAAACAAGCATCCTAGGACTGGTTTCGGGGTTTCACACCTCATCAGCCAGGATAGCTTGACTCCAGTGGCATGGAGAGCACGGGACCCACATCTGGGCATACCCCTACCACTTGGGGTGACAAATACAAAAACAACAATTGATGGACAGAGTGCAGAACAATGGCATACATTCACCCAGTACAGAGCTCTGGGCCTAAATCCATCATTTTTTTCCTCACCATGCCATTCCAGTTTCAACCCAGCCATATGGAAATCAGTGTTGAACCTGTGCCCAATGGGAACAGTCCAGCTCGAACTGCCAGGCCAGGTCCTCCCTGGACTGGAAACAAGCATCCTAGGACCGGTTTCGGGGTTCCACCCCTCATCAGCCAGGATAGCTTGACTCCAGTGGCATGGAGAGCACGGGACCCACATCTGGGCATACCCGTCCCACTCGGGTAGACAAATGCAAAAACAACAATTGATGGACAGAATGCAGAACAATGTCATACATTCACCCCAGTACAGAGATCTGGGCCTAAATCCATCATTTTTTTGCTCACCATGCCATTCCAGTTTGAACCCAGCCATATGCAAATCAGTCTTAACCCTGTGCCCAATGGGAACAGTCCAGCCCGAACTGCCAGGCAAGGTCCGCCCTGGACTGGAAACAAGCATCCTAGGACCGGTTTTGGGGTTTCACCCCTCATCAGCCAGGATAGCTTGACTCCAGTGGCATGGAGAGCACGGAACCCACATCTGGGCATACCCGTCCACCTCGAGGTGACAAATGCAAAAACAACAATTGATGGACAGAATGCAGAATAATGTCATACATTCACCCCAGTACAGATATCTGGGCCTAAATATATCGTTTTTTTTGCTCACCATGCCATCCCACTTTGAACCCAGCCATATGCAAATCAGTCTTGACCCTGTGCCCAATGGGAACAGTCCAGCCCGAACTGCCAGGCCCTCCCTGGACTGGAAACAAGCATCCGAGGACCGGTTTCGGGGTTTCACCCCTCATCAGCCAGGATAGCTTGACTCCAGTGGCATGGAGAGCACGGGACCCACATCTGGGCATACCTGTCCCACTCGGGGTGACAAATGCAAAAACAACAATTGATGGACAGAATGCAGAACAATGTCATACATTCACCCCAGTACAGAGATCTGGGCCTAAATCCATCGTTTTTCTGCTCACCATGCCATTCCAGTTTGAACCCAGCCATATGCAAATCAGTCTTGAACCTGTGCCCAATGGGAACAGTCCAGCCCGAACTGTCAGGCCAGGTCCTCCCTGGACAGGAAAGAAGCATCCTAGGACCGGTTTCGGGGCTTCACCCCTCATCAGCCAGGATAGCTTAACTCCAGTGGCACAGAGAGCACGGGACCCACATCTGGGCATACCCGTCCCACTCGGAGTGACAAATGCAAAAACAACAATTGATGGACAGAATGCAGAACAATGTCATACATTCACCCCAGTACAGATATCTGGGCCTAAATCCATCGTTTTTCTGCTCACCATGCCATTCCAGTTTAAACCCAGCCATATGTAAATCAGTCTTGACCCTGTGCCCAATGGGAACAGT
Source organism: Calotriton arnoldi (assembly GCA_963921515.1). Lineage (NCBI taxonomy): Eukaryota > Metazoa > Chordata > Amphibia > Caudata > Salamandridae > Calotriton > Calotriton arnoldi. The sequence goes on along the minus strand of CAWUFW010014375.1, from coordinate 328,659 downwards.
CCAGCCCGAACTGTCAGGCCAGGTCCTCCCTGGACTGGAAACAAGCATCCTAGGACCGGGTTCGGGGGTTCACCCCTCATCAGCCAGGATAGCTTCACTCCAGTGCCATGGAGAGCATGGGACCTACATCTGGGCATATCTGTCCCACTCGGGGTGACAAATGCAAAAACAACAATTGATGGACAGAATGCAGAACAATGTCATACATTCAACCCAGTACAGAGATCTGGGCCTAAATCCATTGTTTTTTTGCTCACCATGCCATTCCAGTTTGAACCCAGCCATATGTAAATCAGTCTTGACAATGTGCCCAATGGGAACAGTCCAGCCCGAACTGTCAGGCCAGGTCCTCCCTGGACTGGAAACAAGCATCCTAGGACCGGGTTCGGGTGTTTCACCCCTCATCAGCCAGGATAGCTTGACTCCAGTGGCATGGAGAGCACGGGACCCACATCTGGGCATACCCGTCCCACTCGGGGTGACAAATGCAAAAACAACAATTGATGGATAGACTTCAGAACAGTGTCATACCTTCGCCCCAGTACAAATTTCTGGGCCTAAATCCATCGTTTTTCTGCTCACCATGCCATTCCAGTTTGAACCCAGCCATATGCAAATCAGTCTTGACCCTGTGCCCAATGGGAACAGTTCAGCCCGAACTGTCAGGCCAGGTCCTCCCTGGACTGGAAACAAGCATCCTAGGACCGGGTTTGCGGTTTCACCCCTCATCAGCCAGGATAGCTTGACTCCAGTGGCATGGAAAGCACGGGACCAACATCTGGGCATACCTGTCCCACTCCGGGTGACAAATGCAAAAACAACAATTGATGGACAGAATGCAGAACAATATCATACATTCACCCCACTACAGATATCTGGGCCTAAATCCATCGTTATTTTGCTCATCATGCTATTCCAGTTTGAACCCAGCCATATGCAAATCAGTCTTGACCCTGTGCCCAATGGGAAGAGTCCAGCCTGAACTGCCAGGCCCTCCCTTGACTGGAAACAAGCATCCTAGAACCGGTTTAGGGGTTTCACCCCTCATCAGCCTGGATAGCTTGACTCCAGTGGCATGGAGAGCACGGGACCTACATCTCGGCATATCTGTCCCACTCGGGGTGACAAATTCAAAAACAATAATTGATGGACAGAATGCAGAACAATCTCATACATTCAAACCAGCACAGAGATCTGGGCCTACACCCATTGTTTTTTTGCTCACCATGCCATTCCAGTTTGAACCCAGCCATATACAAATCAGTCTTAACCCTGTGCCCAATGGGAACAGTCCAGCCCGAACTGCCAGGCAAGGTCCTCCCTGGACTGGAAACAAGCATCCTAGGAATGGTGTTGGAGTTTCACCCCTCATCAGCCAGGATAGCTTGACTCCAGTGGCATGGAGAGCACGGAACCCACATCTGGGCATACTCGTCCACCTCGGGGTGACAAATCCAAAAACAACAATTGATGTACAGAATGCAGAACAATGTCATACATTCATCCCAGTACAGAGATCTGGGCCTAAATCTATCGTTTTTTTGCTCACCATGCCATTCCAGTTTGAACCCAGCCATATGAAAATCAGTCTTGACCCTGTGCCCAATGGGAACAGTCCAGCCCGAACTGCCAGGCCAGGTCCTCCCTGGACTGCAAACAAGCATCTTAAGACCGGTTTCGGGGTTTCACCTCTCATCAGCCAGGGTAGCTTGATTCCAGTGGCATGGAGAGCACGGGTCCCACATCTGGGCATACCCGTCCCACTAGGGGTTACAAATGCAAAAACAACAATTTATGGACAGAATGCAGAACAATGTCATACATTCACCCCAGTACAGAGATCTGGGCCTAAATCCATCGTTTTTATGCTCAACATGCCATTCCAGTTGAACCCAGCCATATGCAAATCAGTCTTGACCCTGTGCCCAATGGGAACAGTCCAGCCTGAACTGCCAGGCCAGGTCCTCCCTGGACTGGAAACGAGCATCCTAGGACTGGTTTCGGGGTTTCACCCCTCATCAGCCAGGACAGCTTGACTCCAGTGGCATGGAGAGCACGGGACCCACATCTGGGCATACATGTCCCAATCGAGGTGACAAATGCAAAAATAACAATTGATGGACAGAATGCAGGACAATGTCATACATTCACCCCAGTACAGAGATCTGGGCCTAAATCCATCGTTTTTTTCTCACCATGCCATTCCAGTTTGAACCCAGCCATATGCAAATCATTCTTGATCCTGTGCCCAATGAGAACAGTCCAGCCCGAACTGCCAGGCCAGGTCCTCCCTGGACTGGAAACAAGCATCCTAGGACCGGTTTCGGGGATTCACCCCGCATCAGTCAGGACAGCTTGACTCCAGTGGCATGGAGAGCATGGGACCCACATCTGAGCATACCTGTCCCACTCGGGGTGAAAATGCAAAAACAACAATTGATGGACAGAATGCAGAACAATGTCATACATTCACCCCAGTACAGAGATCTTGGCCTAAATCCATCGTTTGTTTGCTCACCATGCCATTCCAGTTTGAACCCATCCATATGCAAATCAGTCTTGACCCTGTGCCCAATGGGAACAGTCCAACCCGAACTGCCAGGCCAGGTCCTCCCTGGACTGGAAACAAGCATCCTAGGACCGGTTTCGGGGTTTCACCCCTCATCAGCCAGGATAGCTTGACTCCAGTGGCATGGAGAGCACGGGACCCAATCTGGGCATACCCCTCCCACTCGGGGTGACAAATACAAAAACAACAATTGATGGACAGAGTGCAGAACAATGTCATACATTCACCCCAGTACAGAGATCTGGGCCTAAATCCATCGTTTTTATGCTCACCATGCCATTCCAGTTTGAACCCAGCCATATGCAAATCAGTCTTGACCCTGTGCCCAATGGGAACAGTCCAGCACGAACTGCCAGGCCAGTTCCTCCCTGGGCTGGAAACAAGCATCCCAGGACCGGTTTCGGGGTTTCACCCCTCATCAGCCAGGATATCTTTACTCCAGTGGCATGGAGAACACGGGACCCACATCTGGGCATACCTGTCCCAATTGTGTGTCAAATGCAAAAACAACAATTGATGGACAGAATGCACAACAATGTCATACATTCACCCAGTACAGAGATCTGGGCCTAAATCCATAATTTTTTTGCTCACCATGCCATTCCAGTTTGAACCCAGCCATATGTAAATCAGTCTTGACCCTGTGCCCAATGGGAACAGTCCAGCTCGAACTGCCAGGCCAGGTCCTCCCTGGACTGGAAACAAGCATCCTAGGACCGGTTTCAGGGTTTCACCCCTCATCAGCCAGGATAGCTTGACTCCAGTGGCATGTAGAGCACAGGCCCACATCTGGGTATACCCGTCCCACTTGGGGTGACAAATGCAAAAACAACAATTGATGGACAGAATGCAGAATAATGTCATACATACAGCCCAGTGCAGAGATCTGGGTCTAAATCAATCTGTTTTTTGCTCACCATGCCATTCCAGTTTGAACCCAGCCATATGCAAATCAGTCTTGACCCTGTGCCCAATGAGAACAGTCCAGCTCGAACGGCCAGGCCGTCCCTGGACTGGAAACAAGCACCCTAGGATTGGTTTTGGGGTTCCACCCCTCATCAGCCAGGATAGCTTGACTCCAGTGGCATTGAGAGCACGGGACCCACATCTGGGCATACCCGTCCCACTCGGGGTGACAAATGCAAAAACAACAATTGATGGACAGAATGCAGAACAATGTCATGCATTCACCCCAGTACAGAGATCTGGGCCTAAATCCATCATTTTTGCTCACCGTGTCATTCCAGTTTGAACCCAGCCATATGCAAATCAGTCTTCACCCTGTGCCCAATGGGAATAGTCCAGCCCGAACTGCCAGGCCAGGTCCTCCCTGGACTGGAAACAAGCATCCTAGGACCGGTTTCGGGATTTCACCCCTCATCAGCCAGGATAGCTTGACTCCAGTGGCATGTAGAGCACGGGACCCACATCTGGGCATACCCGTCCCACTCGGGGTGACAAATGCAAAAACAACAATTGATGGACAGAATGCAGAACAATGTCATGCATTCACCCCAGTACAGAGATCTGGGCCTAAATCCATCATTTTTTTGCTCACCGTGTCATTCCAGTTTGAACCCAGCCATATGCAAATCAGTCTTCACCCTGTGCCCAATGGGAATAGTCCAGCCCGAACTGCCAGGCCAGGTCCTCCCTGGACTGGAAACAAGCATCCTAGGACCGGTTTCGGGATTTCACCCCTCATCAGCCAGGATAGCTTGACTCCAGTGGCATGGAGAGCACGGGACCCACATCTGGGCATACCCGTCCCACTCAGGGTTAGAAATGCAAAAATAACAATTGATGGAGAGAATGCAGAACAATGTCATACATTCACCTTAGTACAGAGATCTGGGCCTATTTGCATCGTTTTATTGCTCACCATGCCATTCCAGTTTGAACCCAGCCATATGGAAATCAGTGTTGAACCTGTGCCCAATGGGAACAGTCCAGCTCGAACTGCCAGGCCAGGTCCTCCCTGGACTGGAAACAAGCATCCTAGGACCGGTTTCGGGGTTCCACCCCTCATCAGCCAGGATAGCTTGACTCCAGTGGCATGTAGAGCACGGGACCCACATCTGGGCATACCCGTCCCACTCGGGGTGACAAATGCAAAAACAACAATTGATGGACAGAATGCAGAATAATGTCATACATGTACCCCAGTGCAGAGATCTGGGCCCAAATCCATCATTTTTTTGCTCACCGTGTCATTCCAGTTTGAACCCAGCCATATGCAAAACAGTCTTCACCCTGTGCCCAATGGGAACAGTCAAGCCCGAACTGCCAGGCAAGGTCCTCCCTGGACTGGAAACAAGCATCCTAGGACCGGTTTCGGGATTTCACCCCTCATCAGCCAGGATAGCTTGACTCCAGTGGCATGGAGAGCACGGGACCCACATCTGGGCATACCCGTCCCACTCAGGGTGAGAAATGCAAAAATAACAATTGATGGAGAGAATGCAGAACAATGTCATACATTCACCTTAGTACAGAGATCTGGGCCTAAATGCATTGTTTTATTGCTCACCATGCCATTCCAGTTTGAACCCAGCCATATGCAAATCAGTCTTGACTCTGTGCCCAATGGGAACAGTCCTGCCCGAACTGCCAGGCCAGGTCCTCCCTGGACTGGAAATAAGCATCCTAGGACCGGTTTTGGGGTTTCACCCCTCATCAGCCAGGATAGGTAGACTCCAGTGGCATGGAGAACACTGGACCCACATCTGGGCATACCCGTCCCACTCGGGGTGACAAATGCAAAAACAACAATTGATGGACAGAATGCAGAACAATGTCATACATTCACCCAGTACAGAGATCTGGGCCTAAATCCATAATTTGTTTGCTCACCATGCCATTCCAGTTTGAACCCGGCCATATGGAAATTAGTGTTGAACCTGTGCCCAATGGGAACAGTCCTGCCCGAACTGCCAGGCCAGGTCCTCCCTGGACTGGAAATAAGCATCCTAGGACCGGTTTTGGGGTTTCACCCCTCATCAGCCAGGATAGCTTGACTCCAGTGGCATTGAGAGCATGGGACCCACATCTGGGCATACCCGTCCCACTCTGGGTGACAAATGCAAAAACAACAATTGATGGACAGAATGCAGAACAATGTCGTACATTCACCCCGGTACAGAGAACTGGGCCTAAATCCATCGTTTTTATGCTCACCATGCCATTCCAGTTTGAACGCAGGCATATGCATATCAGTCTTGACCCTGTGCCCAATGGGAACAGTCCAGCCCGAACTGCCAGGCCAGGTCCTCCCTGGACTGGAAATAAGCATCCTAGGACCGGTTTCGGGGTTTCACCCCTCATATGGCCAGGTCTATACTGTGGTGGCATGGTGAGCAAAAGAATGATGGATTTAACCCAGATCTCTTGACTCGGGGTAAATATTTTGATTTGTTCTGCATTCCGTCCATCAATTGTGTGTCATTTCCTTCCTCGCCCTAAGTGCGCAGGGTATGCCCAGACATGGGTCCCGGGCTCACTGTGCCGCTGGATTCAAACTATATTGGCTGATGAGGGGTGAAACCCCGAAACGGGTCCTAGGATGCTTGTTTCCGGTCCAGGGAGGACCTGGCTTGGCAGTTCGGGCTGGACTGTTCCCATGAGGCACTGGGTCAAGACTGATTTGCGTATGGCCATGTCTAAACTGGGGTGGCATGGTGAGCAAAAGAATGATGGATTTAACCCAGATCTCTTGATTGGGGGTGAATGTTTTGATTTGTTCTGCATTCCGTCCATCAATTGTGTGTCTTTTGCTTCCTCATCCTAAGTGCGCAGGGTATGCCCAGACATGGGTCCCGGGCTCACTGTGCCACTGGCTTCAAGCTATCCTGGCTGATGAGGGGTGAAACCCCGAAACCGGTCCTAGGATGCTTGTTTACGGTCCAGGGAGGACTTGGCTTGGCAGTTCGGGCTGGACTGTTCCCATGAGGCACAGGGTCAAGACTGATTTGCATATGGCCAGGTCTAAACTGGGGTGGCATGGTGAGCAAAAGAATGATGGATTTAACCCAGATCTCTTGACTGGGGGTGAATGTTTGGATTTGTTTTGCATTCCGTCCATCAATTGTGTGTTTTGCTTCCTCGCCCTAAGTGCGCAGGTTATGCCCAGACATGGGTACCTTTTGCTTCCTCGCCCTAAGTGCACAGGGTATGCCCAGACATGGGTCCCGGGCCCACTGTGCCACTGGATTCAAGCTATCCTAGCTGATGAGGGTGAAACCCCGAAACCGGTCCTAGGAAGCTTATTTCCGGTCCAGGGAGGACCTGGCTTGGCAGTTTGGGCTGGACTGTTCCAATGAGGCACAGGGTCAAGACTGATTTGCATATGGCCAGGTATAAACTGGGGTGGCATGGTGAGCAAAAGAATGATGGATTTAACCCAGATCTCTTGACTGGGGGTGAATGTTTTGATTTGCTCTGCATTCCATCCATCAATTGTGTGTCTTTTGCTTGCTGCATTCCAAAGCATGAATTCTTAGTAAATCTGCCACAAAATATCTATGGAAAAGAAACAATTGATGGACAGAATGCTGGACAATGCAAACATTCACCCCCAGTCTCAAAGATCTGGGTTAAATCCATCATTCTTTTGCTCACCATGCCACCCCAGTTTAGACCTGGCCATATGCAAATCAGTCTTGACCCTGTGCCTCATTGGAACAGTCCAGCCCGAACTGCCACGCCAGGTCGTCCCTGGACTGGAAATAAGCATCCTAGGACCGGTTTCGGGGTTTCACCCCTCATCAGCCAGGGTAGCTTGATTCCAGTGGCATGGAGAGCATGGGACCCACATCTGGGCATACCCGTCCCACTCTGGGTGACAAATGCAAAAACAACAATTGATGGACAGAATGCAGAACAATGTCGTACATTCACCCCGGTACAGAGAACTGGGCCTAAATCCATCGTTTTTATGCTCACCATGCCATTCCAGTTTGAACCCAGGCATATGCATATCAGTCTTGACCCTGTGCCCAATGGGAACAGTCCAGCCCGAACTGCCAGGCCAGGTCCTCCCTGGACTGGAAATAAGCATCCTAGGACCGGTTTCGGGGTTTCACCCCTCATATGGCCAGGTCTATACTGTGGTGGCATGGTGAGCAAAAGAATGATGGATTTAACCCAGATCTCTTGACTCGGGGTAAATATTTTGATTTGTTCTGCATTCCGTCCATCAATTGTGTGTCATTTCCTTCCTCGCCCTAAGTGCGCAGGGTATGCCCAGACATGGGTCCCGGGCTCACTGTGCCGCTGGATTCAAACTATATTGGCTGATGAGGGGTGAAACCCCGAAACGGGTCCTAGGATGCTTGTTTCCGGTCCAGGGAGGACCTGGCTTGGCAGTTCGGGCTGCACTGTTCCCATGAGGCACTGGGTCAAGACTGATTTGCGTATGGCCATGTCTAAACTGGGGTGGCATGGTGAGCAAAAGAATGATGGATTTAACCCAGATCTCTTGACTGGGGGTGAATGTTTGGATTTGTTTTGCATTCCGTCCATCAATTGTGTGTCTTTTGCTTCCTCGCCCTAAGTGCGCAGGTTATGCCCAGACATGGGTACCTTTTGCTTCCTCGCCCTAAGTGCGCAGGGTATGCCCAGACATGGGTCCCGGGCCCACTGTGCCACTGGATTCAAGCTATCCTAGCTGATGAGGGGTGAAACCCCGAAACCGGTCCTAGGAAGCTTATTTCCGGTCCAGGGAGGACCTGGCTTGGCAGTTTGGGCTGGACTGTTCCAATGAGGCACAGGGTCAAGACTGATTTGCATATGGCCAGGTATAAACTGGGGTGGCATGGTGAGCAAAAGAATGATGGATTTAACCCAGATCTCTTGACTGGGGGTGAATGTTTTGATTTGCTCTGCATTCCATCCATCAATTGTGTGTCTTTTGCTTGCTGCATTCCAAGGCATGAATTCTTAGTAAATCTGCCACAAAATATCTATGGAAAAGAAACAATTGATGGACAGAATGCTGGACAATGCAAACATTCACCCCCAGTCACAAAGATCTGGGTTAAATCCATCATTCTTTTGCTCACCACTCCACCCCAGTTTGGACCCAGCCATATGCAAATCAGTCTTGACCCTGTTCCTTGTGGGAACAGTCCAGCCCGAACTGCCACGCCAGGTCGTCCCTGGACCGGAAACAAGCATCCTGGGACCGGTTTCAGGGCATCACCCTTCATCATCCAGGCTAGCTTGAAACCAGTGGTGTAGTGAGCACGGGAACCACGTCTGGGCATACCCTTCCCACTTAGGGCGACATATGCAACAGAAACAATTGATGGACGGAATGCTGGACAATGCAAACATTCACCCCCAGTCTCAAAGATCTGGGTTAAATCCATCATTCTTTTGCTCACCACACCACCCCAGTTTGGACCCAGCCATATGCAAATAAGTCTTGACCCTGTTCCTTGTGGGAACAGTCCAGCCCGAACTGCCATGCCAGGTCGTCCCTGGACCGGAAACAAGCATCCTGGGACCAGTTTCAGGGCATTACCCTTCATCAGCCAGGCTAGCTTGAATCCAGAGGTGTAGTGAGCACGGGACCCACGTCTGGGCATACCCTTCCCACTTAGGGCGATGTTAGATTTGGGGGTCTCTAGTTGGCAGAGGTAGGTACCTTTGACCAAATAGGGACCCTTGCGTCTAGTCAGGGTAAGGGGGTACACTCCTAAAATAACCCCTGCTCACCCCCTTGGTAGCTTGGCACTAGCAGACAGGCTTATCTCAGAGGCAGTGTGTAAAGCATTTGTGAACACATACAGTAACCCAGTGACAATACTACAGATGGACACCACACAAGTTGTAGTATAAAAATACGTATTTTTATATAGACTTAACACAAGACCACAAACGACAAAAATCCACAATACTGTACTTAAAAATGGTAGAATTATCTTAGTTCTCTTTAGATGGTAAATGCAACACTCTGAGTTCAATGTACCTTTGGAAGCGTAACGCTATACAACTAAAGTGTTGCAGGGAAGGTGATGCGTCGGTTCGTTACACGCAAGAACGGTGATGCGTCAGGTCCCTACTGATGCGTAGGGGTTGCGTCGGTTCTTCTCCGCGTGGGGAGGTGATGCGTCGGTTTCTTACTGCGTTTCCGTGGCGATGCGACCAGCAGCGCCGTGATGCGATGAAGATCCGGTGCAATGAAACAAAAATGGCGTCTTCTTCTTGATGCGACACGATGCATGCACGCCCGACGGCCGTGCGGCGACTCAGCGATTCTTCTGAGCCGCGACAGGCCCTGCGACATGCTTCCCGGTAATGCAGCGGCATCTGATGCGACGTCGATCCTCTTCTCCGGCGATGCGAGGCGCTTTGGCGATGCGATGCGACAGCTGCAGCGGCGACACCCTTCTTCAGCGATGCGACGACAGTGGCTGCGGCGCGACACGCTTCTCCGATGATGTGGCGGCGTCTGATGCAACGTCGATCCTCTTCTCCGGCGATGCGAGGCGCTTCTGCGTTGCGAAGCGACAGTGGCATCGGTGACACCCTTCTTCAGCGATGCGACGACAGCGGCTGCGGCGGCGACACGCTTCTTCTTCGTGAGTCGCGCTTCCAGCTCCTTGCGACACGCAGTCCTTCAGAAGGCCCAATGCAACAGCGGGCACTTCAAAAGAACTCTTGGGGAGCTGGTGGGTGAAGTCTGTTGTCCCTGAGACTTCAGCAGGAGGCAAGCTCTATCTCAAGCCCTTGAAGATCCTTCACAAGTTGAATGAAAGTAGCACAAAAGTCCTTTCTCCTTCCTTTGGCAGTCAGGTAACCACTGCAGGCCAATCCCTCACGCTTAGGGATAGTCTCCTCCTCAGTTTCTCTGGTTCCTCTCCTCAGCAAAGGCTCTTCTTGTTTCCCAAAAGTGATTAAAGTCTTGGGGTCAGGGCCCCAGTATTTATACACCAAAATCCTTTGTCTCTACCTAGTCCAAACCAGTTCTGGTCAGTCTTGGAGCACTTTGTTTACAGGACTCCTTCTTTCCTTTCACAGTGTAGGCCAGGGACATCAGACGCACCACAGGAGGTGGAGCCAGCATTGTGGAGGGAAGGCACAGCCCTATTCAGGTCCCAGGTGCAACTCCTCCCACCCATCTACATGCAGATTTCTCTATTCAGCCCTGTGCTGACTCACCCTGTCTCCTGGAATCCCCCAGCCCCTGTCACTCAAACTCCAGACAAGGAATACACAACCTAGCAGAGGCAGGCTTGGATAGTTAGGCAAGAAAATACCTACTTTCTAAAAGTGGTATTTTCAAACACAGAATGTTAAAACCAACTTCACTAAAAGATGTATTTTATCATTCTGAGTTCAGGCATACTAAACTCGAATTTCTACCTAGTTCCCTGGGTCAGTTAGGATTATAAGATGTTATAATCAAACTGCCCATTCTGGCCTATGGGGAACAGGTAGCCTTGCAATAGTGAAAAACAAAAATGGCTGTAATTCACTATTAGGACATGCCACACACACCAGGGCATGTCCTACCTTACACATACAATGCACCCTGCCCTAGGGCCTACCTTAGGAGTGACTAATATGCAGGAAAGGGAAGGTTTGGGGACTGGTAAGTGGGTGCACTTACCAAGTCGACATGGCAGTACCAGACTGCACACAGGCTCTGCAATGGCAGGCCCGAGACACACTTTACAGGCTGCTTCTGTGGGTGGCACAACCAGTGCTGCAATCCCACCAGCAGCATTTGATTTACAAGCCCTGGGCACACGCAGTGCACTGTACTAGGGTCTGAGAAGTAAACCAAATAAGCCAATCATGGAGTCACTAATCCATACATCAATTTATAACAGAGAGCATATGCACTTTAGCACTGATCAGCAGTGGTAAAGTGCCCAGAGTCATCAAACCAACAAAAACAGGTCAGAAAAAGTACAGGAGGAAGGCAAAAAGTTCAGGGATGACCCTTGCAAAAAGGGCCAAGTCCAACACAACCGCCTTCCAGCCAAAACGCAGGGTAGACCAATCACTACCTTGATGGGCTTCCCTGCTTTGGGCGATAGAACCTGGACCCTGGCCCGCAACATCAGGGGCATATTCCAGTTCTACGCCAATCTGAACCTATTTGGATCCCTCTGTCCATACTCTCAGGGCACTAAGCTAACCCATGGGGAACCCTTATCCTCATCTGTGGACACCATCTGTGCAGCACCTAACCTTAGGTTGCTCACAGGTGTGCCCCAACAGACAGACAGTACCCACATGGCCAACACAGAGGTGTGGCCCAGTCCACCCCCGGGGTGTGACTTCTGTCCCTCTCCCAGGGGCAACTCTGTCCACCAGGACAGCAAGCCACAGTGGCCACTGACAGCTGTCAGTGATGAGAGCCAGGCCCCAGGCCTTTCATGGGTCTCCAACCTCTGCGGCGTCGGAGAGTCGGGGGCGGTAGCCCCAGGTGCCTGGCACCCTTGGTCCACTCTCCCTCCTGTCAGGTCAGGTATGACATCCTGACACTGACCCACCAACCCCGGGCCTGTACCCGGTGGCCGGGCAGGAGACTGGGGTGGGCTTTCCCACACCTGGTCCTCCTCCTCCTTGGGGCTCTGTACCCTCCCACCTGGAGTGGTACTCCCTTCCAGAATTGTCAGGGCACCTGTGGCAGGTGGCCCGCACAGTCCGCCCACCAGTTCAGGGGTGCTACCCTGCAACTGATCTACCAACCTGGGATCTAAACCCTCAGGTTGCACCGGGGTCAGAGGCGAGGACTCCCTCCCTCTGCACCCCCTTCCAGAGTTCTGCACCCTCCCAACTGGAGTGGTACCCTAGAAGCGCCATTGGTCAGGACACTGCTTACAGTTGTCCCTCCCTCCAGCTCAGGGACAGCCTAAACCTGGCTCCCCAACCCAGGGGCTAAACCCTGCGGCTGAGCATCTGCCTGCCACACCAGGACTTCCTGGGGAGCATACATGCCCCCCGAGGGTGACACACAACTCATGTGTCGTGTGAAAGTCAGCCTGGCGCAGATCTCCCGACCCCTGTCCATCTGACAGTGCGTGAAGATCCCCAGGACAGAAGTGGTGTCACCATGGTCACTCATTGGAGACTCAGCCCTTCTGGCTGGCCCCTGACCCACTGGTTCTTCCACTGGGGACTCTTTCCCCATCTCACCCCTCAATCTGGACTTCTGCACACTCCCAACTGGAGCGGCACTGCCAGACACCAGAACTGATGGAGGCCTGCTTTCAGACACTCCCAGTTCACCAGACACTAGGGGATCCCCCTCAAATGGCCTACCAGTACAGCCTAGGCCCCCAACCTGGTGTTCCCTTCAGGAACCCTCCAGACCCTGAGACTGGGGTTCGGGCACCTGGGGACACGCAGTCCCCCACTCACTCCTTCTCCGCAGAGACAGGACGTGAGCCCCTACACCCCTCCCACTGCCACGGGACCTAGCTGGGCTACACTGAACCTCTCCCACCACCCTGGGTTGGAAGACACCTGAGCCACTCCTCTTAGGGTCACTCCCCAGTGCCTCTTCAGACCCTCTGGAATCCACCAAAAGGTCTGCCTCCATTGTGAGCTCCCTGGGGTCAGAGAACTCACACTCCACCAGGTGTTGGCATAGCTCTGAAAAACAGGGACTTACAATATGCTCTCCCACAATTGGATCACACAGCCCCCTACAAGGGTTAACCAAACTATCCTTCACCTCACCATCCAGTGCCTCACACACGTACTCCACACCACTCTCCTGATATTGGCAAGACAGTATCTGACTGACTCTGTCACTGAACCCACACTCTTCTGGGTGGTCTCCACATTCACACACCAGTACTTCAACTATGGGGGAACCTCCCTCCCTGCTCCTCTCAGCTAGAGTCAGTGGGGTGTCCCTCCCAGCACTAGGACCATGAACCCCTGCGCCAGTGTCCCAATCTACTTCAGGGACACTGTGCACCACTGGAGCTACCTCACGTCCTTGAACCTCCTGGCATAAATCAACCCCCTCCAAGTCAGGCGCCACATCTCTGGGTGTGTGTACTACTCCCTCAGCACTAGATAACTCAATATTGCTGCCACCATCTGAGCTGGATTCCACCTCCAACTCAGCAAAGCTCACTCTCTGAGCTACACACATTTCTTGTTGCTGGGCTGAGACACTCATGGCCTCAAGCCTCTCGAGCTCCAAATCTGGCTCCCTCATTCTCAACTCATGCTCTAACTGCAACCTTTTTTTCCTCGAGGGCCAATTTCCTAGTTTGCAATTCAAATTCTAACTGCCCACTTAACTTAAGCTTGGCCAGCTCCATCTCATGCATCCTACACTCCTTCCTGTCCTCCGACTCCTCTGGGGACAGGCCTTTGGCAGAAACACTGCTACCTACTGGGGAGGTTGCTCTCCTCTCCTCTGGACCCAATGGCTCATCCAGCTGCTCATCTGCATTCTCAGCCCCCTCCTCATTCTCAGGGGTATTCCTTGCTTCGACCCAAGCCCTCAGCGCCTTTTGGAACTCATCCTTCTTGGTGAGACCGGTCATAGCAATTTTAAATTTCCTGCAGAAGTGCTTTAGCTGTCTCACATTGTAGCATTCTAGTTTCTCCTCTTCCCAATCAAATTCAACAGATGCTATGGATGCTGCTTTATCCATTGTGGTTAAACTTGGCAGTTCTTGGCAAAAATAGAAAATCCCAGGAAAAACACTCTACCAAAAGTATGTGGTCACGTTTGGTCTGCACTCACTAGTAGTGTTCACCAATCACTGTATATGAGTCACAAATGCAAGTCCAGAATCCTCACCGCTGACCACCAATGTTAGATTTGGGGGTCTCTAGTTGGCAGAGGTAGGTACCTTCGACCAAATAGTGACCATTGCGTCTAGTCAGGGTAAGGGGGTACACTCCTAAAATAACCCCTGCTCACCCCTTGGTAGCTTGGCACGAGCAGACAGGCTTATCTCAGAGGCAGTGTGTAAAGCATTTGTGAACACATACAGTAACCCAGTGACAACACTACAGATGGACACCACACAAGTTGTAGTATAAAAATACGTATTTTTATATAGACTTAACACAAGACCACAAACGACAAAAATCCACAATACTGTACTTAAAAATGGTAGAATTAGCTTAGTTCTCTTTAGATGGTAAATGCGACACTTTGAGTTCAATGTACCTTTGGATGCGTAACGCTATACAACGAAAGTGTTGCAGGGAAGGTGATGCGTCGGTTCCTTACACGCAAGAACGGTGATGCGTCGGGTCCCTACTGATGCGTAGGAGATGTGTCGGTTCTTCTCCGCGTGGGGAGGTGATGCGTCGGTTTCTTACTGCGCTTCCGTGGCGATGCGACCAGCAGCGCTGTGATGCGATGAAGATCCGGTGCAATGAAACAAAAATGGTGTCTTCTTCTTGATGCGACACGATGCGTGCACGCCCTATGGCCGTGCGGCGACTCAACGATTCTTATGAGTCGCGACAGGCCCTGCGACACGCTTCCCGGTGATGCGGTGGCGTCTGATGCGACGTCGATCCTCTTCTCTGGCGATGCGAGGCTCTTCGGCGATGCGACAGATGCAGCGGCGACACCCTTCTTCAGCGATGCAACGACAGCGGCTGAGGCAACGACACGCTTCTCCGATGATGCGGCGGCGTCTGATGCGACGTTGATCCTCTTCTCCGGCGATGCAAGGCGCTTCTGCGTTGCGAAGCGACAGCGGCTGCGGCGACACCCTTCTTCAGCGATGCGATAACAGCGGCGGCGACTCGCTTCTTCTTCGTGAGTCGCGCTTCCAGCTCCTTGCAACACGCAGTCCTTCAGAAGGCCCAATGCAACAGCAGGCACTTCAAAAGAACTCTTGGGGAGCTAGTGGGTGAAGTCTATTGTCCCTGAGACTTCAGCAGGAGGCAAGCTCTATCTCAAGCCCTTGGAGATCCTTCACAAGTTGAATGAAAGTAGCACAAAAGTCCTTACTCCTTCCTTTGGCAGTCAGGCAACCACTGCAGGCCAATCCCTCACGCTTAGGGATAGTCTCCTCCTCAGTTTCTCTGGTTCCTCTCCTCAGCAAAGGTTCTTCTTGTTTCCCAAAAGTGATCTAAAGTCTTGGGGTCAGGGCCCCAGTATTTATACATCAAAATCCTTTATCTCTGAAGGCAGAGAGTGTCTGTACCGAGTCCAAACCAGATTTGGTCAGTCTTGGAGCACTTTGTTTACAGGACTCCTTCTTTCCTTTCACAGTGTAGGCCAGGGACATCAGACGCACCACAGGAGGTGGAGCCAGCATTGTGGAGGGAAGGCACAGCCCTATTCAGGTCCCAGGTGCAACTCCTCCCACCCATCTACATGCAGATCTCTCTATTCAGCCCTGTGCTGACTCACCCTGTCTCTTGGAATCCCCCAGCCCCTGTCACTCAAACTCCAGACAAGGAATACACAACCTAGCAGAGGCAGGCTTGGATAGTTAGGCAAAAAAATACCTACTTTCTAAAAGTGGTATTTTCAAACACAGAATGTTAAAACCAACTTCACTAAAAGATGTATTTTATCATTCTGAGTTCAGGCATACTAAACTCGAATTTCTACCTAGTTCCCTGGGTCAGTTAGGATTATAAGATGTTATAATCAAACTGCCCATTCTGGCCTATGGGGAACAGGTAGCCTTGCAATAGTGAAAAACAAAAATGGCTGTAATTCACTATTAGGACATGCCACACACACCAGGGCATGTCCTACCTTACACATACAATGCACCCTGCCCTAGGGCCTACCTTAGGAGTGACTAATATGCAGGAAAGGGAAGGTTTGGGGACTGGTAAGTGGGTGCACTTACCAAGTCGACATGGCAGTACCAGACTGCACACAGGCTCTGCAATGGCAGGCCCGAGACACACTTTACAGGCTGCTTCTGTGGGTGGCACAACCAGTGCTGCAATCCCACCAGCAGCATTTGATTTACAAGCCCTGGGCACACGCAGTGCACTGTACTAGGGTCTGAGAAGTAAACCAAATAAGCCAATCATGGAGTCACTAATCCATACATCAATTTATAACAGAGAGCATATGCACTTTAGCACTGATCAGCAGTGGTAAAGTGCCCAGAGTCATCAAACCAACAAAAACAGGTCAGAAAAAGTACAGGAGGAAGGCAAAAAGTTCAGGGATGACCCTTGCAAAAAGGGCCAAGTCCAACACAACCGCCTTCCAGCCAAAACGCAGGGTAGACCAATCACTACCTTGATGGGCTTCCTGCTTTGGGCGATAGAACCTGGACCCTGGCCCGCAACATCAGGGGCATATTCCAGTTCTACGCCAATCTGAACCTATTTGGATCCCTCTGTCCATACTCTCAGGGCACTAAGCTAACCCATGGGGAACCCTTATCCTCATCTGTGGACACCATCTGTGCAGCACCTAACCTTAGGTTGCTCACAGGTGTGCCCCAACAGACAGACAGTACCCACATGGCCAACACAGAGGTGTGGCCCAGTCCACCCCCGGGGTGTGACTTCTGTCCCTCTCCCAGGGGCAACTCTGTCCACCAGGACAGCAAGCCACAGTGGCCACTGACAGCTGTCAGTGATGAGAGCCAGGCCCCAGGCCTTTCATGGGTCTCCAACCTCTGCGGCGTCGGAGAGTCGGGGGCGGTAGCCCCAGGTGCCTGGCACCCTTGGTCCACTCTCCCTCCTGTCAGGTCAGGTATGACATCCTGACACTGACCCACCAACCCCGGGCCTGTACCCGGTGGCCGGGCAGGAGACTGGGGTGGGCTTTCCCACACCTGGTCCTCCTCCTCCTTGGGGCTCTGTACCCTCCCACCTGGAGTGGTACCCCCTTCCAGAATTGTCAGGGCACCTGTGGCAGGTGGCCCGCACAATTCGCCCACCAGTTCAGGGGTGCTACCCTGCAACTGATCTACCAACCTGGGATCTAAACCCTCAGGTTGCACCGGGGTCAGAGGCGAGGACTCCCTCCCTCTGCACCCCCTTCCAGAGTTCTGCACCCTCCCAACTGGAGTGGTACCCTAGAAGCGCCATTGGTCAGGACACTGCTTACAGTTGTCCCTCCCTCCAGCTCAGGGACAGCCTAAACCTGGCTCCCCAACCCAGGGGCTAAACCCTGCGGCTGAGCATCTGCCTGCCACACCAGGACTTCCTGGGGAGCATACATGCCCCCCGAGGGTGACACACAACTCATGTGTCGTGTGAAAGTCAGCCTGGCGCAGATCTCCCGACCCCTGTCCATCTGACAGTGCGTGAAGATCCCCAGGACAGAAGTGGTGTCACCATGGTCACTCATTGGAGACTCAGCCCTTCTGGCTGGCCCCTGACCCACTGGTTCTTCCACTGGGGACTCTTTCCCCATCTCACCCCTCAATCTGGACTTCTGCACACTCCCAACTGGAGCGGCACTGCCAGACACCAGAACTGATGGAGGCCTGCTTTCAGACACTCCCAGTTCACCAGACACTAGGGGATCCCCCTCAAATGGCCTACCAGTACAGCCTAGGCCCCCAACCTGGTGTTCCCTTCAGGAACCCTCCAGACCCTGAGACTGGGGTTCGGGCACCTGGGGACACGCAGTCCCCCACTCACTCCTTCTCCGCAGAGACAGGACGTGAGCCCCTACACCCCTCCCACTGCCACGGGACCTAGCTGGGCTACACTGAACCTCTCCCACCACCCTGGGTTGGAAGACACCTGAGCCACTCCTCTTAGGGTCACTCCCCAGTGCCTCTTCAGACCCTCTGGAATCCACCAAAAGGTCTGCCTCCATTGTGAGCTCCCTGGGGTCAGAGAACTCACACTCCACCAGGTGTTGGCATAGCTCTGGAAAACAGGGACTTACAATATGCTCTCCCACAATTGGATCACACAGCCCCCTACAAGGGTTAACCAAACTATCCTTCACCTCACCATCCAGTGCCTCACACACATACTCCACACCACTCTCCTGATATTGGCAAGACAGTATCTGACTGACTCTGTCACTGAACCCACACTCTTCTGGGTGGTCTCCACATTCACACACCAGTACTTCAACTATGGGGGAACCTCCCTCCCTGCTCCTCTCAGCTAGAGTCAGTGGGGTGTCCCTCCCAGCACTAGGACCATGAACCCCTGCGCCAGTGTCCCAATCTACTTCAGGGACACTGTGCACCACTGGAGCTACCTCACGTCCTTGAACCTCCTGGCATAAATCAACCCCTCCAAGTCAGGCGCCACATCTCTGGGTGTGTGTACTACTCCCTCAGCACTAGATAACTCAATATTGCTGCCACCATCTGAGCTGGATTCCACCTCCAACTCAGCAAAGCTCACTCTCTGAGCTACACACATTTCTTGTTGCTGGGCTGAGACACTCATGGCCTCAAGCCTCTCGAGCTCCAAATCTGGCTCCCTCATTCTCAACTCATGCTCTAACTGCAACCTTTTTTCCTCGAGGGCCAATTTCCTAGTTTGCAATTCAAATTCTAACTGCCCACTTAACTTAAGCTTGGCCAGCTCCATCTCATGCATCCTACACTCCTTCCTGTCCTCCGACTCCTCTGGGGACAGGCCTTTGGCAGAAACACTGCTACCTACTGGGGAGGTTGCTCTCCTCTCCTCTGGACCCAATGGCTCATCCAGCTGCTCATCTGCATTCTCAGCCCCCTCCTCATTCTCAGGGGTATTCCTTGCTTCGACCCAAGCCCTCAGCGCCTTTTGGAACTCATCCTTCTTGGTGAGACCGGTCATAGCAATTTTAAATTTCCTGCAGAAGTGCTTTAGCTGTCTCACATTGTAGCATTCTAGTTTCTCCTCTTCCCAATCAAATTCAACAGATGCTATGGATGCTGCTTTATCCATTGTGGTTAAACTTGGCAGTTCTTGGCAAAAATAGAAAATCCCAGGAAAAACACTCTACCAAAAGTATGTGGTCACGTTTGGTCTGCACTCACTAGTAGTGTTCACCAATCACTGTATATGAGTCACAAATGCAAGTCCAGAATCCTCACCGCTGACCACCAATGTTAGATTTGGGGGTCTCTAGTTGGCAGAGGTAGGTACCTTCGACCAAATAGTGACCATTGCGTCTAGTCAGGGTAAGGGGGTACACTCCTAAAATAACCCCTGCTCACCCCCTTGGTAGCTTGGCACGAGCAGACAGGCTTATCTCAGAGGCAGTGTGTAAAGCATTTGTGAACACATACAGTAACCCAGTGACAACACTACAGATGGACACCACACAAGTTGTAGTATAAAAATACGTATTTTTATATAGACTTAACACAAGACCACAAACGACAAAAATCCACAATACTGTACTTAAAAATGGTAGAATTAGCTTAGTTCTCTTTAGATGGTAAATGCGACACTTTGAGTTCAATGTACCTTTGGATGCGTAACGCTATACAACGAAAGTGTTGCAGGGAAGGTGATGCGTCGGTTCCTTACACGCAAGAACGGTGATGCGTCGGGTCCCTACTGATGCGTAGGGGATGCGTCGGTTCTTCTCCGCGTGGGGAGGTGATGCGTCGGTTTCTTACTGCGCTTCCGTGGCGATGCGACCAGCAGCGCTGTGATGCGATGAAGATCCGGTGCAATGAAACAAAAATGGTGTCTTCTTCTTGATGCGACACGATGCGTGCACGCCCGATGGCCGTGCGGCGACTCAACGATTCTTATGAGCCGCGACAGGCCCTGCGACACGCTTCCCGGTGATGCGGTGGCGTCTGATGCGACGTCGATCCTCTTCTCCGGCGATGCGAGGCTCTTCGGCGATGCGACAGATGCAGCGGCGACACCCTTCTTCAGCGATGCAACGACAGCGGCTGAGGCAACGACACGCTTCTCCGATGATGCGGCGGCGTCTGATGCGACGTTGATCCTCTTCTCCGGTGATGCAAGGCGCTTCTGCGTTGCGAAGCGACAGCGGCTGCGGCGACACCCTTCTTCAGCGATGCGACAACAGCGGCGGCGACTCGCTTCTTCTTCGTGAGTCGCGCTTCCAGCTCCTTGCAACACGCAGTCCTTCAGAAGGCCCAATGCAACAGCAGGCACTTCAAAAGAACTCTTGGGGAGCTAGTGGGTGAAGTCTATTGTCCCTGAGACTTCAGCAGGAGGCAAGCTCTATCTCAAGCCCTTGGAGATCCTTCACAAGTTGAATGAAAGTAGCACAAAGTCCTTACTCCTTCCTTTGGCAGTCAGGCAACCACTGCAGGCCAATCCCTCACGCTTAGGGATAGTCTCCTCCTCAGTTTCTCTGGTTCCTCTCCTCAGCAAAGGTTCTTCTTGTTTCCCAAAAGTGATCTAAAGTCTTGGGGTCAGGGCCCCAGTATTTATACATCAAAATCCTTTATCTCTGAAGGCAGAGAGTGTCTATACCGAGTCCAAACCAGATTTGGTCAGTCTTGGAGCACTTTGTTTACAGGACTCCTTCTTTCCTTTCACAGTGTAGGCCAGGGACATCAGACGCACCACAGGAGGTGGAGCCAGCATTGTGGAGGGAAGGCACAGCCCTATTCAGGTCCCAGGTGCAACTCCTCCCTCCCATCTACATGCAGATCTCTCTATTCAGCCCTGTGCTGACTCACCCTGTCTCCTGGAATCCCCCAGCCCCTGTCACTCAAACTCCAGACAAGGAATACACAACCTAGCAGAGGCAGGCTTGGATAGTTAGGCAAGAAAATACCTACTTTCTAAAAGTGGTATTTTCAAACACAGAATGTTAGAACCAACTTCACTAAAAGATGTATTTTATCATTCTGAGTTCAGGCATACTAAACTCGAATTTCTACCTAGTTCCCTGGGTCAGTTAGGATTATAAGATGTTATAATCAAACTGCCCATTCTGGCCTATGGGGAACAGGTAGCCTTGCAATAGTGAAAAACGAAAATGGCTGTAATTCACTATTAGGACATGCCACACACACCAGGGCATGTCCTACCTTACACATACAATGCACCCTGCCCTAGGGCCTACCTTAGGGGTGACTAATATGCAGGAAAGGGAAGGTTTGGGGACTGGTAAGTGGGTGCACTTACCAAGTCAACATGGCAGTACCAGACTGCACACAGGCTCTGCAATGGCAGGCCTGAGACACACTTTACAAGCTGCTTCTGTGGGTGGAACAACCAGTGCTGCAAGCCCACCAGCAGCATTTGATTTACAAGCCCTGGGCACACGCAGTGCACTGTACTAGGGTCTGACAAGTAAACCAAATAAGCCAATCATGGAGTCACTAATCCATACATCAATTTATAACAGAGAGCATATGCACTTTAGCACTGATCAGCAGTGGTAAAGTGCCAAGAGTCATCAAACCAACAAAAACAGGTCAGAAAAAGTACAGGAGGAAGGCAAAAAGTTCAGGGATGACCCTTGCAAAAAGGGCCAAGTCCAGCAGGCGACATATACAAAAGAAACAATTGATGGACGGAATGCTGGGCAATGCAAACATTCACCCCCAGTCCCAAAGATCTGGGTTAAATCCATCATTCTTTTGCTCACCACACCACCCCAGTTTGGACCCAGCCATATGCAAATCAGTCTTGACCCTGTTCCTTGTGGGAACAGTCCAGCCCGAACTGCCACGCCTGGTCGTCCCTGGACCGGAAACAAGCATCCTGGGACCGGTTTCAGGGGATCACCCTTCATCAGCCAGGCTAGCCTGAATCCAGTCGTGTAGTGAGCACGGGACCCACGTCTGGGCATACCCTTCCCACTTAGGGCGACATATGCAAAATAAATAATTGATGGACAGAATGCTGGACAATGCAAACATTCACCCCCAGTCACAAAGATCTGGGTTAAATCCATCATTCTTTTGCTCACCACACCACCCCAGTTTGGACCCAGCCATATGCAAATCAGTCTTGACCCTGTTCCTTGTGGGAACAGTCCAGCCCGAACTGCCACGCAAGGTCATCCCTGGACCGGAAACAAGCATCCTGGGACTGGTTTCAGGGTATCACCCTTCATCAGCCAGGCTAGCTTGAAACCAGTGGTGTAGTGAGCACCGGACCCATGTCTGGGCATACCCTTCCCACTTAGGGCGACATATGCAAAAGAAATAATTTATGGACGGAATGCTGGACAATGCAAACATTCACCCCCAGTCACAAAGATCTGGGTTAAATCCATCATTCTTTTGCTCACCACACCACCCCAGTTTGGACCCAGCCGTATGCAAATCAGTCTTGACCCTGTTCCTTGTGGGAACAGTCCAGCCCGAACTGCCACGCCAGGTCGTTGCTGGACCGGAAACAAGCATACTGGGACCGGTTTCAGGGCATCACCCTTCATCAGCCAGGCTAGCTTGAATCCAGAGGTGTAGTGAGCACGGGACCCACGTCTGGGCATACCCTACCCACTTAGGGCGACATATGCAAAAGAAACAATTGATGGACGGAATGCTGGGCAATGCAAACATTCACCCCCAGTCACAAAGATCTGGGTTAAATCCATTATTCTTTTGCTCACCACACCACCCCAGTTTGGACCCAGCCATATGCAAATCAGTCTTGACCCTGTTCCTTGTGGGAACAGTCCAGCCCTAACTGCCACGCCAGGTAATCCCTGGACCGGAAACAAGAATCCTGGGACCGGTTTCAGGGCATCACCCTTCATCAGCCAGGCTAGCCTGAATCCAGTGGTGTAGTGAGCACGGGACCCACGTCTGGGCATACCCTCCACACTTAGGGCGACATATGCAAAAGAAACAATTGATGGACGGAATGCTGGACAATGCAAACATTCACCCCCAGTCACAAAGATCTGGGTTAAATCCATCATTCTTTTGCTCACCACACCACCCCAGTTTGGACCCAGCCATATGCAAATCAGTCTTGACCCTGTTCCTTGTGGGAACAGTCCAGCCCGAACTGCCACGCTAGGTCGTCCCTGGACCGGAAACAAGCATCCTGGGACCGGTTTCAGGGCATCACCCTTCATCAGCCAGGCTAGCTTGAATCCAGTGGTGTAGTGAGCACCGGACCCAAGTCTGGGCATACCCTTCCCACTTAGGGCGACATATGCAAAAGAAATAATTGATGGACGGAATGCTGGACAATGCAAACATTCACCCCGAGTCACAAAGATCTGGGTTAAATCCATCATTCTTTTGCTCACCACACCACCCCAGTTTGGACCCAGCCATATGCAAATCAGTCTTGACCCTGTTCCTTGTGGGAACAGTCCAGCCCGAACTGCCACGCCAGGTCGTCCCTGGACCGGAAACAAGCATCCTGGGACCGGTTTCAGGGAAACCCTTCATCAGCCAGGCTAGCTTGAATCCAGTGGTGTAGTGAGCACGGGACCCACGTATGGGCATACCCTTCCCACTTAGGGCGAAATATGCAAAAGAAACAGTTGATGGACGGAATGCTGGACAATGCAAACATTCACCCCCAGTCACAAAGATCTGGGTTAAATCTATCATTCTTTTGCTCACCACACCACCCCAGTTTGGACCCAGCCATATGCAAATCAGTCTTGACCCTGTTCCTTGTGGGAACAGTCCAGCCCGACCTGCCATGCCAGGTCGTCCTTGGACCAGAAACAAGCATCCTGGGACCGGTTTCAGGGCATCACCCTTCATCAGCCAGGCTAGCTTGAATCCAGTGGTGTAGTGAGCACGGGACCCACGTCTGGGCATACCCTTCCCACTTAGGGCGACATATGCAAAAGGAACAATTGATGGACGGAATGCTGGGCAATGCAAACATTCACCCCCAGTCACAAAGATCTGGGTTAAATCCATCATTCTTTTGCTCACCACACCACCCTAGTTTAGACCCAGCCATATGCAAATCAGTCTTGACCCTGTTCCTTGTGGGAACAGTCCAGCCCGAACTGCCACGCCAGGTCGTCCCTGGACCGGAAACAAGCATCCTGGGACCAATTTCAGGGCATCACTCTTCATCAGCCAGGCTAGCTTGAATCCAGTGGTGTAGTGAACACCAGACCCATGTGTGGGAATACCCTTCCCACTTAGGGCGACAAATGCAAAAGAAACAATTGATGGAAGAATGCTGGACAATGCAAACATTCACCCCCAGTCACAAAGATCTGGGTTAAATCCATCATTCTTTTCTCACCACACCACCCCAGTTTGGACCCAGCCATATGCAAATCAGTCTTGACCCTGTTCCTTGTGGGAACAGTCCAGCCCGAACTGCAACGCCAGGTCGTCCTTGGACCGGAAACAAGCATCCTGGGACCGGTCTCAGGGCATCACTCTTCATCAGCCAGGCTAGCTTGAATCCAGTGGTGTAGTGAGCACGGGACCCACGTCTGGGCATACCCTTCCCACTTAGGGTGACATATGCAAAAGAAACAATTGATGGACGGAATGCTGGACAATGCAAACATTCACCCCCAGTCTCAACGATCTGGGTTAAATCCATCATTCTTTTGCTCATCACACCACCCCAGTTTGGACCCAGCCATATGCAAATCAGTCTTGACCCTGCTCTTTGTGGGAACAGTCCAGCCCGAACTGCCACGCCAGGTCGTCCCTGGACCGGAAACAAGCATCCTGGGACCGGTTTCAGGGCATCACCCTTCATTAGCCAGGCTAGCTTGAATCCAGTGGTGTAGTGAGCACGGGACCCACGTCCTTCCCACCTAGGGCGACATATGCAAAAGAAACAATTGATGGACGGAATGCTGGACAATGCAAACATTCACCCCCAGTCACAAAGATCTGGGTTAAATCCATCATTATTTTGCTCATCACACCACCCCAGTTTGGACCCAGCCATATGCAAATCAGTCTTGACCCTGTTCCTTGTGGGAACAGTCCAGCCCGAACTGCCACGCCAGGTCGTCCCTGGACCGGAAACAAGCATCCTGGGACCGGTTTCAGGGCATCACCCTTCATTAGCCAGGCTAGCTTGAATCCAGTGGTGTAGTGAGCACCGGACCCACGTCTGGGAATACCCTTCCCACTTAGGGCGACATATGCAAAAGAAACAATTGATGGACGGAATGCTGGACAGTGCAAACATTCACCCCCAGCCACAAAGATCTAGGTTAAATCCATCATTCTTTTGCTCACCACACCACCCCAGTTTGGACCCAGCCATATGCAAATCAGTCTTGACCCTGTTCCTTGTGGGAACAGTCCAGCCCGAACTGCCACGCCAGGTTGTCCCTGGACCGGAAACAAGCATCCTGGGACCGGTTTCAGGGCATCACCCTTCATCAGCCAGGCTAGCTTGAATCCAGTGGTGTAGTGAGCACGGGACCCACGTCTGGACATACCCTTCCCACTTAGGCCGACATATGCAAAAGAAACAATTGATGGACGGAATGCTGAACAATGCAAACAGTCACCCCCAGTCACAAAGATCTGGGTTAAATCCATCATTCTTTTGCTCACCACACCACCCCAGTTCGGACCCAGCCATATGCAAATCAGACTTGACCCTGTTCCTTGTGGGAACTGCCACACCAGGTCATCCATGGACTGGAAACAAGCATCCTGGGACCGGTTTCAGGGCATCACCCTTCATCAGCCAGGCTAGCTTGAATCCAGTGGTGTAATGAGCACGGGACTCACGTCTGGGCATACCCTTCCCACTTAGGGCGACATATGCAAAAGAAACAATTGATGGACGGAATGCTGGACAATACAAGCATTCACCCCCAGTCACAAAGATCTGGGTTAAATCCATCATTCTTTTGCTCACCACACCACCCCAGTTTGGACCCAGCCATATGCAAATCAGTCTTGACCCTGTTCCTTGTGGGAACAGTCCAGCCCGAACTGCCACGCCAGGTCGTCCCTGGACCGGAAACAAGCATCCCGTGCTCTCCATGCCACTGGAGTCAAGCTATCCTGGCTGATGAGGGCTGAAAGCCCGAAACCGGCCCTAGGATGTTTGTTTCCAGTCCAGGGAGGACCTGGCCTGGCAGTTCGGGCTGGACTATTCCCATTGGGTGCAAGGTCAAGACTGATGTGCATATGGCTGGGTCCAAACTGGAATGGCATGGTGAGCAAAAAAAAGATGGATTTAGGCCCATATCTCTGTACTGGGGTGAATGTCTGACATTGTTTTGCATTCTGTCCATCAATTGTTCTTTTTGCATTTGTCACCCCGAGTGGGACGGGTATGCCCAGACATGGGTCCCATGCTCTCCATGACACTGGAGTCAAGCTATCCTGGCTGATGAGGGCTGAAAGCCCGAAACCAGTCCTAGGATGTTTGTTTCCAGTCCAGGGAGGACCTGGCCTGGCAGTTTGGGCTGGACTGTTCCCATTGGGTGCAAGGTCAAGACTGAGTTGTATATGGCTGGGTCCAAACTGGAATGGCATGGTGAGCAAAAAAATGATGGATTTAGGCCCAGATCTCTGTACTGGGGTGAATGTATGACATTGTTCTGCATTCTGTCCATCAATTGTTCTTTTTCCAAAATATCTATGGAGCAGGAGAATTTTAAGTTGTTTTTTTAAGTTTCGAGACACGGGTGGTATGAAGATCTAGTGGGAGTGAATTTCATATTCTTGTGGCGCTGCCAAAGAAGGACTGCTTCCTACATCATTCCTATTTAAATGCAGGAGGCTTAAGGAGAAGGAATTAGGTCTTTCTCGACCCCTGTTGTCCATCAGAGATTTTCAGTATCTCCGTGAAATAGGAAGGTGTAGATGCTGCAAGGCCTTTAGAAATAATACAGGCCATTTCAAATTCTGCTGTTGCTTCAGTACGAAGAAAATACATTAAAGTTAGGACCAGGGAAAGTGTAGAATTTCTTGCTTGCCGAACATCAGCATGATCACCTACCTAAGAGGGGCTAAATGACTCTCGGAAGGCTGGGGAGAATTCCCATAGTCCAGTTTGGAAAAGAGAAGATCTTGACTGCACAGAGTGCACAACATTATTCTCCCCAGACAACTTTCCCTACTGTGCACAGCACTATGCACTTTTCCTTATAGAGAAGAGTCTCCATTCTTTGTTGTTGGTTTTTTGGCATTCTCTACTATGCAAGAGGTTCCTAACAACCTTACGCCTGCAAGATAACTCCTGGTGACACTGAGGGGAAAAAAAAGGGGAGATGGAGCATGCTCTGTGTTAGAACTGGGGGTCTCTAGTTGGCAATGGTTTGCACCTTTGTCCAAATAGGGACCCTTGCTTCTAGTCAGGATAAGGGGGAAACACTCCTAAAATAACCCCTGCTCACCCCCTGGTAGCTTGGCACGAGCAGACAGGCTTATCTCAGAGGCAGTGTGTAAAGCATTTGTGAACACATACAGTAATACAGTGAAAACACTACAGATGGACACCACACAGGTTGTTTATGTAAAAATAAGTAATCTTTATATAGACTTATCACAAGACCCAATAGCAAAAATCCACAATACTGTAATCAAAAATAGACTTAAAATGATAGAGACAGTTCACGTTATCTTCAAAAATAGGATAGTCAATCAAATAAAGCTTGTAGCAACAAATAACTCCACTTGGAGTTATCACGACGTCGTGACCGGTGGAAATCCCAAAGTACGGCGCCGACCGCGAGGTGCGCGGCGTCGGGCCTGGAGTCGAGCAGACCCACAAAGAACAGTACCTGGAATTCGATGAAAACAAAGACGGTGCACGGCGTCGGGGAGGTGATGCTTCGTTGGCGCCGGCGGCGTCGGTTCCTTACGACCCCAGGGGAGGTGATGTCTCGGTTCCTTACTGCAGCGCAGGGGAGGTGAGGCGTCGGTTCCTTACTGTGTCGGGGAGGTGACGTCACGGATGGCGGCGAGGCGTCGGTTCCTTACGATGGTGCGGCGTCGATGGATTCGGGGGTCACCCACGTCGAGGATCGGCTCCGCGATGATGAAGCCCTGGCGTCGGTGAAGTCGGGGCTGCGGTGCGAGTCGGGACGGTGCGTCGTGAGCGTCACGAGCGGTGTCCTCGGCTCCGGTGCAGGCAGCGGCCTCGATGACGGCTTCGGAGTCGATGTCGCACGGCGTCGGCAGGCGTCGGGCCTACGGTGCAAGTCGGGGCGGTGCGTCGTGCTCTTCACGAGCGGTGCCCACGGCTTCGGTGCAGGTTACGGCGTCGCTCGTCGGCGTCGGTGTTGCAATTTCCCTCTGTTAGCAGCTAAAACAGCAGTTCCAGATGCAGGCAAACAGAAGGGGTGAAGTCTTTGTGTCCCTGTGACTTCAGGCAGGAGGCAAGCTCAGTTCAAGCCCTTGGAGATTCCCTTCTTCAAGATGACAAAGCACAGCAAAGTCTTTTCTCCTGTCCTTGGCAGACAGCAACCACTGCAGGCCAACCCCAATCAGCAAAACAGCACAGGGGCAGTACTCCTCCTTCAGCTTCTCCGGTTCTTCTCCTTGGCAACAGGTTTCTTGATTTCCCAGAAGTGATCTAATTTCCTAGGGGTCTGGGTCCCCTTTTTATACACAGTTTTCCTTTGTTCTCTGAAGGCAGAGAGGCCTCTGCCTAGTCCAAAACCAGTTCTGGTCAGTCCTGGAGCACTTTGTTTTTCTGACTCCTTCTTTCCTTTGTGAGTGAGGGGCAGAGCCATCAGACGCCCGGCAGGAGGTGGAGCCAGCATTGTGGAAGGCAGGCACAGCCCTATTCAGACCCAGGTGCAACTCCTCCCTCCACTCTGGATGCAGACCTTCCTATTCAGCCCTGTGCTGACTCACCCTGTCTCCTGTAGCCACCCCCAGCCCCTGTCACTCAATCTCTAGACAAGGAATACACAACCTAGCAGAGGCAGGCTTGGAAGTTTAGGCAAGAAAATACCCACTTTCTAAAAGTGGTATTTTCAAACACAGAATGTTAAAACCAACTTCACTAAAAGATGTATTTTATCATTCTGAGTTCAGGCATACTAAATTCGTTTTTCTACCATGTTCCCTGGGTCAGTTCTGACTATAAAGTGTAATAGTCAGTCTGCCCATTCTGGCCTATGGGGAGCAGGTAGCCTTGCAATAGTGAAAAACGAAAATGGCTGTAATTCACTATCAGGACATGCCACACACACCAGGGCATGTCCTACCTTATACTTACAATGCACCCTGCCCTTGGGCCTACCTTAGGGGTGTCTGATATGAAGATAAGGGAAGGTTTAGGGACTGGCAAGTGGCTGCACTTGCCAAGTCGACATGGCAGTCACAGACTGCACACAGGCTCTGCAATGGCAGGCCTGAGACACATTTTACAAGCTGCTTCTGTGGGTGGCACAACCAGTGCTGCAAGCCCACCAGCAGCATTGGATTTACAAGCCCTGGGCACACTCAGTGCACTGTACTAGGGACTGACAAGTAAACCAATCATCCAATCATGGAGTCACTAATCCATAACACAATTTACAGTAGGGAGCACTTGCACTGTGGCACTGAACAGCAGTGGCACAGTGCCCAAAAGCATCTAAAACCAGCAAAACATAAGAGGCAACAGCAAAAAAATGGAAGGGAGACCCACGCCAATGGTGCCAAGTCTAACATGTGTCCCCTCCAGCTGAAATGTGGGGAGAACTACCCTTCCTCCTGGGAGTTCTCATCACTAAGGCGGAAAAATCTGGACAGACCATCAGCATTGGCGTGTTCTGTACCAGGGCGGTGTTCCACCGTAAAGTCCATCCCCTGTAGGGAAATGGACCACCTCAACAGTTTTGGATTCTCACCCCTCATCTGCATTAACCATCTGAGGGGCCTGTGGTCTGTCTGAACCCGGAAGTGAGTCCCAAACAAGTATGGTCTCAACTTCTTCAGTGCCCAGACCACAGCAAATGCTTCACGTTCAATCGCACTCCACCTCTGTTCCCGTGGGAGTAACCTCCTACTAATAAAGGCTACAGGTTGGTCTAGGCCCTCCTCATTCATCTGTGAAAGCACAGCCCCAACACCATGCTCTGAAGCATCTGTCTGCACAATGAATTCCCTTGAGAAGTTGGGCGCCTGAAGCACG
Organism: Calotriton arnoldi; assembly: GCA_963921515.1. NCBI lineage: Eukaryota > Metazoa > Chordata > Amphibia > Caudata > Salamandridae > Calotriton > Calotriton arnoldi. Next base: position 298,214 of record CAWUFW010014375.1, on the reverse strand, counting down.
GGCGCCGTGCACATGGCAGATTTCAGGGCATCAAAAGCCTTTTGGCAGGCATCAGTCCAGTTCACTTTCCTGGGCTGCTTCCTGGAAGTCAGCTCAGTCAAGGGTGCAACAATGTTGCCATACCCCTTGACAAACCTCCTGTAATACCCGGTGAGTCCTAAAAAGGCCCTCACCTCTGTTTGGGTTTTGGGGGGTTCCCAAGCCAGGATGGTATCTATCTTGGGCTGTAGGGGCGCCACCTGGCCGCTCCCTACCTGGTGTCCCAAGTACACCACAGAACCCTGCCCGATCTGGCACTTACTCGCCTTGATCGTGAGGCCTGCCCTCCGCAGCGCCTTCAACACTTCCCAGAGGTGGTGCAGATGTTCCTCCCAAGTGGCGCTGAACACTGCAATGTCATCCAGGTAGGCGGCACTGAAATCCTCCAGCCCAGCCAACACCTGGTTGACCAACCTCTGAAAGGTGGCAGGGGCATTCTTCATCCCAAAGGGCATCACCCGGAATTGGTAGTGCCCATCTGGTGTGGAGAATGCTGACCTCTCTTTGGCCCCATCAGTTAAGGCGATCTGCCAGTATCCAGACGTTAGATCAAACGTGCTGAGGTACTGGGCAGCCCCTAACCGATCAATGAGCTCATCAGCTCTGGGGATGGGGTGCGCGTCAGTCCTGGTGACTGAATTGAGTCCTCGGTAGTCCACACAGAACCGGAGTTCAGGTGTGGCACCAGGCGCGGCAGCCTTTGGGACCAAGACCACTGGGCTGGCCCAAGGACTGTTAGAGGACTCAATCACCCCTAAGGCAAACATCTTGGAGACCTCCTCCTTGATGCAAGCTCTCACCCTGTCAGTCACTCTGTAAGTTTTGTGCTTTACAGGAGGACTGTCCCCAGTGTCCACATCATGGATGCACCATTCAGTGATACTGGGAGTCAGGGAGAACAGATCAGAAAACTGTCCCAACAGTTGGCGACAGTCATTCTGCTGCTCCGGGGTCAGGGTGGGAGAGAGGTTCACACCATCCACTGACCCATCTTGCTCTTTTGCATACAGGAGATCAGGAAGAGGTTCAGTCTCCTCTTCCATCCCAGCATCTGTTGCTAAGAGCATGCCCACTTCAGACCTCTCAAAGTGGGGCTTCAGGCGGTTCACATGCAGGACCCGCAAGGGGTTCCTGGGAGACTGCAAGTCCACCAAGTAGGTGACATCACTCTTGCGCTCCACCACCTCAAATGGTCCGGTCCACTTATCCTGGAGCGCACAGGGCTCCACTGGGGCCATGACCCAAACCTTTTGTCCAGGCTGAAACTCGATCAGAGTGGCGTTCTGATCATGCCAACGTTTCATCTCTTCCTGGCTGGCTTCCAGATTCGCCTCAGCGAGTTGTCTGAAACGCCGAGTCTGGTTCCTGAAGGCCAGCATGTAACTAAATACATCCTGGGGAGTTTTCCTGGGAGCTTTCTCCCAGCCTTCCTTGACCAGACTCAGAGGTCCTCTTACAGGATGGCCGTACAGCAGTTCAAAGGGACTGAACCCTAAGGACTTCTGGGGCACCTCTCTGTAAGCAAAGAGCAGGCATGGCAAGAGGACGTCCCACTTACGCCTCATGGGTTCTTCCAGACCCATAATCATGCCTTTAAGGGTCCGGTTGAATCTCTCAACCAGCCCATTACCTTGGGGGTGGTAAGGAGTGGTGAACTTATAGGTTACACCACACTCCTGCCACAGGGACTTCATATACTTGGAAATGAAGTTAGTACCACGGTCAGACACCACCTCCTTGGGGAACCCCACACGGGAGAAAATCCCCATCAGTGCACGTCCCACCACGGGGGCCGTCACTGTCCGAAGAGGGATGGCTTCCGGGTACCGGGTGGCATGGTCCACCAAGACCAGGATGAACCTGTTGCCCATGGCTGTCTTGGGATCCAGAGGCCCCACAATGTCAATACCCACCCTCTCAAAGGGGGTGCTGACAACAGGGAAAGGTTGGAGAGGAGCCTTGTGCTTCCTCCCACTCTTACCACTTGCCTGGCAAGTCTGACAGGTCCTGCAATGAGTATCTGAACTCTTGCGCATTTGGGGCCAATGAAAGTGGGTGACAAGCCTTTGAAAGGTCTTGTCTTGCCCCAAATGTCCTGCTAAAGGCACATCATGAGCCAGACCCAGTAGGAAGGCTCTGAAGCGCTGGGGTACCACCAGCACACGGGCTGACCCAGGCTCAGCAACCTTAGGCTCACTATACAGGAGACTATTCTCCCAATAGATCCAGTGTGATCCAGACCGATCACCTGCTGCCTGGCTTACAGCCTGTTGCCGCAAGCCCTCAAGAGAAGGGCACTTCTTCTGCTCCTCGCAGAATTCTTCCCTGGAGGGGCCTCCCTCCTGCTGCCAATGGGTCAGCTCAGGCAGGTCCCCCAGTTCAGCCACTTGTTCCCCTGTAGGCTCCAGGGCATCCCCCTCAAGGTCTGCCTCCTCCTGGACCGTGGGAACTTCGGGGGCCGGTTTCCCGCGCCCCCTGCCTCCTCTCTTTAAGGCAGGCACCTGGGCCCTTCTTCCAGGCTCCAGGTCCTCTTGAATACCCTTACCGGCTGCCATTGACCGAGTGGTCACACACGCCCACTCTGGCAGACCCAACATCTCCAAATGAGACCTCCGCTCCACCTTCGCCCAAGGGGAGCTCTCCAAATCATTGCCTAGCAGACAGTCAACAGGCATGGCTGGCCTCACAGCTACTTGAAGGATACCTGAGACCCCCCCCACTCAAAGGGAACCTGGGCCACCTTGCAGTGGCTCTCTGAGTTGTCAGCGGCAACTACCGGGTAGAATACGTTGGGGACCACCTGCTCTTCAGACACCAGCCGACAACTGACAGCTGTCACACTGGCCCCGGTGTCTCTCAGAGCCTCCACCCTATGGCCATTGATGGTCACCCACTGCCTGTATTTTTTAGTGTTATCAGGCAGCTGGGTCCTAGGGACCATCTCACTGTCTCCTAGAGAGACCAGGGACATCTCTGCGGGACCCCACCCACCTTGGGCACCCAACTCCTCCCCCAGGGCTACACTAGCCATCTGCCGGGGTGGTGCACCAGTGGGTGCAGTGGTCACGGTATTGGGGCACTTGGGACTTCCTACAAAGTGACCCACCTGACCACAACTAAAACATGCTTTGGGCCCCTTCTGAACAGACTTATCTGTTGGGACCCATGGTCTTTTCTCAGTGGGAGGCTGGGAACCCTTACCTTGGTTCCCTTGGGGTTTACTTTGGGGCCCTTTTTGGAACTCCTTCTGTTTACCCTTGTCCCCCCCACTCTTCTGCTGGGGACCCTGCCCACCTTTGGCGGAGTCTCCCACAAGACCCTTGTGGACCCGGGTACTGACCCAGCGGTCCGCCTCCTCAGCAAGCTTTCTAGGATTAGTCAGCTTACTGTCAACAAGGTGCTGGCGTAGCTCTGGAAAACAACTACTGGACAAGTGCTCCCATGCAATTAAATCATAGAACTCCTGCAAGTCATTTACTTTGCTACCCTTCACCCATCCATCCAATGCTCTGCAAAAATAAGACACATACTCCACCCAGGTACTAGGCTCCAGCTTTTTGCAGTTCCTAAACTTCTGTCTATAAAGCTCTGGAGTTAACCCATACCTTGCCACTAAAGCTTCCTTCAGGTGGGCATAGGACATCTGATCCACTGTGGGCAAGGCTAGCAAGGTTTCCCTTCCCTCACCTGCAAAGCGGCCCCACAACCCCGCTCCCCAATCCTTCTCAGGGACCCGGTGTGATGTCATGGCGATCTCATAAGCTTTAAACCATTGCCCAATGTCCTCCCCCTTCATGAAATCCTTAATAACCTCCTTGGGGATGTACACTCTACTTTCTACAGGCACTGGAGGTGTGCTGCCACCAGAGGGAGTGATTTCTAGGCTCCTAGCCTTTAGCTCTAGCTCCCTCACCACTCTCTCATGCTCTAAAAGCATCTTCTTTTCTTCCATGGCCAACCTCTTACTTTCTAACTCCAATTTCTTATGCTCAAGGCTATCATGGCTTCCCTGTTTCAGTTTGGCCATTTCCATTTCATGCATCCTGCTTTTGTCCCTGTCCTCCAGCTCCTCTGGAGACAGGCCCTTTTGAGAAACACTGCTGCCCTCCCTGGAAGGCGCTCTCCTCCCAGTTAAGCCCAATGGCCCCTCAAGCTGCCCATCTAAATTCTCTGCCTCCTCCACAGGCTCCTCGGACTGCCCACTGGCATTCCGTGCTTCCAACCAGGCCCTTAGCGCCTTGTGAAACTCCTCCTTCCTGGTGAGGCCTCTCATAGAGATTTTAAATTTTTTGCAAACAGCTTTGAGTTCTGTCACAGTGTAGGTATCAACCCTATCTTCTTCAAATTCAATATCTGCAGGTGCAATGGATCCTTTTTTGCTCATGGTGAAAATTGGCAGTTCTCAACAAAAATAAAGGTTCCAAGGAAAAAAGTCCTATCAAGATGTATGTGGTCGCGTATTGGTCTGCACTCACTAGTAGTGTACACCAATCACTGTATATGAATCACAAATGCAAGTCCAAATCCTCACCGCTGACCACCAATGTTAGAACTGGGGGTCTCTAGTTGGCAATGGTTTGCACCTTTGTCCAAATAGGGACCCTTGCTTCTAGTCAGGATAAGGGGGAAACACTCCTAAAATAACCCCTGCTCACCCCCTGGTAGCTTGGCACGAGCAGACAGGCTTATCTCAGAGGCAGTGTGTAAAGCATTTGTGAACACATACAGTAATACAGTGAAAACACTACAGATGGACACCACACAGGTTGTTTATGTAAAAATAAGTAATCTTTATATAGACTTATCACAAGACCCAATAGCAAAAATCCACAATACTGTAATCAAAAATAGACTTAAAATGATAGAGACAGTTCACGTTATCTTCAAAAATAGGATAGTCAATCAAATAAAGCTTGTAGCAACAAATAACTCCACTTGGAGTTATCACGACGTCGTGACCGGTGGAAATCCCAAAGTACGGCGCCGACCGCGAGGTGCGCGGCGTCGGGCCTGGAGTCGAGCAGACCCACAAAGAACAGTACCTGGAATTCGATGAAAACAAAGACGGTGCACGGCGTCGGGGAGGTGATGCTTCGTTGGCGCCGGCGGCGTCGGTTCCTTACGACCCCAGGGGAGGTGATGTCTCGGTTCCTTACTGCAGCGCAGGGAGGTGAGGCGTCGGTTCCTTACTGTGTCGGGGAGGTGACGTCACGGATGGCGGCGAGGCGTCGGTTCCTTACGATGGTGCGGCGTCGATGGATTCGGGGGTCACCCACGTCGAGGATCGGCTCCGCGATGATGAAGCCCTGGCGTCGGTGAAGTCGGGGCTGCGGTGCGAGTCGGGACGGTGCGTCGTGAGCGTCACGAGCGGTGTCCTCGGCTCCGGTGCAGGCAGCGGCCTCGATGACGGCTTCGGAGTCGATGTCGCACGGCGTCGGCAGGCGTCGGGCCTACGGTGCAAGTCGGGGCGGTGCGTCGTGCTCTTCACGAGCGGTGCCCACGGCTTCGGTGCAGGTTACGGCGTCGCTCGTCGGCGTCGGTGTTGCAATTTCCCTCTGTTAGCAGCTAAAACAGCAGTTCCAGATGCAGGCAAACAGAAGGGGTGAAGTCTTTGTGTCCCTGTGACTTCAGGCAGGAGGCAAGCTCAGTTCAAGCCCTTGGAGATTCCCTTCTTCAAGATGACAAAGCACAGCAAAGTCTTTTCTCCTGTCCTTGGCAGAAAGCAACCACTGCAGGCCAACCCCAATCAGCAAAACAGCACAGGGGCAGTACTCCTCCTTCAGCTTCTCCGGTTCTTCTCCTTGGCAACAGGTTTCTTGATTTCCCAGAAGTGATCTAATTTCCTAGGGGTCTGGGTCCCCTTTTTATACACAGTTTTCCTTTGTTCTCTGAAGGCAGAGAGGCCTCTGCCTAGTCCAAAACCAGTTCTGGTCAGTCCTGGAGCACTTTGTTTTTCTGACTCCTTCTTTCCTTTGTGAGTGAGGGGCAGAGCCATCAGACGCCCGGCAGGAGGTGGAGCCAGCATTGTGGAAGGCAGGCACAGCCCTATTCAGACCCAGGTGCAACTCCTCCCTCCACTCTGGATGCAGACCTTCCTATTCAGCCCTGTGCTGACTCACCCTGTCTCCTGTAGCCACCCCAGCCCCTGTCACTCAATCTCTAGACAAGGAATACACAACCTAGCAGAGGCAGGCTTGGAAGTTTAGGCAAGAAAATACCCACTTTCTAAAAGTGGTATTTTCAAACACAGAATGTTAAAACCAACTTCACTAAAAGATGTATTTTATCATTCTGAGTTCAGGCATACTAAATTCGTTTTTCTACCATGTTCCCTGGGTCAGTTCTGACTATAAAGTGTAATAGTCAGTCTGCCCATTCTGGCCTATGGGGAGCAGGTAGCCTTGCAATAGTGAAAAACGAAAATGGCTGTAATTCACTATCAGGACATGCCACACACACCAGGGCATGTCCTACCTTATACTTACAATGCACCCTGCCCTTGGGCCTACCTTAGGGGTGTCTGATATGAAGATAAGGGAAGGTTTAGGGACTGGCAAGTGGCTGCACTTGCCAAGTCGACATGGCAGTCACAGACTGCACACAGGCTCTGCAATGGCAGGCCTGAGACACATTTTACAAGCTGCTTCTGTGGGTGGCACAACCAGTGCTGCAAGCCCACCAGCAGCATTGGATTTACAAGCCCTGGGCACACTCAGTGCACTGTACTAGGGACTGACAAGTAAACCAATCATCCAATCATGGAGTCACTAATCCATAACACAATTTACAGTAGGGAGCACTTGCACTGTGGCACTGAACAGCAGTGGCACAGTGCCCAAAAGCATCTAAAACCAGCAAAACATAAGAGGCAACAGCAAAAAAATGGAAGGGAGACCCACGCCAATGGTGCCAAGTCTAACACTCTGTAGCTGGTCCCAACGAAAGAGCTTGAGTAGTTTAGGGTGACTCACCATCTCTCATTCCTTAAAGGTAACCAGTGGATGTTCAGATAAACCTGTAGGGTTGTTCAGCAGTTGTTGCTAAATCTACATTTCAGTGCATGCCAGAGGGACCTGAATACTAATCTCTGCATGGTTTAAAACTGGAGTCTCATTTCTACTACAGCAAATGTCTCCCCACAGCATGCTCGCTCCCTCTGCACTATTTAAAAGGTGTGCTGTATTCCTGGAGCTTCTAAAGCTATTATGCTCTCTGGGGTTATTTCCCCCCCCCCCATGACATTATGCAGTTTCTCTGATTTGACAGGTCTCCTTTCAATGGACTAAGTGGGTCTAAGGATTGTGATGTGCAAGTAAACACATTTTTATTCAGTTTGAAACATTTTGGGGTATATTCACAAGAACGTGCCCTAAACATCTCCAAAAAATATTAACGCAACTTTACACATCGCAGCCCATCGTGGGAAAATAACCCTGTGTTAACGTGGAATTCACAACACGGCGGTACCATGCGATAGTCTCCCGAAAACGCGGACAATATCCGCGATACAACCACCTCGACGGAGATAAAAACACAAACCCCAACACCAAAAAACATGCGATGAGCCCATCCGCAAGGACGAAAGCAGCGATAAGCAGCGCAAGGCCCGCGACACATATACGGCATGCGGGAATAAGCACAACAAAAGCAGGAAAAAGAAAGACAAAACAAACAGAAAACAGCCAAGCACAATGGAGGCAGTCAGAGCTGGCACACAACCCCACAAGCACCATTGGCAACAAAACATTAGACATGGCAGGCCATCGTGGACAAGGTGAATGCAGGCGGAGAGCGGAGGAGGACAATGGCAGAAAACCAGAACAGCTGGAATGATGCGAAATGCACAAACAAGCACAAACACGCCAACAACCAGAAGGCAGCAATGCACACCGGAGGTGGGAGTCCAGCGCCACACCAGGAGCTGGATGACATGGAGGAAATGGTGTCCACCACATCAGTCTGGAGATGGTGGCAGGAGTCGGGGATCCGAAACTGCTCAAAATCAACAGACACAACAGCAACAGGGAGAGGAACGACCAGGAACTGGGGGGGCGGGGGGAGATGGGCACAATGGCACACATGCACAATTAAGTACAGCACAACTGCAGACAAACCATGCCCAAGAGTAACAACACCAACCAAGAGCACAAGTCACACAAGTCGGCAATATCACACCACTGAACAAGCACAGAAGCCAAAACCACACTGCCTGAAAAGGAGAAGGGTGAGCCAAATCAGAGCTGAAGGGCCATCTTACACACAATGCAGCACACACACATAGGAAGCAGAGCACCCCAACATCCAACACAATGTGGTACAAACACCAACATATGCACAACCCAGCACAGGACACAAGTGCACCCGCTTGTGGCCTGGAAATGGCTATATGCATCTTCCAAAGCACGAAACAGGGACATGATAATGCACAAGTACCAACCCACAGCCCTGATGGGGTAGCAATGCATGTACGGCAGGGACCCAGATAGGCCGTGGCACACACATTGGCATACAAATAAACACTCAACACAGTTGGAGATAAGTGAACGTGCGGAAACTTTATCAACAATTGCGTGTCAGTACGGCCAAGGGAAGTGCCATGACATGCAGACCAATGCAGCAGCATGTCTGAATGAGGAACGTCGGAAAGCGCCCATGTCCACCCCGGGGGAGTCCATCACCAACACAAGTCATTGCCAACCCGCATATGTTGTTCGCGCATGGGTCAGGAGTCCAGGCCAATGCAGCCATGTCCACTGTCTCCTAGGGACATGTGCCCAGATCCCCAACATGCAACCAGGCATCGGGACACATGCAATGGGTCACATGCAGTCCTGGCTGCAGGTACCTTGTCACTTGTCCATGAACGCGAGTGCAGCAGCGTAGGCCAACATTTCCAATGCAAGATCGTTGTCCACCACATATGACATGTCGGCGACGTAACCCATCAGCTGTCCTGGACAGATGTGCTCACTCCAACCCCTGCCCCCAATATGCACGAAAGCCCAATCAGGGAGCGGCTCAATGTGGTCACTGCACACGACGACACATGCAATCTCCCAGGTCCAGTGCCCAGCATGCATGCCAAACATCCAGGCATGCCATAAACGGGCATCACGGTGACACTCCTGGTCGTGGGCCAACAGAGGGCGCACACACACGTCGAAATCCAGGTCAGTTACCGTAACGTTGGCGAGGCAGACATCCATGGACCACTCGAATATGCACGAGCGACAGTGCAACACATGCTGAACGCAGGTGACGTTGGCAATGCGGAAGCTCAGCCTGTAACTGATCCGCAGCACTGCCAATGGCAGAGCCCCCAGCACATGCAGCAGACGTGCACGGTACAGGTACACATGACTGGAGTTGAGCATGTGTCCGGGATGGTCTGCCATTGCGTCAGTGGCACTGCTTGAAGCGGCACTGTGATGACCTGCGCCAGTCCTGTGGATGAAACGCCACAGCTCGGAGCAATGAGCAGTGTCTGTGTGCAACGGGCGCAGGCCTGGGGTGTGGTGGGAGTACGTGTGAAGGCCATTTCACGCATGCTAACTACGACCAAGGACTTCTGCGTGTGGGATGTGTACACATTGGCCTCACGTCTGGCAGTGCGTAGTGTGGGAGTCGCCTGGAAATGCTATTGTATCTGTCAGGGGGTGCTGGGCACATGCAAGTCCCATCTAGGAGCTGCAGATATGCCACCGCCCGATAGTGCAGACAATGGACCTTTCATCTAACCCTGGGCGAAGTACTACGCTACGCTGGCGTAGTTTGCGAAGTTTGCGCTACTTCGCACTACGCAAATTGCACGTAGCACAGTGCAAACACGCGTAGCGTAGCGGTCATTTTTTGTTTGCTCGCGATCCTCAACGTCAAGTTGGCGACCGCGAGCAAAATGACATCCCGGCGAGACTTTTTCCTCGTTCGCGATCAGCAACATCAAGTTGCCGATCGCGAGCGTGGAAAATAAACCTCCCGGCGAGATTCTCAACGCGGGGAGGTCAGGTTTCTCATTGCGAGTGGTTGAGTATGGTTGCGACCGCTCGCGATGAGAAACTACCAGTCCGCGTTGAGAAAGCTGCCGCTCGAGTACAAATCTACTCGAGCGGCAGAAAACGACCGCTTGCACTGTGCAAGATGCCGTTTGCAATGATTGCACAGTGCGGACAAGCATCCGGCACTGTGCAATCATCGCGAACAGCATTTCCTACCGCACTACGCAGTTCGCGTAGTGGTACGCGTAGCTCGCGTAGTGCACTTCGCGTAGCTATGCGTAGTGCTACTACGTGAACTACGCCCAGGGTTACTTTCATCCCTACAGTAACTTCACCATCTGCATGCATACAGGAGATGTACAGAGGCCTATCCTGGGTGGGGTGGGATGTCTGCGACCCAGGGAATCATGGATGACATGCCTAGCACGTGGCACATGAGCGGCATCACTGTGTGTCACATTGCCTCACAGCTGCTCCTCCCTCCCACGAGCCCTCACACATGTGTGCGCTGCGCCGTTCTGTCACGTGCACTCCTACGGCACACCATTGTCATGCCTGTCCGCGCATGTCCAGCGGCATGCCAACAACACCTGTAAGCTGGCCCTTGAGGGTGTGCGGCCACGTGAGTGTAGGCCAATGGTCCGGACAGGGCGGACACAGGTGTACAGTCCATGGCTGGCTGTGACCAAGCCGCGATTGGGGCTAGACACCTGACTCATGCAGCTGCAGGACTGATACACATAACACTTGGCATGCATTTGCCAAGACCCCGAGCGGGCTTGCGCTCCTACAGTTCCCCGTACGTGCGGGCCCGCCCTCCCGGTGCATACTACATTGCAACCACGACTACTGTGGCCCTGGTGGCGACAACACCCCAACACAAGGACACACTTACCTCACATCCTGTACAAGGCCAGACCAGAGCCAAGCCCTGATCCCCCTGCCGAATCAGCACACCCCTGCGCTGACCTGACGTACACCGGACCAGCACACACCGCTTGTGCATGCAGGGGGGGCGGGCGAAGCTACATGTCTAAGGTCTCAGCCACTGCTGAGGTGACATGGCATCCTCCGCACACTGATGTTGCAGGGCTCCGGCCCATCATGCTGACATAATGACCACACGGACACACTTGCGTAGATGTTGGGAATGGCCACGGGCACGTGCGCCCGGCCACTTTTATTAGCAGGCTCACATGGCGAGTGACACCTGTGTTGGATGTGTGTGGGGTGTGTGTTCACCAGCCGTCATGGAGTGCCTGGTGCTGTCAAAAAACGACAACAGTGTACAGCGTTAAAGGACACAACAATTCAACCGTAAAGGATCCATGAGCTGTGCTGCACAGAGTTAGTGGCCCCGGATGCACAGCGTCCTGCACGGGCCTACCGCCACGGGCCGCTGACTTGCGGAGCACTGGGGCAGGGTCACGAGAGCAGAGCAGGTTCTCGTAGGAAGTCAAAGGGGTCGTCGCGGAGTGTATCGGTGGACAGTGGAAGGTGCACCCCAGGGCAGGACCACGCTGAAACAGCCACCATGGTGGAGATGAGTGGAGCAATCACATGTCGGGCACCAAGTCCGTCCCAGCCAGATGATGATGCAGACAACCCCAGGCCATGGACTCAGATGCCACCAAAGTTCAACCAGAGAGTGCCCATGAGTCATTGCGCACAGAGTTAGTGGCACCAGTGCTGATAGGGGATGCCGCCTGCGATGAGTCGTGTCCAATGGTGTGTACTCCTCCATATCTTACCCAAGACACAGTTCCACATGTGTGACCTACTGGACCGCAGTGTAGGCCTGGGGCAGCGGTCATCAGGGGCCCTCATCCGAGTGTCGCCGGCTTACGTTGGTGGTCCCACCGGCCTGCGTAGTTCAGGTTCAGTGGCACCACGGCACGCGGACTTGCGGTGAACAGGGTTAGTGGCACCAGGTCAGTTGTTGCTAGTGTTCGGTCACCTCCGTAACGAGGAGCCGGCTTTCATCCGGACTGAACCGCATCTTCCTCTTACTCCTCTCCGTACATTCACTGGTATGGACTCTGGCATTCATTGATCACGACTGGGTGCTGGATGTGGGGCATACTGGACCGCAGTGTAGGCCGGGGGCGGCGGTCAGCACGGGCCCACAGACACGTGTTGTGTGCTTGCGATGCATACCTTTGCTTCACTGATAGAAGGGAGTTTAGTGACATCACCTCTGTAGAACACACCTGGTCACTGCCATTCATGACTCAGGACACAGTTCCACATGTGGGACCCACTGGACCGCTGTGTAGGCCTGTGCCCTCATCCACGTGTCGCCTGCTGGCGTTGAACAGGGTTAGTGGCACCACGTGTCGCCGGCTGGCATTGAACAGGGTTAGTGGCACCACGTGTCGCCGGCTGTAATTGAACAGGGTTAGTGGCACCACGTGTCACCGGCTGGCGTTGAACATGGTTGGTGCCGGCCTGCGATACGGAACTATGCTTCACTGACCGAAGGGAGTCTGGTGCTGTGGCCGCTGCCACGGACTTGTGGTCAATGCCATTCAAGACTCAGGACACAGTTCCACATGTGGGACCGACTGGGCCGAAGAGGACGCCGGTGGAGTAAGTCAGTTTACAGAGGTGTACTGTGGGCCTGCGCCATGGAGGCCAGCGATGGTCTGCAGAGGCTGCAAGGTTCGCGGGCCTGGGGCTTGGTGCTTGCACCGGCACTGACTCACGCCGGTGTCGGCAGGTGAGCAGAGCCTCGTTGGTGCGCTGGGCAGGCATGACGGGTCTGGGGACCAGCGGCCCCGGGTGCAGCAGGCGCACAGGGATGCAGGCCTCGCCGCGCTCTGCGCAGGACTCGTGGCGGGCTGAGAGGCACCGCCCTGGCAGATGCGTTGTCCGTTCCGGGAGAGAACCACGCCCAGTGTGACGGGCTTTTTATTCACACCCCTACGCAGGCCTGGCGTACGCAGGGCCAACCCACACCGCCCGCGCATACAGGGGGGGACGTAACGTGCGACATTTCCGCATTCGGCCCCACAGCCTGTGGGGACATGGTAGCGTCCATTGGCCACTTCACTCCATGCACCAGCAGTTGATCTCCACATGGTCATTTCCGTGTTTTTCACACTGAAGTCTGTCCGGCACCTCCACGCCACACCTGGCATTGGGTAGGTTCACATTCCTTAGTCACTTGCCGCTCTCGCACATGCCTGCTCCATGCCTCTCCTCACATCCTGCTAGTGTGTGTCTGTGGTGCCATGCCGTGGCTGGGTTGTGGCCATGGCAAGGCCAAGTTCCCAATGGAGTAGTGTTGTCGTGTCTGGTCGGTTGGCATGTTGTGTGGCATGTTGACTGTAGTTGTGCTACGTGCCCATTGCCAGTGTCGTGAGTTGCATGACTGTGGGCTGGAGGTGTGTGGGGTGTACATTTTGGACTTGGCAACGAGCACTGCATTGCCATGGGGTGCCATCCTTGGAGCGATGGGTGATTATGGACTGTCGGGAGGTGTGAGTATGATGCACTCTGCCTGGGGAGTTGGCCACGACATTGTTGATGGGTCCTGTGCGGTCCACTATTGCCTGCACATTCATGGGATGCATGTGCTTTCTGTTGTGGTAGTTGTGTGCAGTGTCCGCAGGGGGCACGAGGGGTACATGTGTGCAGTTTATTGGCCCTGACACGGGAGGGAATGCAGCTAGGGCGTAGGGGCCTTGCTTGGTCTCCAGCTGCTCCTGCGCAGTGTGGGTGCAGTGGAGGGGCTGGGGTACCAGGCTGATGTAGGCATCCAGGACAGGTGTGATGACCTTGGATGGGGCTGGATGTGTGACTCCTCCGACTCTGTCAGTTGTGGGTTGGCAGGTGCCAGAGGCCGACATGTGCTGCGCAGCCGGCAGCTTTGTCTGCGGAGGGATGATGGTTGTCCGCTGGGTTGGTACCGTCAGCAGGTGGAGGCTGTGGGTCAGGATGCGGGGGTTGGTTGTCCTTTTGGACCTGTGGTGGGCACTGTCCTCCTCTGGCGTTGGGTCTGGGCGGCAGGTGCGTTTCAGGTGGGTCCGCTGTCTTTAGGTACGCTGCCTCTGTGGTGTTCCGGGGGGGGGGAGGGCAGGGGGGGCACTAGGGGGGGTGGCGGGCCTGGGGTGGATGGCAGTGGGTGTTGTGGCCCTCATGGGTCTCGGAGATGCATGCTCATTGTCTCCATGCCATCTGTGGGTCTTCAGATGTGGCTGTGGGCTGGGCTCCCTTTCCTGCTGCAGGTAGTCGTCCTGCTTTACACCAGCAAAATGCAGGTGTTAAATCCCTGCTGCTACCGCGGCTTATCGCGTGGTTTTCACTCGCATCGCGGATCTGGCAGTTCGTTGTGCAAGTGGTGTAGTGGTGAATGAATTTGTACTTGTAAAGCGCACTGATACCCCAACTGGGGTTTCCTGGCGCTGTACGCATACCGCTGTGGAACCCTTCCTGGCTTTTCCCTGTGAAATGTCCACTCCTGGGCACCCCCAAGGTGAAGCCAGGCATCCCAGCGCTGTTGGGGCCCTTGTGGAGATTAAGCAAGCTATTGCCCAGAGTTGCAGAGTGGGACCCATGATTAGAATAGGCACCGAGGCGAGAATTATCAGGTCCGAGGAAATTGAGCCCAAGACCCGCCGAGGCGGGAATTGAACCCTGGTCCCGGGCCAGATCTCTGCATCAGGGTCTGCCGCTCTAACCATTGAGCCACACTTCTCCACACTGGTGTAGTGGTGTTTTGGTGTGTTTTTGCACGGGAACGCCTACTCTGCATCTCATTAGGGTTAGTTGGTGGTGTCACCCGTGGAGGTAAATGTTGAGGCAGTTATGGCGGGAATACTTGCGTTGTCTGCAGTTTTCACCCGCTTGTGAATGGGGTGTTAAATCTGTCACCACTTTTGTTGCGTTAAGTTGGCGATAACTCGGAGATAAGTCCTTGTGAATATGCCCCTAAGTGAGTAGTATTTATGGCAAAACTATTAATTGATTATGTATTTAAAATTTGAACTAGTGAAATAATTAAAGTCTACTTTATTACAAACTCGAAATTACCATGACTTTGACCTTTTCAATGACCTTGCCTAACATACATCAAGGTGAACGATTTACTGTTATAACTCCAGTGCTCGCCGATGTGGACATAGAGCAAGGTTACAGGTATATATATACGGGGTATACCCAAATTACCCTCCTCTTACCTGGGTATATGACAATATCTATGCAAACAAAGATTGGTACGGAGGAATGAATATAAAAAAAATTATTTCTGAGTAGAGCACATTCAAACTTCTATTTGCGCCAAAGTCACTCACTGTTTCCTTAAATGAGTCCTTCGTATTCCGCTATGAATACTCTTTCTTTTACACCGCCGCAACCGTCAGCATGTGCGTGGTTGCGGCGGTGTAAAGGAAAGAGTATTCATAGCGGAATGACTTTGGCGCAAATAGAAGTTTCTGGTACACACGACGGAAAGTCCGCCTCCGTGTAGGAGAGGTGGCCCGACTTCGGGTGTTGGACACTCGTAGAGGCGTAACTGACGTTATCTGTCTTTATAAACGACCGGCGCATACATTTATTTTTTGTACCATTGCCCTTGTCCTGATGAGGCCAAGAAGAACATCTAAGGCTGAAACGCGTCCGCGTCGACATCTATTAAGGAGGAGTCTGTAGGATATTCACAAAGAGTGGTGTAATAAATTTTTTTGTTAACACAACAAGAGCGATAGAAGATAAACCCCCCCTTTTGCCTTATGTGTTAACCTAGACTACCTCTTAGTGTATCACCCAGACCAAAGTGTGGACACAAGTATTAATTTTGATGGGTATTGGCAACGTTAGTTGTTTGTATAATTTTTGTATATATCTTTTTTACATGTTATTTTGTTTGTAATCAATGTTGTTGATTGACTAGGTGCCATTGTATATGTGTGTCTCCATAATGTAATTACATGTGTTTGACGGATAAAAAAACTGCGAGAGGGTAATTGAATGTGCTCTACTCAGAAATAAAAAGATTTATATTCATTCCTCCATACCAATCTTTGTTTGCATAGATAGAGCAAGGTTACAGTAAAGGTAAATTGTAACAATGGCCAGAGCTCGAATTTCTTATTGTTTGCGTTCTATCGCCTAAGTTAGAATTTTGTGGTAAATGAAATTCATCCAGTTTCTTTAGGAAACTATAAATACGGTGTAGAATCCACCAGATTAATTTCCTCTGCTATCAATTCTGTATGATAGACGACAATCAGCCAGTGGATTCTATTCTGTATTTAGTTATCTCCAGAAGCCAAACTATATGCTTGTTGGACAAATGCTTCCCAGACTGTTTCGACCTATTTGCCTATTTCTCAGTAACCATTTTCTGGTCTGAAGCAATGTGATATTTATTTTTTTTAAAGTAAACAGCAACTTTAGTCACTTATTGACCTGTTCTGATTTTACAAAAGGGTCACCCAACCAGGGTGTCAATTTTCAAGGCTCCTTGTTAAGGCTACAATTATCCTGCCCAAATAGCATAATTTTGCATAGTGCATTTAAGCATGTTTTTCTCAGTCTAAATTCTTGAAAGCTCCAGAAATGAGACTGCTCATGCTCAATGTCGTTTCACAAAGGAGACGTTTAAGACACCAGTTACAGAGGCACCAAATAAAGCAGCAACATTTTTCATGTTAGAGCTCTTGGTATCTAATGCTCAAGACTGAATAAACTGGTATTTCATTAATTTAACCATCTGGGGAAACTAGGGTTACATTTGCTGCCTAAAGAAACCATGCTCAACTGAAGGAAATGGCCAAAAATGAATTTCAATGGAAGATCACACTGACGTTCTGCAGAAGGGATGGATGCCTTTGTGCCGCTAGTTTGGAAGACACGGGTATATCATTGAATGCAGTGAGGGGTTCAATTTCGTGGCAAAGGTAAGGGAGGAAATAAACCCAACAGAAATTATAGAGAATAGGATGTCTGCAGGCAAGGTGAAATGGAAGGTAGCTAACTATCTCCATTAAAACCTTAGAATGTATGATTCAGTCACTGGAAGAGGCCTGTGAGGACCAATTAGGGAAGTGTCCGGAGAAATATGCCCTCTTTGTGGACATTTAAATTGGTGGTCTGCATCAGTGAGCTAGTATAAAAGGGGAAGAACAAAGATCTCAGACAAGTAGTGCAAAGAAACATGCGGTGGAAAGCCTGAGAATGGAATGTTTTATGACATCGTAATATTTTATGTGTCATATGTCCCGTGCAGGCCCATTGTCGTTTCCCCTATGTTAGCATGAGCACATTGCAGACTGCCCTCTGCTTTGCACACGCTACTATACGAACATATTTTGCTTTGTGCCACACTGTACCTTTACACATGTTCTGTTTTTTCCTGGGATTTAGTCTGCACACTATAGACAAGGTCGAATAACAATGCCTCTTGTTATTTTGTTCTGGTCAGGACTCAGAACCTAGACAAAACACAAATGCAGCTGTTGTTTGGGAACACGTATTTCTGCCATATATGTATGCACAAACGGGTAACAACACACTTGGAGAGGGATCTTTCCAGGGAAGAGATGGTGACAGCACCTGAGATGTAGAACTTTCATCTGTGCATGCTAAGGTACGGGGTCTGCAGCAAACACCCAGAGATCTTCTGATAAATAATAATTTTGCTTCTGTAGAAGGGGAGGGGGTTAGGCTACCCTGTCTTATATAATGACAGCTCCTTTTATGATTTATGAACTACTTACTATGCTCACCGTATTTGTGTTAGGCATCTTCTTACTTATTGTGGCACTAGAGTACGATATTTAAAATAAGCATTTTAAACTTTTCTTGTGTCTCTGTCAGATCTTATTGTGGACTACTACGAGTGTGAGAGAGAAAGGGTGTTTCCTGCAACCCTGATTCCTGAGAGGATCGGGAGTGTTGTGTTCTGGGGTGTCTAATCTCTGTGAGTGAGTAGGAGGGTGAGTGAGACACTATAGATAGTCAGTCCCGGGCTCATGGGTACTCAGGTGGTAGGATGACTTAGTCCCTGCCCACTAAGGTTCTATGGGGCACATGCATCAATGTAGGCTTTTGTGATTCCTTAATTGCGATTATTAAGGAATCGCAATTAAGGAATTGCAAAAGCCTATGCATGTAGGAATCGCTATAAAATTAGCGATTCCTAAACATTCCTTAATTGCGAGTCGCAAATTGCGAGTCGCAATTAAGGAATGCCTTCCCATTCATTCCTATGGGCCTACAGGCCCATAGGAATGAATGGAAGTACATGCGCAATTTGCGAGTACCAATAGGTACTCGCACATTGCGCATGCAATTTCAAAGTGCAAGGTGTCAAAAGGACACCCTGTTGCACCCTGAAATTGATCTGTGCACACATGTTGCGCACACACATGCCCTAAGGGCATGTGTGTGTGTAATCTACAACTTTGAAAAATGCACTTTAGTGCACTTTTCAAAAGTTTTTGCAAATACAATCAAGTTCAAATTGATGGTCATTTGCGGCCCCTATTAGCGAAATCGCTATTTGCGATTTCATCATGCATTGCAATTAAGGAATCGCAAGTTGCGATTCCTTAAATGCAATCGCAATTTAAGAAATCGCAAAAAAATGCCATTTCTTAAATTGCGTTAGGCTTACAGTTTGATGCATCGCAGAAGCCTTTTTGCGGGCGCAAACAGCCGATTTTGCGAATCGCACCGTTTGCGCTCGCAAAAATGGTTGATGCATGTGCCTGTATGATCCTAAGCATAGTTCTGTAATTCCTCAAAATCCCTGCAACAATGCTGGCTATGAGCAAGAGTTTGTTTTAAATGTTTACATTTGGTTTGGTGTGCTTTTATGGATTTCTTGCTAAAATCCGAATAAAGTTTATCTTGACTTGGCCTGAGAATGTATGTGATTCAGAAATGCAGTGTGGGTTTGACTCTGGGCAGTGGATAACCAAGGACTTGCCCGAACACAAAGAGAGATTATCTGGGAGAGTTGCTGATTCACAGGCATGAGGCCCGCCCAACTATCACTAAAGCAACATTCAACAAAACTCTATATGAAAAGCTAAACATCTGATATTTATGTGGTCTGGGTATGGGCTTCGGGTGCTACTAGATGGACCCCCTCTTACTATCCTTCATTACATTGGACCTGGGAGGCTTTCCATAGGACACCATCATGAAGTTGTGGTGCTGGGCGGTTCTACTCACACAGACATTCAATGACTCCCACACCCATAAAGCACAACTCATCCATCAATAAATCATTCAATAGAACTTTTATACCGAGATAACTATTATCTTTCTCAAAGCATGGCCATATACCGTGACTATAATATAAATGTGAGCTGAGTTGACCTTTTGCAATTGTAACATGAAAGGCCTGGCCCAAATTTGCACCCCTATTTTAATTCTGAATTACATACATTTTGTTAGGAAGACCCACGCTTGCCATTGTGCTCTCCTCCCCACCTTGCTCTCTATGATCAGTCTGTGATCCAGCTCCTTCATAGAATCATAGCATTTGATGCCAGATATGGACTAGCAGGCCTTTCTGGTCTGCCAATTTGTCTGCCTGTACTTAAAGGAAGGATCATAATTGATGAACATCCTTTACGTAACTTCAGCACAGCTCAAACAATAATTCTTTCATATGGGTGTGACCCATCATTGGCTGAAACTCATTCAAGATATTCCCAAAAGTCATATCAACCATTAACATAGCAATGTAACAAGCACCACCAGCTGAATCACTATTTGTCCTTTTTCCTAGATGGAGTGCTTTATAATAGTGCTCACTTTGTTGACGCCAGAAGGACTATTTCAGTAGTTGCTGTACTTTTTGAACTTTTTATTGGCTCAGCAGTTACTGTACTCAATGACCATCTTTGTTGGCTATTTCAATTCACCGTGTTTGGTATCTATTTACACGGCTTACCAAGAGTAATCTTAGTCAGACACCTTGAGGCAGATCCTCTCCCATACCCCGAGACTTCTTTCAAAAAGTATCTGTCTTGTGAAGACGTCTCGAGTGTTTGTTCTTCAAAACAGTGTCAAGTTTACTCCATGATGAGATAGACGAGGAATCTATGTTGTAATGTTCATCTGTAAAACTTAGCACACTTTCCTTCCTGACCAACCTGGAGACAGGATCTATGTGTATGAGGAACGTAATGGGATGAGAGAGAGAGTGAGAGAGTGAGAGAGAGAGAGATAGAGAGAGGGGAAATGTGATGCACTTAAAGAGGGTGCACAGCAGCTGGGCTCAGTTTTTCACAGAAAAATATCCAAGTCTTATATTTTAGTAGCTTGACAAAGCTCAATGTTTGAACCAATTGAACCTGATATGGTTTGCAAGGTAGACAGTATTTAATTCAAAAGAGATCAGGAGAAACATATAATCTTCAGCAGACAGGTGGAAGTCCAGAAAAAAGACACGATTATATAAATTAGATTTTTGGAGGCGGGGGCTGTAAAGGAGCAAAAGAACCTCTAACGGTCCTATCAGGATTCAATGTCAAGAACTTTAAAACAAAAACGTATAGCAGGGGCCCATTAAAGTGTGCAGCTGCATAACGATAATGTTCTAAAATAAATTTATATGGAAGGAAGCTAATAATTAGTCAATGGCATGGGATAAAGACAGGCTGAGATAAGTTGCAGTAGAGACTGAGCCTAGTGGCCAAATTAAACTTTGAAATAGACTCCGAGCAAATAATGCCTAGATGTCTCCAGATCAGGCAACAAGTTAGAATATTTTTGTGTCAGATGTGCTCTTTAAGTGAGTTGACACAGACAGAGTCTAAAGAAGGGTGTAGTGTACTTTGATTGGAATGGTGGTTACCTGTTTTTTGCTGCTTTTGAGAGAGTAGAAAGTTTTTGTTTTGTTGCTAATGCTGGGTTGTTTGGCAAATATCAACTGTTAGACAGTTCACCATTAGGATGGTCCTCCCCCAGGCTTTTTGCCTTCCTCCTCTATTTTTGCTCATGTCATTTTTGTTCGCTTTTAAATCTCTGTGCAATTTACCACTGCTAACCACTGCTAAAGTGCTTGTGCTCTCTGCTTAAACATAGTGAAATTGGCTTACATCCAATTTGCACATTTAATTTACTTGTAAGTCGCTAGTAAAGTGGTACTGCATGTGCCCAGGGCCTGTAAACTAAATGCAGCAAGTTGATGGATGGAATGCTTTAATTAATCTCGGCAATTGCTCAGGGGTACATCCCAATCCATTGTTTTTTGCCCACCATGTCACATCAGTTTGGACCAAGCGATATGCAAATTAGCCTTGACCTTGCTCCTCATGGGAACAGTCCAGCCCAAACTACCAAGTCAGGTATTCCCTGAACCAGAATGCAAGCAACCTAGGACTGGTTTTGCCCTGTTGATGGCTCATCAGCCAGGTATAGCTTGATTTCAGTGGCATAGTGAGCACAGGATCCACTTTTGGGCATACGCATCGTACTTAGGGCATCAATTGCAACAACAGCAGGATAATGTATGGAATGCTTGAATTAATCTCAGCCACTGGTAATTGCTCGGGCTGCAGACCAATTCATTATTTTTTGCCCACCATGCCACCCCAGTTTGGACCCAGCCATATGCAAATCAATCTTGACCCTACTCCTCATGTGAACAGTCCAGCCCAAACTGCCAAGCCAGGTTCTCCCTGAATTGGAATGCAAGCAACCTAGGACCAGTTTTGCCCTAATAAGGGCTAATCGGCCAGTTATAGCTTGATTTCATTGGCACAGTGAGCATAGGACCCATGGCTGGGCATACCTGTCACACTTAGGGCATCAACTGCAACAACAAAAAGGTGATGGATGGAATGCTACAATTAATCTCCGCCACTGGCAACCGCTTGGGGCCGCATCCTAATCCATCCTTTTTTGCACACCATGCCACCTCACTTTAGACTCAGCCTTATGCAAATCAGCCTTGACCCTGCTCCTCATGGGGATGGTCCATCCTGAACTGCCAATTAAGACCCTCCCTGAACAAGAATACAAGCAACCTAGCAAGCATATAGCTAGGTCCAAACTGAAGTGGAATGGTGTGCAAAGTAACGATGGACTCGGATGCAGCCCGAGTGATTACCAGTGGCTGAGATTAATTCAAGCATTCCATTCATCACTTTTTTGTATACTTCAGTTTGTCGCCCTAAGTGGGATGGGCTTGCCCAGACGTGGGTCTCGTGCACACTGTGTCACTGGAACCAAGCAGTACACAGCTGATAAGCCCAGAACTAGGGCAAAACTGGTCCTGAATTGCTTGTGTTCCGCTTCAGGGAGGACCTGGCTTGGCAGTTGCATCTGGACTTTTCCAATGAGAGCAGGGTCAAGGCTGATATGCATATTGCTGAGTCCAAACGGAGGTGGCATTGTGTGCAAAATAACGATGGACTGGGATGCGGCCCAAGTAATTATCATTGGCTGAGAATAATTGCAGCATTCCATCCATCAGTTTTTTGTATACTAGTGGGCCCTGCATCACTGATTGTGCCACCCACTTAAGCGGCCCTTGAAACATATCTCAGGTCTATCATTACAGCCTGCGTGTGCAGTTTTAACTGCAATTTCAATCTGACAAAGTAAACTTTTTGCCAGGCCTAAATCCTCCTTTTTAATAGATATGTCACCCCTTGGGTAGACCCTGAATAGCACATAGGGCTGGATGGAGTGTATTTAAAAAGTTGGACATGTACTTTTAACTTTTACATGTCCTGGTAGTGAAAAACTCTCAGATTCGTTTTTTATTACTGCAAGGCCTACTTCTCCTATAGGAGAACATTGGGTTACATTATTACATTTAATAAGTGGTAACTTTCAATTTGGAGCAGATAGGAAGTTTGAGTTTGTGTCAAAAGAACTGTAATGTAAAACCCTCTCTAATGGTAAATTAGATTTTAAGTCACAATTCCGAAAATGCTCCTGGTGTCTAATTGTGTTGTAGGAGATGACATCAACAATTAGTTTGAGGCCTATGAGGTTGCTCTGGAGATGCATGGGGTCCCTGAGGAGGATTAGGGGGCCAATCTCTGGAGGCACATACCTAGTAAAGGGAGTGCTGCCCTACTGGCCCTTTGGAAAGGGTTGGTTGGGAGTTCATGGTAGTAAAAGAGGTATGAGATGAATCAGAGAGTGGAGGTAGGGGATATTTTGAAAGAGAAATAGGATGCCCCAAATAGTAGTGGGTAGGGGAGAATAGTTAAATAATTGTTTTCTCTGCAGTGGGAGGGAAATATACAAATATGTAGATTTATAACCATATAAAAGGTATACATACATAGAGAATTTAACATGATACGCATATGCAAAATAATCAGGAGATATAAAATTATAGTAGATGAAGTCCCATATGTGTGTGCATTGATACATATTTACAAACTCAGGCTTTCAATTTTTGCTGTAAAAATAAGAAATAAAAATTGTATTTTCCATTTTATAATTGTTTTCTTTTTTCAATTTATATTTGCCCCCAATATTTCAATAGTGAAGGCTTTATATACACAATTCCTATAATCATATTTACACAATGTGATAGATGTGTTCTCATAGGAAATAAACCCATAAGCATTCAGTCATCACCTTATATTTTATTAATATATTGATCTACTTATATATGGATATAACTATAAAGTTATATCTATTGCTTGTTTTTGTATTTATTTATGCATTTTTAAAACACATTTATTTATGTTCCACTTCTATAGTAAGGGTGACTATAAATACAGAAACATGCCCATATTATTTATTTTGTTTGTTTTTATTATTTCTATTAATGTATTCGTTTTTTTATTTTAATACTTAATTATTTATGAGTTATGTATTTTAAGCAATAAGTGTATTGGATAGTTAACATTTACACATACTTTCTGTATAATCATGTTTATATGTTCTGATATGTGTGATCATAATAAATAGAGACTTATAAGAATGCAGTCAAATACTTATATGTTATTCATGTAATAACCTGAACACATGTTAGGCATAAATATAAGGAGTGTATATGTTTTAACCATAAATAATATATGCATTTGTACATTTGTTAACATAAATATAAGAAAGCATATATATTTTTGTTCATAAGTAATATTTGCATTTGCACAAATAAATGTGCATGCCTGAATACATGCATATAATCAATGTGTACGTCTTTACAAACACATGTATATATTCACCATTAGGGTCTTGTGCATACTACTGCTGTATATTTTTATTTTGAATAGGTGGTCATGTAGGGAAGAGCCAGCTCATGCATAGTCTTCTGAAAATAAGATGATTGTCTTTAGATTTTATGTTTGGGGGTAATGAATTCCATAGTTTGGCAGCGTGAACAAGATCCCAGACATTATATGACACATCATCCACCTGCGTGGAATTTGGGTCAGTGAAGTTTATTGACCTGCGTTGCCCCCTTTCCACACCTTTGGTAATCAAGCGTGAAGAGAGACGCAACCACTCCCCTGCACCACGGTCCCTGTGCAATGCTGATTGATGGCTCTGAGGTTTCACCTCTCAACTGTCTTCATAGTATTTATCACTCTGCAACACTTTGCGTTCTGTATTCTAAGGACACGGGGACCGATCGTCACAGTTCTCCTCCTCCCATCCCCCTGCAGAAGTGTGAAAGAATCCATTGAGACCCATCCAATACATAAATAATTTGACATCTCTTTGATGGGTATTGACTTCCCAGAGTCTCATGGTGGATGACAGACAGAGCTGAGGAATGCTAAGCACCTCTGACTGGCCCACTGAAAGCATAAAACGAGAATGAGTTACTGTATCATACCTGGATCCGAGGGATGGGGGCTGACATTAAGCAATCAGAGTTTAATATTGATAGCCCTTCTCAAAAGTAGTGCTTCTTGGATGTATTCATTACAGAAAAAACCTAAAGCTGGTATCCTATTTGATGGGTGATCGATTCAAATGCACTTTAAATTCATCTGTGCAATTGACAGAGTTTAAACTCCTTGATGAGGAGGCAGTCAGTTGTTTAGAGACGGATTTTTATCTTTACTGTACAAGGAATGTCATTGTGCTCTTAAATCAAGCATTTCCAGTCATTTTTCCACTAAAAGGCTCGTGTTTTTTTGATCAAATGGTCATGGTGGATGTATGTTTGGCTTGCCGCACTGACTCCATCTCATCAGAGACTCATCAGAATCTGGTCCATCAGACATGCCTATCACATAGGCCTGGCTTCCTGAAGGGCACACCCCAGCCCTCTGTCCCTCTCAGGAACCTTCAGTCTGTCTTCATTACTTTTAGGCTTTGGTAGCAGTTACCTTCTAGCCTTCTTAGGTCCATAAGGGAGTTTCCTGATAGTCCCGATTAAGTCCGTTTTTTTCCCGATTCGGTCAGGAATGAAAGTTTCTGCCCAAATCCACTCCAATTTCTTTTTTATTTCAGAGAAATTTTATGGCAATTTTTCCATAATCCAAACCTAAGAAAAGGCAAAAAAAAGTATCATTTGCATGAGCAACCAAGGGAAAAAGAGCACAAAAGAAAAACCAAGTCATATATGTGTGGTTACATAAATGACAAAAGAAATTCAGTAAGGTAGGATTGTAAAGAATCTTAAACATTGTAAGCAGTAAGCAATGTCAGAATTAAGGCACAGACAGTGAGATATGCATTCAATATATATAGTTCAATCAATCAATAAAGCATTTGTAGAGCGCACTACTCACCCGTGAGGGTCTCAAGGCGCTGAGGGGGGGGGAGCTGCTACTGCTCGAACAGCCAGGTCTTGAGAAGTCTCCTGAAGGTCAGCAGGTCCTGGGTCTGTCGTAGGTGGATGGGGAGGGTGTTCCATGTCTTGGCGGCGAGGTGGGAAAAGGATCTCCCGCCGGTGGTCGCTCGGTGTATGCGTGGAACGGTGGCGAGGTCAGCGGAGCGAAGCTGGCGGTTGGGAGTGTAGAGAGTGAGTCGTTTGTTGAGGTATGTAGGTCCGGCGTCGTGGAGTGCTTTGTGAGCGTGGGTGAGGAGCTTGAAGGTGATCCTCTTGTTGACGGGGAGCCAGTGCTGGTCTCTCAGGTGGGCAGTGATTTGGATGTGGCGGGGGATGTCGAGGACGAGGCATGCAGAGGCGTTCTGTATGCGTTGAAGTCTTTTCTGGAGTTTGGCTGTGGTTCCCGCGTAGAGGGCGTTGCCGTAGTCCATCCTGCTGGTGACGAGGGCCTGGGTGACCATCCTTCTGGTTCCAGTGGGGATCCATCTGTAGATCTTGCGAAGCATGCGGAGGGTGAAGAAGCAGGAGGAGGAGACGGCGTTAACTTGCTGGGTCATTGACAGTGATGAGTCCAGGATGAACCCCAGGTTGCGTGCGTGGTCGGTGGGTGTCGGCGCAGCACCCAGCGAGGCCGGCCACCAGGAGTTGTCCCAGGCGGAGGGGGTGGGGCAGAGGATGAGGACCTCCGTCTTGTCCGAGTTCAGTTTCAGGTGACTGTTCTTCATCCATTCGGCGACGGCCTTCATTCCTTTGTGGAAGTTGGTTTTGGCGGTGGCGGGGTCCTTGGTGAGGGAGAGGATCAGCTGGGTGTCGTCGGCGTATGAGATGATGTTGAGGTCGTGCGATCGGACGATGTTGGTGAGCGGTGCCATGTAGATGTTGAAAAGGGGCGGGCTGAGGGATGATCCTTGGGGTATGCCGCAGGTGATCTTGGTGGCTTCGGACCTGAATGGAGGGAGGCGGACTCTCTGGGTTCTGTCGGTGAGGAAGGAGGTGATCCAGTCCAGGGCTTGTCGCGGATCCCTGCGTTGTGGAGGTGTGTGCATAGGGTGTGGTGGCAGACGGTGTCGAAGGCGGCCGAGAGGTCTAGGAGGATGAGGGCCGCGGTTTCGCCGCTGTCCAGCAGGGTCCTGATGTCGTCGGTGGCGGCGATGAGGGCGGTTTCGGTGCTGTGGTTGCTGCGGAATCCGGATTGGGACGAGTCCAGGGTGTTGTTCTCTTCGAGGAAGCGGGTCAGTTGTCTGTTGATGATCTTCTCGATGACTTTCGCCGGGAACGGGAGCAGGGAGATGGGTCGGAAGTTCTTGAGGTCCTTTGGGTCTGCCTTTGGTTTCTTGAGTAGGGCGTTAATCTCGGCGTGTTTCCAGCTCTCCGGGAAGGTGGCGTTCTCGAAGGAGCTGTTGAAGATCTTCCGGAGTTGGGGTGCGATGATGGAGCTTGCTTTGTTGAAGAGGTGGTGAGGGCAGGGGTCTGACGGTGAGCCGGAGTGGATGGTGTTCATGGTTTTGATGGTGTCTTCGTCGTTGACGTGGCTCCAGGAGAGTAGGAGGCCAGTGTGGCTGGGGGGCGGTGGGTCTGGGGTGCCGGCAGCTGTCGGGGGGGTCTGAGTGTTGAAGCTGTTGTGGATGTCTCTGATCTTGCGATGGAAGAAGGTGGCAAGAGAGTCGCATAGGTCTTGTGACGGCGGGATGTCATTAGTGCTGGATCTGGGGTTGGCGAGTTCCTTCACGATGTTGAAGAGCACTTTGCTGTTGTGTGCGTTGTTGTCGATACGTTCCTTGAAGGAGGTCCTTTTGGCGGTTCAAATGAGTTGGTGGTGCCTGCGGCTGGCGTTCTTGAGGGCCGTGTGGTTGTCCGGTGTCTGTTCGTGGCGCCACTTCTTCTCGAGTCTTTGGCAGGTCTGTTTGGATGCCTGCAGGTCGGTGGTGAACCAGATGGCCCTTCTGTCGGTGCATCTGTTTGAGGATTTCTTGATCGGGGCGAGAGTGTTGGCGCAGTCGTCGATCCATTGCCTGAGGTTACGTGCGGCTGTGTCGGTGTGGTCGGTTGGTGGGTCTCGGGCGAGGGTGGTGATTAGCTGGTCTTTGGTGACCTTGTTCCAGCTGCGATGGGGGATTTGTTGCGGGTGGTTGTGTGCGGTGTTTTTCTCGAAGGAGAAGTGGATGCATCTGTGGTCGGTCCAGTGGAATTCGGTGGTGTGGCTGAAGATGACGTGGTTGCTGGTGGAGAAGATGGGGTCGAGCGTGTGTCCGGCGGAGTGGGTGGGTGTCGTGATGAGCTGTTTGAGTCTGAGGTTGGCGAGGTTGTCGAGCAGAGTGGTGGAGTTGCTGTTGTTGGCGTTCTCGAGGTGGAAGTTCAGGTCTCCGAGGAGGATGTAGTCTGTGGAGGCCAAGGCGTGCGAGCTGATGATGCCAGTGATGGAGTCGCTGAACTGTGGCCGGGGTCCGGGGGGTCTGTAAACGAGGGTTCCTCTGAGGGTGGTGTTGGGATTGATGTGGATCTGGAAGTGCAGGTGTTCGGCGGTGCTGAGGGTGTCTTCGGTGCTGGTTAAGATTCTGAGGGTATTCTTGTGGACAATGGCGATTCCTCCTCCCGGTCTGTTGGTGCGGTCCCTGCGGGTGATCTTGTAGCCCTCCGGGATGGCAATGGCAACGTCGGGTGCTGATGAGGGGTTCAACATGAAATCATTATACATTTTCATGAGAAAATATTTGAAAACAATATTTGAAGGCAATGGCTTGATTTTCTTGAAACCTTACATTTTTTCGCCAAGACACATATCACCTGTGAAAAGCACAGGGGCGGCTCCTCCATTATGGCGGAGGAGCTTCGCCCACTGCTGAGAGGCAGCAGAGGCAAACGAGAATATTTAAAATGGTAATAAAACCATTTTATTATCATTTTATTTTTCTTAGGTAGCCAGAGCCATCCGAGTCTTAGGGTCGGACCATCCTGTGAGCGTCACTGCGTCAGCAGGAGAGAGGAGTGGTGGGAGCACTGTAAGTGCGCATTTCAGTTTGGCCAGCCATCTTAAGACGGAACAAACCGACATGTGCACTTACATTTCTCCATCTCAGCTGTGTTGCACAGCCAGGTGGAGAAATGGCACAGGCTCCCTGTGCCTGAGCAAGCGTCAAATCAGCCACTCAGGCCAATCACGACACTGCTCTCACACTGCTAAATAGCATTACTAGCATGAGAGCAGCATCTGGATTGGAGTCTGGGAGCCTGCGAAGAGAATCATGAGTTGGGAGCAGAGCACTGAGGTGGTGGCCGCAGCGGGAAGTAAGTACTCTTTTATTATTATTTTGTTTTTGTTATCATCAACTATATGACCCCACCACTTCTAAATATGAGCAGTCGCCACTGGAAAAGCATGGCAAATCTATTGGGGAAATATTGCTTGGAATGAGAAAACAAATGTACTGAAATCGATGCACAAACACTGATTCCTGCTGTTGATTCTGGTTTCCGGTGTTGAAACTTATAATGGTGCATTTATACTGCACCATTTAATACTATCACCCGATTGATAATTCCGTAAGTGGTATTATTGCATCCCTTGTCACACAGAACAACAAGGGTGCACTACGGCTGCTGAGTGTTAAACCAGACCATGGAAGAGGATGTGGCCTAACGGCTAGAGCAGTCGACCTCGGAGCTGGGGAACAGGGTTCGCGTCTCGGCAGGGGCGCTCAACATCCTGTAATTCTGGACAAATCACTTAATCTACCCGTGCCTAACAAAATGAATGTGTCCCTCTGTAACAAGCAACTGTTGTTCATGTAAAGCTCTCAGATACCTTCGAGTTCTAGTCTGCGCTATATAAAACTCCCACAAAAAAAACATGGGGAACTCGTCAATATTTTGTATATTTTGGAATAAACAAATTCTCGAATACAATATCAAATAAATGGCAAATTCCCAATATTAAGCACAGTAGCCTTAATTAACTTCGCAAATATATTTTTTTTCTCAATCAATAGATTAAAAGTGAGCTCATGTGTATAGAACATATACTGCTGCATGAGTCAAATTAAATAATAATGTTCTTTCATTCTCATGGACTTCACAACTTTCATAAACCCCCAAATCATTAAGAGGTGCAACTAGCAAAATCAGGGGCATATTATCAAGGGCTTTATCGCCGCTTTAGCAGCACTTTTTGCCGTTAAAGCGGCGATAATTTTATAGCCCTATTAGCAAGCTGTCGCTAACAGGCGTTAGCGACAGCTTTCAGGCGTTAGAGGCCACGTTTTCCATCGCCTTGCATGTCAGCGATAATTATCGCTAATGACATGCAAGGAAGGCGTTCCCTACTAAAAGCGACTGAATACAGTCGCTAACACCACTACCCCCTATTAGCAAGGCCGGCGAAGCGATATAATAATTCGCGCTAAGCGCGTTTATTGCTAGATTTTAACACCTGCTAGTGAGGATGACTTACCTGTTTGAAGTATAGGAGGTGGATTCTAATGCTGAATCCACCTTAGCGTTAATGCGAGAATATCGCTGGTTTTCCAGCGATATTCTCGCATTATGCCGCTATCGCTGGAATAATCATCGCCATAGTGCTAATTGTTGCTAATACAGCGTTAGCGTGGCGATATATTCCAGCGATAGCTGGCGATAAAATATTTCGCGCTAAGCGCGCTCTGCGATATTTATCGCATTTTGTTGCTAATATGGCCTGCAGTCTTTTAGGGAATTCTGCAGCTGAACGCACGTTTCTCCTAAAAAGCTACATATTTTTATATGATTTATCGCATGTAAAGACTATTTAATACTTATGCAAATATTTGTGTTAATTAGCTTACTGGTTATTCTCCTCCACTCTGTTACTCGACTAAGTATCACTTCATTGTTGTTCACAGCTTCTATTAGCACAAGCACCGGATTTAAACTCTAATTTTTCGCTGATCTGATGCCAGGGTAGTGGGAAAAAACTGTCCACCATCTCACTACTTTCTCCTGTTCTCTCATTCATCACAGACCTGATGCCGCAAATCACCACCTCTCCTGGCAGACATGTGTCTCCCAGACCTGGGCTGGTAGGGATTTGTGTCTGTGCTGATGAGCTGCTCTCAGAGAGCTGTCTCCCTGCTCTCAGATGAAGATGTGGATGTGGCCAGAGAGAGCGAATGTAATATGAAAATGGTAGTGAGAAAGGGTGGCAGGATGCAGGAATTATATATCTCTTTGCAGATGGGGAGGGCACTGCTGAGTCGACGAAAGGAGGCTGGACACCAGGGGCCAGATTTACTAAGCCTGTGCATTGCCATTGCATGACACAAGGTGACGCAGGGCAACGCAAGGGCTTAAGTCAGATTTACCAAATAACACAAAGCCACCTTGCGTGGCTCTGCGTGATGTGTGTGAATTAATGGAAATCGAAAGATAAACCACATTGGAGGAAACCAAATCATGGAAAACCAATTTTAGGGAAAGACAATTTTAAGGAAATACAAAATAATCGAAAATTAAAGGAAATATTTTAAAGGAAAGATAATTTTAAGGAAAAATCCAAAATGACATTAATCTTGTGTGGAGTTTAAGACTACTGTAGGGTTTCTGGCTTCAGGGATGGATAATGTTTAGGGTGATGAGGGATTTTTAGGGTTCACAGATGAGCGGTGTTTAGGTGTGTGAGGTGTTTTTAGGTTTCAGGGATGGGTAGAGTGTAAGGTTGTTGAGGGGTTTTAGCGTACATGGATGGGCGGAGTTTAGGTCAGGTGAGGGTTTTTAAGGTACAATTATGGGTAGCAGGTGGGGTGATGAAGAGTTTTTATGTTACAGGATGGGGTGGAGTTTAGGGTGGTGAGGGGTTTTTAAGAATTCAGGGATGGGTGGAGTTTAGATGTAGAAGGGGGGTTATAGGGGTGAGTAGTGTAGGGTGGTGGGGAGTTCTAATGGGTCATGGATGGCTGGAGTTTAAAGGCGGTGAGAGTTTTTAGGGTTCAGGGATGAGTGGAGATAAGGGTAGTGAGTGATTTTTTTTTACACGGATTGTGGAATTTAAAGCAAGAAAGGGCTTTTAGGCTTCAGGGATGAGTGCTGTTTAGGTATTGTGAGGGGTCATTGATGAATGGTGTTAACGGGTGGTGATGGATCAGCAAATTAAAAGCATTGGAAATATTTGTTTGACAATGTAAAATATATAAAAATGGAATAATGTTCCCTGAAGTAAAGCACTGAAATAAATATCTCTGACCAAACAGTTTCTGAAAGTAAGACCTGCAAACATTGCAT
The DNA here is from genome assembly GCA_963921515.1 of Calotriton arnoldi. Classification (NCBI taxonomy): domain Eukaryota; kingdom Metazoa; phylum Chordata; class Amphibia; order Caudata; family Salamandridae; genus Calotriton; species Calotriton arnoldi. The sequence goes on along the minus strand of CAWUFW010014375.1, from coordinate 266,216 downwards.
TTAGACTTAAAAAATAAGCATTCAAAAGCCAATTTTGACCAAAAAGACATTCTATGAATTGGTTTCTGCAAAAAGGTAAATGCCATTCCTTCTGAAAATTTCCATTAAACAGTTTAGATGAAATAGTTTCTCAGTAATGGTATTCCATTAAATAGTTTTTCTATGAAAACACATACAACCGGCTCTTCGTGGCATAGTAAATCTGAATTAACGCTTCCTTGTGTTGCTCTGCTCTTGGAAGGTGTTCCATGGGTGGAGCATGGGTGGTCCCACGCATCCACCCATGGATATTGGTGCATTCCCATGTTTACTAATCTAGTAAACCTGGAAATGTGTCAAAATGCTATGCCTTCCTAGAGGAGGCATAACAAGGAGAAATAGGTTTAGTTCACCCTGTTTTTGCCTCTTTACGTATGCTGCATTCTGCAGCACATGTAGAAAAAGGAAAACAACCCAGAGGATTGCTTTTGTACAGGAAGGTGTCCCTTCTCGAACAAAATCAATCCTGGCTATAACGCAGGCACCCTTGCACCAGGAAGCAACAGTGCCTAATTTGGCATTAGGCTGCACTCAGTGCATCAGCGCAGGGAGAGAAAGTAGGTAAGTGTTATATATTAGTAGATTTGGCGCATTCCTGCTCTCTCATTGTCACCCAACGCAGTGCAGGAAGTTGTCTTGCTGCATTGCATGACTTTTTAGTAAATCTTGCCCCAGGTATTTTAAATATTTGGGTGACTTAGAGCAGGGGATGATACTGAAAAGGGTTGTGTTGTAGGGTAACAATACACAAGACATTCTTTTTTCTAATAAATGGAAGGGATTACCAGATTGGAAGGACACCAGGTAAATGTAATTTTGAAAATACAGCACAGGGTGCGGGACTGAGGCAGGTGCGGCCATGCTTTGTATGGCTTCCAAAGAAAGCTACTAGAACAAACACTGGTTTTAAAAACCAGTTATTTACTGCTCTGATGTCCGAGCAGTGAGAAAACCAACTTTATTTAACACTGCTCTGACATCACAACAGAGAAACTAGTGGGCTCTAATGTTCTACCGTGTAGACAATGGGACCCCATAGTGTAGGGAGAATGGTGCACCATGGGGTCCCATTGTCTACACAGTAGAACATTAGAGCCCACTGTTTTCTCTGTTGTGATGTCAGAGCAGTGTTAAATAAAGTTGGTTTTCTCACTGCTCGGACATCAGAGCAGTAAATAACTGGTTTTTGAAACCAGTGTTGGTTCTAGTAGCTTTCTTTGGAAGCCATACAAAGCATGGCCGCACCTGCCTCAGTCCCGCACGGGTTACTAGCAACGAGCATTCATACATCAAATACTCACTTGGGCCCATACATTCCTACTACGCTAGCAATTTCCGCTGGTGGGTCAGTTGTACTCTTTATCAAATCCCTGCTACCAATTACTTTTCTGATTGAAGAGTAATGACTTACCAATGGACCTTTTGCTAATTGGGAAGTTTAAAATGAGTGACATTCAATACAATTCATAATTCCTGAAATAATCACTGAGTCAGGAAGTTTCAAAATGTTTATCTAAAGATTTAGCAGAGTAAAATACAGAACCACATGATACTTAATCGTATATCAAGGATGAAGCATAATAATAAATTATCGATCAATGACGGTCCCTCAGAAAGGAGAAGATAGAGACAGCAGCACAGCTAAAGGTGCATTTATATTTACCTAAAGGTGCGAGAAACCAAACCCCTTGGCCAAGGAGTTGGGAAGATAGGACCCAGGAAGGATGAAGAGCAAAGACCTCTTCCGGGTTCAGGACAGGGCCGGTGACCTCTCTATCAATGACGCCTGCGTCGTTCCCCTCTCTGATACTTCACTTCTCCTTGCTTCTCTCAGGTCGTCTTCTAAGGTTCCGCCGCCCCCACCTCAGGACCTCTCTGGACAGCGGTTCAGTCTGCAATCGATCAGCTTGAGTGGATCTCGAACCTCGAACTAACTAATTAGCTAATACTATCTCTATTATACCCTTCTACGCCCATGTACCTCCCCTTAATGTTGCAGAATTTTGGGCCCACTACTTCTGATTGGACGGGGACAGGGGGTTGATCCTCACACCATGTCGATTTAGTTAAATTTCTTTAAGCCCATTGTCTTTAAAATACCGCCCATCACAATTAATACATTGGCTTTATTTCCCACCCGTTTCTCATTGATTCAGCAACAACTTTTTATATACAATTGTATTGAGTGCAGGTACATTTCGGGTGAACTTGTGAACCAGGCTTCGCGACCTTGGAGAGCTTCCAAGTTGACTTCATCGCATTCTCTGGTCAGCCTTTCAGGGCGCATGTGCAGAATCAATGTCTCTCGAGCTGCAGTTCAACCAACCCAGGCCCAATTTACGAACTAATAAAGTAACAGAAGAAAATATTAAAATCACAATATAAATGGTCTCACTGTATACCCACTTTGTCTACTCTATTCCCATTTATTTATATCCTGCATTAATAGCGTTAGAATACCACAGTTTAATTGCAACATGTGAGCAAGCTGCAGCACGTGAAAAGATTAAGCAGCCATTTTAATACACACTGCGCAGAAGCAAGGATTTCCCTCCAAGCAAAGAAAGACGTCACACCATGTGATATGGTTGACACATGCGCAATAAGTTTCCCGCGCTTTAGCGGCCATTTTAGATTTAGACAAGCGTTATTTGTTAGTTTAAACACATAAGCAAGCTTCTTTCTAATTGTATTCGTGTGTGCATTTGTTATTATAGACATTACAAAGTTTAATAAATTAATACTGTGAGAAAATTGCTTTCGAGCAAGTCTCATTGTGAGTCCTTGCTCCATCAATCCCCTCTCTGATGGCGTTTCTGAGCCATCAAAATACTACCCACAACCAGATGCCAACTTTTAGCATAAAATTGTCTCAGCTTCATTTTTACACTTTCTATTTTTCACGTCTCCTTTTAGTTTCTTGTATAATTCGCTTCTCAGATCTTCTAGTTCAATTTCATCAATCTTTCTTTTCTTTCCTTTTCCAGTCACTCTATACATCTCATTCTTTCTACAACATTTGCACCATATTATTATTGACAGCACTATTATTGCTATCCCTGCTAAGGGTATTAATATTTGACCTATATGTCCTTTCCCTACATTAGCAAACCAGGTACCAATTGACGTAATACTATTTGTCAATCTTTCCCATACATTATCAACTTCCAGTGGTTTTAGTTCCTTCTCAAGTTTAGTTATATTCTGTATATATGTTCCAATTTCTGCACTTTTATCAGGTATGTAAGTGCAACAGTGTTTCGTCTTCAATAATTTACAGACTCCGCCCTCTTTTGCCAGCATTATATCAAGAGCAAGTCGATTTTGCATAGCCATAGATCTAATCGCAATCATTTCCGCATTAATCATCAGAAATCCTCCAGCAGTGTCCGTTGATAAACGATCAACCACTGTAGATAATTTACATATTTTCCTTGAATTTAGAATTATTCCCACTGAAGGTATCAATGCACCGAATATATCACCTACAATTTCAGAAAAACTAGCTCTTTTACTACGTGTTAATTCACTATTATTTTCATTGCTCCCAGTGTTTCTTTTTACGTGGTATATCTTTGGAAATACTATTCAAAAATAACAACTTCCATACCACCGTGCAGGAAGCCTAAAGTAAGCCTTATTCCCGCACACATAATAGATTCCAGGAAAAACTGAATCCGTTCCTCCTTTTAGTCCCCAACCTCCAAGAATTAAGAAATTATGTTCACATTCACTGGTACCGATGAAAATATTGTTATACTCAGTTTTTAACCTATGTAGACAAATTTTCCCTGTCTTGACCAAATCTAGAGCCATAGCAGCTTGAGCATTGCCAGGTGTGTAACTACCCTCTTTCTCAGCCCAAGGTGGCAGATGAGCCTTATGCTCAGAAGCTTTCTTTTGGAAATCTTGTCTTCTATTCTCCACTAAATTAAAAAATATCTTTTCTTCTTCATGTAATGAACATGTTAGATTGCTTCTATGTGCATGTGTTATGTCTATTGATTTCATTGTTAAGAAAAATTCTCCCATAAACTGTGCATCTTTACTACTAAGCACTGGATTCATATTCTTTCGAATCGGAACCTCAGAAAATATCACATCTATATTTGAATAATAGTACTGAAGTCTCCCTGTTCTATAAAACAGACTAGCCAATACACTACATGATATGCCATAAGTTAATGGTAAATGATGATATGTTAACCCTTCTGCCACTGATTCAGGTAATTTCATACAGACATAACAATTACTAACTTCCATGGTATCTACATATTGAAACAATAATTTTGTGAAAACATTCAGACTAGTGTCGTTATCTGTTACTTCATGATGAAATTCTGGTTGATCTTCTGCCTTTAGTTCTACTCTATTACCTTTCAAGTTATCTGTCCTTGCCTTCGTTTCGTTGTTAATCTTTTTATCCATTATCAGAAGGTAAGGAATTGCTACGATCACAACTAACCATACTATAAGCACCACTACCAGACTACATATGCATATAGCACAGCATCTTTTACAACATTTCTGTTTTGGTCTCCCAGAAACTCTATCGTCAGGCATTTTTGACAAGGAAGATTTCTCTTCTTATCGTTATTTCAAGTCTCTTTACGTTATCAAGGTGGTTTTATTTCTTTCTCATAAGTCAGTTCCGCAGTTGTTCCTTCGTCATCACTTTCACTTGACTCTGAGCTCTCGTAGTCTTCAAGGATGATATAAGTCCAATCGGGACCTTTAAATTTGTTGTTCACAAGTTTCAGTCTTTTGCTTTTTCGTTTTTCAATTCCACTTGTTTGTCCCGTTAGGCTTGTCACTTCATTTACTTGTTCTGGGTCTTCACTTCTGGTTCTTATGTGGTATTTTACTCTTTTAATGACACTAGGCCAACGATCACCTTTTCTGACCTTCTTTGTTTGCACTGTCTCTTCACTTCTTATTTCTTCTTCAGAAATTCTTTTATTTTCAAGTTGTGGCACAATTTGGTTTTCTTCGATTTCAGTTTCTTCTACTTGTTCTTTTTCAGGTCTTATTGCTTTCTCTTCAGCTGCTCCACTGTGAGTTTCCAGTAACTGACCTCGTTCAGGATTTACGTCTTCATGCTTGTGATTCTCGTGATCTTCTTCTTGAATGTATTTTCCTAGACCTAACTGGTTCTGATCAGGGCTTATTGCACTTTGTACTTCTGCAGCCTGACCGCGTTCTTCTAGACCTGTCTGTCCCTGCTCAAAATTTGTTGGTTCGTTGTTGATTTGAGCCCAATTTCCTCTCCCTATCTGATCCTGCTCAGGTTCTCTTATTGTTTAATTTTCCTCCTCCTGAGCTGCTTCTTCTTCACCTATCTGATCTTCTTCAATTTCTTCTAAATTTGCTTGGCTTCTGGTTCTGTTGTAAACTTCAGGTATTTCAACCACTGGTATCCAGTCCTGACTTGTGCTCGGTTGTTCTTCTTCAGCTTCCATGGAATCTCGCACCTGAGATTCTTCAGCTGGGCAACCTTCAGCTTCCTCAGTTATTGATGCTGTCTGAGGATTTTCTTCTTCAGGGTCTGGTACTCTTTTGGTGTGGCTTACATGAATCCAATTAGGCAATCCTGCACATTTTACTGCTGAGTTCGTAATTAGTATGACCTGACAAGGTTCGCCCCACCTGGGTGATAGACATGTTTCTCTGGTGTGATGCTTCACAACCACCCAGTCTCCGGGATTCAGATCATGCTCTTGTTCAGGCTGCCTGGAAACTGCGTCTTCCCCAACCTGGTGAGAGACAGAACGCACTAGGTCAGCCAATCCTTTGCAATAATCCAGAACCGTATCATCAGTTATATTCAGCAGTTTATTTGTAGGAACATGTGCTTGTCTCATTGCTCTTCCCATGATTATTTCGTGCGGACTCATTCTGGTATTTCTATCAGGAATGCTTCTGAGTCCCATTAGAACAATTGGCAATGCATCCGGCCAATCTAACGATGTTGAAGCACACATCTTTGCCAGTCTTGATTTTATTGTGCCATTCATTTGTTCAACAACTCCAGAAGCCTCTGGACGATATGCACAGTGCAATTTTTGCTCAATTTGGAATGCTTCACAGATTATTCTAATCACGTCATTGTTGAAGTGTCCTCCTCTATCTGATTCCAAAGTTACTGGGAAACCAAATCTAGGAATGAGTTCTCGTAGCAACAACTTTGCGACTGTAATACTGTCATTCCTTCTGGTAGGGTAAGCCTCCACCCACTTTGAAAACAGACACACTATGACAAGTACGTATTTCAGTCCTCTACATGGGGGTAACTGAATAAAATCAAGCTGCAATCTCACAAATGGACCTTCTGCCTTTCCGATTTTCCCAAAACCAATTATTGTTTTTCTTCCTGGATTATGCATTTGGCAAGTTAGACATCTCTGGCAAAGACTCTCTGCTGCAGCCCTAAACCTTGGATTATACCAATTTTGTCTGAAGAGCCTAATCATTGCGTCTCTCCCTACATGTGTGTCTCCATGATACATTCTGGCCATTTGTGAAATCAGACAGTCGGGCATGACTGGTCTGCCATCAGCATAAATCCATACATCGTCGTCTGCCCTTTGAGAACATCCCATTTTAATCCATGCATTTCTTTCATTCTCATCAGCATCATCTTGCAGTCGTTTCACATCATTCCATGTTTCAGGAGGTGCATACAGCATAAGTTGGCAGCTGATTCCCATTCTTTCAACCCTTTTATTGACTGACAACCTGTTTTTAGCACAGTGTTGAGCCACCAAATCTGCATATCTGTTACCGACTACCACCCAGTCATCTCCTGACTGGTGTGCGGCACATTTCACCACAGCCAATTCTTTTGGTGATTGTATTGCTTCCAGCAGTACCTTTACAAACTGTCCATTTTTAATAGGGGATCCTGAAGAAGTCATGAAATCCCTCTGCATCCATAATTGGCCAAAATCATGCACAACCCCGTAACCATATTGACTATCTGTAAATATAGTTACTTTCTAATTCTTCCCAATTTTGCAGGCCTTTATTAAAGAAATTAATTCAGCTACTTGTGCAGATTTTACTCCGGGTAAATAGGATGCTTCGACTATTCCACTTAATTCGCATACTGCATATGCTGCACTTAGTTTACCGTCTTCATGCCTTTGGCATGAACCGTCAACAAACAGTTCCCTGTCTGGTTCTCTGAGGGATAGTTCCTGTATGTCAGGACGTGGTTTTGTGCACAATTCTGTGACTTGTAAACAATCATGTTCCTCTTCATCATCTTTAACTTCTTCATGATACGGGTCTGGTAATAATGTAGCAGGGTTTACAATTGTGCACCTGACAATAGTTACATTTTCAGCACCTAAAATTATTCTTTCATATTTAGTCAGCCGACTAGGAGTAAGATGCTGAGTTCTGGTTCTTGTCAGCAGAATCACAACTGAGTGTGGAACAAACACCTTTACAGGATGTCCCATTACAATTGATTCACTTTGCTCAATGCTCAAACAGGTAGCAGCTACTGCTTTTAAACAACCTGGCAACGCTGCTGCCACTGGGTCCAATGTAGCAGAAAAGTATGCTATAGGACGTCTGTCCAAACCATGTCTCTGAGTTAGGACTGAAAGTGCACAATTTTCTCTCTCATGACAGAATAATGCAAATCTTCTTTTATAATCAGGCATGCCTAGGGCAGGAGCTTCGCATAAAGCACTTCTCAGTTTTACAAAAGCTCCTACACTTTCATCATCCCACTCAACTGGATCCTTTGCCTTCTTTTTCGTAATTTGAATTAAAGGCTTTGCTAACAGAGAAAACCCTAGTATCCATTGTCGACAAAAACCCACTATTCCAAGGAACATTCTCACTTCTCGTTGAGATACGGGCATTTGCATTTTCTTGATTAATTTTACTCTTTCAGAGGTTATCCTTCTTTTTCCCCTCTCAATTCGGTGTCCTAGATATTTAACTGCTGTTGTACAAAACTGCAATTTTTCAGGTGAAACTTTATGCCCTTCTTCTGCCAAGTGATTTAATAGTGCAATGGAGTCGTCAACACAGTCCTCTCTACTGTTAGATGCCACTAGCAGATCATCTATATACTGCACTAAGACTGAACTTCCTGGCATCACTAGTTTCTCTAAGCACTTTTTCAATATTTGATTAAAGATGGAAGGACTCTCTGTGTACCCTTGAGGAACACGATTCCATACATAGACTTTGTTCTCAAATTTAAATGAAAAAAGATACTGGCTATCTGGATGTAATGGTATGGAAAAGAATGCTTGGCATAAGTCAATCACAGTAAGCCATCCTGCACTCCAGGGAATTTGGTATAAAATTACTGCAGGATTCGGCACTATAGGACGACAAGGTTCCACAATCTTATTTATTTTGCGCAGATCCTGAACAATCCTATACTTTCCACTAGGTTTCTTCAAACCCATTATTGGTGAATTACAAGGGCTACTCATTACTTCTTTTAATATGCCTTGTTTTTCCATTCTGTTAATTTCTTCAATAACTCCTGCTTTTACTTCTGCACTCATTTTGTACTGTCTGGTATTTGGAAAAATTGCACCTTCCTTTACAGTGATTTTAACTGGGTCTATTTTGGCCATAATTCCTACTTCTTTTCCCTTAAAATCCCATACCATGGAATTTACTGCAGTTTTTAATTCTTCTGGCAATTCGTCTTTTGTTATCAAAGAGAACATTTCATCTACTTCTGTACCTTGCTTTGCAATCATAATTTTATATACATGGTCTTCATCCGGGGTCTGAATTGCAACACCATCCGGTGTGCAGAAAATTGTGCAGTTCATTTTACACAACAAATCTCGGCCCAATAAATTTACTGGACTGGAATCACACACTACAAACTGATGCATTTCTCTAAAATTTCCAATTTTTACTTCCATTGGTTCGGTAAGAGGTGTTCTAATCTTTCGATTAGCTACACCCACAACTTGGATAGCTTCTCCAGAGAGAGGAAGGTCTGGGATGCCTGCTGTTCTCACAGTAGATCTGGTAGCACCAGTGTCCAAAAGGAAAGTAATATCATTACCTCTTACCTTCCCTTCAACATATGGACCTGACTGGTCTACCGGCAAGGATGCGCCAAGTACGCACTCCTTCTCCCCCTCTCCTAGGCACCGTCATTGACTATATGGACAAAAGTCGTCCTGTAAAAGAAATTGTGACGTTACATACTCATTCTTACCACTTCCTCCTTGATATCTGACGTCTGTACCATGCTTTGCTCTGCTTACATTACCCTGTATAGGTGCAGGTGGCAACTGACTCTGAGGATTTACACCCTGCTGTGAGTCATTCTGCGTCTGTGGATTTAAATTTTGATTTGGGCCATTATTATTTCGGATCTTTTTACATTCATCCTTCCAATGCCCCAATTTTCCGCATTCATGACAAGGAAATTTCTTTTTAGCCTCTTCTCTACTCATTCGTCCTTTCATTTTACCACCATTTCCAGTGTCACCATTCATTCCAGAATCTTTTCCTTGATTTTCATTTGGATTATCCAAATTAATTCCTTGTTGCTCAGCTATTTTCACCTGAGCCCACATCACTTTCTCTTGTAGTTTCTTGTGCCTACCCTCAATGTCGTCTCCACAATATTTCGCATATTTCAAAATTTCATCTATGGGTTTCCTTGCCAGCACAACATGTGCTGCTTAATCATCTGACAAATCTCTGGTTTTAAACCATAAACAAATCGGTAAACAAACTGACTCATGTTTTTGTCTCCAATGTCCTCAAATCCACTATACTGTTTGAATACCTGCAATAAACGTTCATAATAGGCATGAACCGATTCACTTGCTTCTTGGGTAGTTCTGTCTATTTTCACCCAATCCGTTTCTTTCGGTGGTATTTTCCCTTTCAAGTAAGTTATTACCTGCTGATACTTCTTCATTACATCACTTGATGGAGCACCTGTCTTTGGATCTCTAGGATACTCTTCACTCGGCCAATCAACTGTGATTTTACAATCAGTCCACAAATCGGCAGGTACCACTATATCGAACAAACCATCTAAGTCCTTCAACAATACCTTTGACACTTTTTCAAACCTCTCAACTTGCTTGTACCATTCAATTGGTTTTTCTCTCAACTTTGGAAAATCATTCGTAAATGACAAAATATCCTGTCTACTCCATGGGACATGAACATAACCTCCTCCAGGTACTTCTCGCATCGGATACATTTGATCTGCTTTCCCTGTTTCCTTCATTAAGTATTCAGAAGTGGTTCTACTGTACCGTGCCTCTTCCTTTTCTTTGTCCATCTAACTTTCCATTTATCTAAGTCTCCCCATTTCTGTAAAACTGTCATTAATTCTTTTACTTGTAATTTTCGACCAGAGGCATTCATATTTTCTAAATCTTTGTCAGAAAAATCTGCTCTGTAGGGTTTCTGTAGTACCTTTGACTTTCCTATTTCAATCCCCATCTGTAAGGCCAAATCTGATAATTTCTCATGAAATATTTTTACATTTCTAGTGATACTTCTACATACGAACAATAGTTCTTCTTCATCGTAGGTATTTAGCCGATCTACTCCTACATTGCCTGCTATCATTTCGTCTAATTCAACCTTTAATTTGTAAATGTCCATGATCTTTGGGGGTGAACTCTGTCTGTCTGATCCTTGTGCCCATCTTTCTAAATCTTCTGGTGTAACTACTGTGGCACTCTTAGTTCCAGATGAGGTCACTATATTTACATCTTTGGAGCAACCAGGTGTAACTCTTCTAGTAGTAGTATTTACAGATCCTCGAATAGGTAAATCCATTAAGGATATCATGCTTTCACAATCACTGATTTGATCATCAATTATTATAGGTTCAGGTTTAAGAATTTCTACCGGTGTGGGTCTTGCTAATGGGTTTGGACAATTTACTTTGTCACCATATAAGGGAACCACGGGACCAATTGTTACAGGTATCATCAGGGAATCAGGATGTGCATTCAACTGTGTTATTTTCTGTATCAATTCTGCTCTGTTTCTGTCTATAGCTTCCTTTTCCTTATCCTGAAGTACCCTATTAACTGGGGGATTATGCAGTACTTGTGGTACCAATGGTGTCTTTAGCAGTGGTGCACTTGGGGTGCATCCACTTGTCCCTTCCTGATATGGTGGCGGGTTCTTTAATATTTCTTCCATAAATTCGTCTTCGGATTCTCCAAATCCTGTCAAATGTTTTGTCTTCTCTGTGCATTTGCTCCCTAACGATTCTTCTGCCATTAATATTGGATACAAACCTTCTGTAAGCATCGCTCTTCTCCACTGTTTCATTTGACCGTCTCCTGACTCATTTTGGTATCTAGGAAAAAATCTCCGATAACCCCTACTACTTCTTGCTCGGTCACGTTCGAATGCCTCAGTTTCCCACTCTTCTAAGGCTTTGTATTGAGTTAATCTAGGTCTGGGTTCAAAATCATTCATCCTCAATCTTAAATTTTGAAGAATTCTCCCATTGAAAGTACCATTCTCTGGAAATGCTAATATTCTATCATTTTTGGTATATTCTATCCAGTTTTCTAACCATACGCAAGTATGATAACCTCTCTCCATCATCATGAATGAAGCGGGCGTTTTTGCTGGTGGAATAATAATTCCTTCTCTAGTTTTTATGGGTTTATCCTTTTAAAATAATTCTTAATCTTTTGTAAAAATGAAATTTTTCTCTTCTCTCCGTACATTTTGGGTAAATCGTGGTGTATAAAATTATATTCTGCGAAACCTAGGAATCTCCTATCTGGACGAGTTCCTATTAAAGTCGGGTCGCGTTTCAACATATAATTTTCACTATCCACTAGGATTTTGACTACTATGCTAGCAACCAATCAAATTCCAGCCAACAATTATCTCCGAACCAATCCTAGCGCGGCCTTTCAGTGACGTCTTTTCTGACGACCCCTCCTTTACAATCTGCGCTTCTCTGTCCCTCGCTGTTTCGACCAATCCCAGCGCGACACCTGTGACGTCAATACTACTCCTGACTACTGACCCCTCCTTTACAAGAGTCGTTCCACGCCCGCTGTTTCAACCAATACCAGCGCGGCGTTTTGTGATGTCAGCTTCTTCTCCGGCAGCTGACCCTCCCTTTACAAAACGTACGCAAAACTTTATTTTCTCTACGCTTCTTATTAAAATTCAGTAACAACATAAAACATTCGCTATCGTGTCAGTTTCGTTAACCTGAAAAGATAGTCTCTCTCACACTTAGTAAAACCTTTCCGTTTACTAAACATACACTGCGAGTAAAAACCCTTCCGTTTACTCTTCACGTAAGCTTCAGAAATACCTGCTACTTCTTCAACGTTACCCTTTCTAGGTGATATAACATCAAATTTTTACCAGCATATTCCTTTTGCTATTACTCACACTCATAGAGTCCCTAACAAGTACTGATAGCCCTGCTTAACTTTTCAGTACTATTTCTGCCTGACAGATAACCTCACTGCAGTATGGTTTCCACTCACCATCCGCTATTCAATTTTCCCCGGGAATTCTGGACAACATAAAACAACTTATGAACAAACGGATGTTAGTTTATAAAAATAAAATTCTCATTACCCAATTAACAAAATACAACCATCCTCTGATAACCAGATAACTGATCCAGCGGGTTACTAGCAACGAGCATTCATACATCAAATACTCACTTGGGCCCATATATTCCTACTACGCTAGCAATTTCCGCTGGTGGGTCAGTTGTACTCTTTATCAAATCCCTGCTACCAATTACTTTTCTGATTGAAGAGTAATGACTTACCAATGGACCTTTTGCTAATTGGGAAGTTTAAAATGAGTGACATTCAATACAATTCATAATTCCTGAAATAATCACGGAGTCAGGAAGTTTCAAAATGTTTATCTAAAGATTTAGCAGAGTAAAATACAGAACCACATGATACTTAATCGTATATCAAGGATGAAGCATAATAATCAATTATCGATCAATGACGGTCCCTCAGAAAGGAGAAGATAGAGACAGCAGCACAGCTAAAGGTGCATTTATATTTACCTAAAGGTGCGAGAAACCAAACCCCTTGGTCAAGGAGTTGGGAAGATAGGACCCAGGAAGGATGAAGAGCAAAGACCTCCTCCGGGTTCAGGACAGGGCCGGTGACCTCTCTATCAACGACGCCTGCGTCGTTCCCCTCTCTGATACTTCACTTCTCCTTGCTTTCTCTCAGGTCGTCTTCTAAGGTTCCGCCGCCCCCACCTCAGGACCTCTCTGGACAGCGGTTCAGTCTGCAATCGATCAGCTTGAGTGGATCTCGAACCTCGAACTAACTAATTAGCTAATACTATCTCTATTATACCCTTCTACGCCCATGTACCTCCCCTTAATGTTGCAGAATTTTGGGCCCACTACTTCTGATTGGACGGGGACAGGGGGTTGATCCTCACACCATGTCGATTTAGTTCAATTTCTTTAAGCCCATTGTCTTTAAAATACCGCCCATCACAATTAATACATTGGCTTTATTTCCCACCCGTTTCTCATTGATTCAGCAACAACTTTTTATATACAATTGTATCGAGTGCAGGTACATTTCGGGTGAACTTGTGAACCAGGCTTCGCAACCTTGGAGAGCTTCCAAGTTGACTTCATCGCATTCTCTGGTCAGCCTTTCAGGGCGCATGTGCAGAATCAATGTCTCTCGAGCTGCAGTTCAACCAACCCAGGCCCAATTTACGAACTAATAAAGTCAAAGAAGAAAATATTAAAATCACAATATAAATGGTCTCACTGTATACCCACTTTGTCTACTCTATTCCCATTTATTTATAAATCTATCCCGCATTAATAGCGTTAGAATACCACAGTTTAATTGCAACATGTGAGCAAGCTGCAGCACGTGACAACATTAAGCAGCCATTTTAATACACACTGTGCAGAAGCAAGGATTTCCCTCCAAGCAAAGAAAGACGTCACACCATGTGATATGGTTGACACATGCGCAATAAGTTTCCCGCGCTTTAGCGGCCATTTTAGATTTAGACAAGCGTTATTTGTTAGTTTAAACACATAAGCAAGCTTCTTTCTAATTGTATTCGTGTGTGCATTTGTTATTATAGACATTACAAAGTTTTATAAATTAATATTGTGAAAAAATTGCTTTCGAGCAAGTCTCATTGTGAGTCCTTGCTCCATCAGTTGACTATTTGCCACTTTCACCCACCCTTTTAGATTACAGATGCTTTTGACGGTATTGAGCAGCAACCACCTCCTTTCATGTCAGAGGATGGTCTTTACAGAGCCGTGAGGACATGGTTGGTTGTCTCTGCTGACTAGTGGTTCTCAAACAGACACTGCCAGCACAACATTGACCCTGTGCTCTCAAATTGGGAGTGGAGAACACTGCTTTGGAAGGGCAAGAGGATGGAATGCACAGAGGTTGGTTTGTGAGGATGGCAGGACGCAGGTATATTTAATTTTGAAAGTACAACATGGATGGAGAACTGAAGCAGGTAAGACAATATTGTCCACCACTGTACTTCTCGCCTGAGTAGAGAAAGAATATTTACATAAAAATGTAGATGATTATTTGTCTAAAACGGGCGATTTTCCACCAGAGCATTCCAAGTGACAACATAGACATTTCAAGCTTCGCCCTCATGATCTATATAAAGTCGCTTGCAGCTCCTCACTGGAAAACATCCCTATCATGGGCAGCTGCCCCTCTGTGAATATATGGGTTATTTGCTAGAAAGGTAAACAAGCATTGGTATAGTCAATAGCTTTAGCTATTTTATAAATCAAAGTGCATCTTCATTAATTGCAGATAGTACCAGAATACTATGGCCTAAAAATAGCCTGACAAAACTATTGTCTACAAAATATGAGTTACAAAAGTATGGAGTTAATAATTAATAATTTTCTCTAACTGTGAGTCTGTGGAAGTTGCACCCCGGTCCCTGTTGCCTGGTCAGACCACTTTATTCTTCCTTTTCAGATTACAGATACCTCCATAACACTATGTTCTCCATCTAATTCCGCTTTAAATAAAAAAACACGCAAATGGTCCTTGGTTACATCATCTGCTTTTACAGCTGAACTGACTCTTAATTAATTCCCCTTTACTTAATGCATGTCCGCAGATTGCTAATCAACAAATCTCCTCCTGGATAACTAGGGCTCTGTACACTCTAGCTCCTCTGAAACCATGTAACAGCACCTGATGCAATCCAATTGCGGAATGTTTCACAGAGGAATATCTTTGTTTAAAAAAGGTGTGCAACAGGTTAGAGCGCCTTTGGAGGAGGAGCTATAAGTCTGATGGTAAAATTATATATCTTGAGGCACTAAAAAACGATCATAAACAAATTAAAAGAACACATGCTGACTTCTATACTCATAAGAGTGAATCATCTAAGGGTTCACCTAGGGAGATCTTTCACATTGTCAAATGTCTCACCTCTCTTAAGTGGGTATCAGTTACCACTTCTCCCTCTACTGAATATTGCAATTTAGTGGCTCAATACTTTTCTGAGAAGATAGATACTATCTATGTTTTCTTTCCTGAATCCTTCAGGAATTTTAAATTTACTCTGCCTGAGAACCACAAGGCCCTAACTGTATTAGAGACTTGCAGTCATCTCTCCAAAGTGAAATCTGGTTCTCCTCTTGACCCTATTTCACTGACCATGGTAGTACGAGGGGAAGAAGCCATTGCCCCTAGCTCTGTAATCTATATAAACCTTTCCTTTTCCTCTGGCCAAGTCCCTCTAGACTGGTAACATGCAATGGTGGGTTCTTTACTAAAGAAGCCTTCTTTAGACTCTTCTCTACTGGAAAATTTGAGACCGATCTCACTACTTCCATTCTTTGCCAAGGTTGTTGAAAAATATTTTAACTCTCAGCTGACAAAGTTTATTGAAGAAAACAATCTTCTTCATGAGACCCAATCAGGGTTTAGATCTATGTTCAGCACTAAATCTGCTCTTCTTCTAGCCTTCTAATCCCTTAGTTTCTCTGCAGATGAGGGCAAGACCGCGGCCCTGATTATGCTAGACCTGAGCACTGCCTTCGATACCGTATCCCATGGCCTCCTACTTGAACGACTCTGTGGCCTCGAGGTGGGAGGCTGTGCATTTGGTTGGATTATGGATTTCCTCCAGGACCACACCTTTCAGGTCTTTCAGCAGTCATACACCTCGGAGATCTGCCTGCTGCAGCAAGGGATGCCTCAGGGTTCAGCTTTGAGTCCAACCCTATTTAATGTCTACATGCGCTCTCTGGCGGACGTAGTTGAGTGTCACGGGGTGATGATGGTATCCTATGCTGATGACACTCAGCTGATTATCACCTTGACACAGGACGATGGTGATGCTGCCTCCAATTTTAAATTATGCCTGTTCGATCTGGCAAAATGGATGGACTCCATCTGTCTTAGACTCAATGCTGGAAAGACTGAAGTCCTCGTGGTTGGCAAGCAACCATCTATTTGGGCCTATATATGGTGACCATCTGAATTAGGGTTGGTTCCTGCTCCAAAACCTAAGATAAAAAATCTTGGGATCTGGTTTGACTTGTCACTGACCTTCGATTACCAGATCTCTACTCTTGCAGGCTCCTGCTTCGGCATCAAGAAGATGCTTTGTAAGATTTTAGAGCTTCTGCCAGATCCGGCAAAGAAAACATTAATCCAGGCACTTGTAGTGTCATGCCTGGATTTCTGCAATGTACTTTATCTTGGTATTTCCAAAGGCAGAATAAGAATGGTGCAGAGGGTTCAGAACACTGTGGCTAGAATGCTTCTGAATATCCCTAGATATTCCTCGTTGGGCCCTGCCCTTGCCAAGCTCCACTGGCTTCCTATTCAGGCTAGAGTAGCTTTTAAAGCTCTATGTTTCTGTCACAGAATTTTAAATCTAAAGGGTCCTTGATATCTGTTTCCTCTGATCAAACCCCACCTGCCAAATCGCTGCCTCGGATCCTGTGGAACGGCCAGGCTTATGATACCCAAAACGCACAGAGTTCATTTGGGTGGTAGCTCTTCAGTCTGCTGGCAGCAAAGATGTGGAATCTCCTTCCTGTCGACCTTAGAATGCAACCTTCAGAAATTTTGATTCATAGAAAGCTAAAGACCTAGTTCTTCAGGCAATCAATGGTAATCTAATTGCCATGAATGGCTCACTGAATAGATTGAATAGATTGCTATTAGGAGAAAACCTAGTGTGGGGACACTCCGTTTTTGAGTAACCAGGCACTTTACAAATTTCCAACATAACATAGCATAACAATAATGGAAAGTCTACCCCAAATGAAGCAATATTTTTGTGTCTGATATTTAGGCCATGAAATTTACATCAAACACTATTTTTGTTATCGATCCTGTGAAAACTATTAATTGGTTAGTTTGTGTGTAGGTGTGTCAAGGGGTGGACGTGAGAAGGAGTGAATGGTTGAATCAATGAATGAGCACATGCATAGATGAACAGGTACGTGATTGAGTGCATGGTCGGCTGGATGAATCTAAGAGTATATTATTAAAAGGATGAATCAAAGCCTCATGGATGGGTGAATAGATGAATGTTGAATGGGTGATTGACCCTTTCGCATTTGATAATGGGTTGCCACCATATTCAATTGGTGGTAAAATATTATTGTTTTGCGAATGTAATTAGGTCGCAAACAATTAATACATACTACTACATCCTAAACATGCACCTTCCAAATACTAAATTGCTAATGCAAATTGCGATTCGGTAACAAGTGACCACATCGCATTTTGCCTTTTGTTCATTTAAATACGTTTTTGTGGTTGCAGACAGCCCAATTCTGCAAAACGGGCCATTTGTGACCTCAAAAAAACCTTTGTACATCAGGCCCTTAGACTGTAAGGGCGAGTGTCTCTGGAACTCCGGACACTACATGGCATGAACCTTCACAGTATACATTCCAAGCTCCAACAGGTGGTGCCCTCCCTGTCCTGTTCATCTTTTTTAAACACCCTCCAATCCCACTGCCCTTCCCTAATCACCACTACACTTCTTGACAGCATTTACTTCCTCCCCAATCCACTACTGATTTGCTGCTCCACCTACCCTTCACAATCCCATTTTTTTAAATTTACTATTTTTTTTCCTTTAGGAGGGCCCGACAGCTGATATTTGCTACTGTGATGCTCCTTCCTGTACATGCATTTTGCTTCTGTGTTTTTTTTAATTTGACCTTTCTAGGATTGGTGTCTGTCATCTTCGAACAGTAAATTATAAATAAACAAAATAGATGTTGCATCTTCAGCTATGCACGTGTATGAGTGGTGACGTCCATGCACACGTGCTTTATCATACTGAGACCACCTTAGCATCATGAAGCATATGCGCACACACAATTGTTTTTTTGTCAATAAAAATAATATAAATAAGCATTTTTTTGCCAATGTTCTTCAGCATCAGCAAATAGAAATGGCCTCTGCCAAAGGAAAAAGCATTGACAAAGGCTGAAGCTCACCACTTGTTTTTAAATGGTAAGACCTTTTAGCTTTGCCAAAAGATGTTTTTCTTTTCTTTTCCTTCTTATTTAACCTAATGAACATTGTGCACCTAAGTTTAATGGCTTTACTTGATTAAATATCAGAAAAGAAGAACTCGCATAATGGTGCTATAAGGTGACTTGAAAACTAGTGTGAGTGACCCTGACAAGCCTCTGTATTCTTAAAAAATCCAGAATGAATAAACACGACTGGCTGACCCAGGTGTGACCTGATTTGTTGCTGTCCTGGTACATGATAGGTCAATGGGACTGATGATGATGAATTTGTAATCTAGGTCCCAATTTAGAGTTTGGCAGACAGGTACTCTGTCGCAAACACTATGGATGTGCCAAACTCCCAGTCCACCTCTCTGATATAGACACTGGCAGACTGTAAGCTTTCTGTCGTCGGAGTCCCATTGGCTCCATTGATGAAAAGCTTCCTCCAACGGCCCCAAAGTACAGGGTCCGTCAAAGAAAGGGCTTTACACCATCCGCCTTATTTAGGGCAGATGGTGTGATGTCCTGCTTTTCTGTCCATCACTGCCAGGAAAAATGTGGCAGTGAGGGAGCGAAAAGGATAATAACCCCCAGATTCTGGGTGAAACTCCCAGGGTGCGGGTCATTACTTATTTGTTTTCAAAAATAAACTCCCACTTTGAAAAACTGAAAATATTAAACGTTTTTTGTGAATGGTCATGAAAACAGATACCAGCCATGCACCAAACGTTTTGTATTTTGTGGGAAATGGCTGTGATGGTGTTTTTCCAACATACAGAGATGAACCCGGACCAGCAGTTATCTCTAAATTTGGTAGACGGTAGTCCATTAGGTTGTCAGAAATAATGTCCTTTCCTACCACGATGGACTCTGTTTACCAAAGTCTAAATCCCCCTGTTAGTCATTTCAGAGCCCTGGGGGAAATCCAATACAGACAGTGGCGTAACGCAAAATGAAGAAATGCCCCTACAGAATGTGAAAAGGGGTTCATTGTCTCTCTTATCTCATAAATATTCATTGGTGCTAGGCTGCATAGGGCCCCTCTAAAGGTTTTGGGGCCCCCCCGGAAAGGATGGAGACCACCTGCGTCGCATGGGCTGTAGGGGCTTGTGTTACGCCCCTGAATACAGATCAAGGCATGGTATATTGTAAACTGCGCTGTCCAAAGATGAAAATTAGAGCTTGAGTCCCATGACGCACACAAAATTAAAACTGAACATTCCTCATATACTCTATAATATCCGAAGAAAGAGGATTTTCTAGAGATAGAAATCCCACCAGAAACTGAAGAAAACAAAGTCTGTATTTAATTGCACAATGAATCAGTTGTTTCCAATGCATAATTTATTTGTACCTTCTCTTTTTCCACATTCAAGCAGCTTCACTCCGACATGCCTCATTATGAACAAGGAACAGCTCAGCATATTTTTATATTCATCCCAATCTTTGTGACACAATTGGTACCGCAGTTCACATGTACATTCGAGCATGAATGCTTTTATTCAATGCCATTCAGTGTCTAAAAAGCACTCAGCAACTTATGCCTTGTGCAAGGACTCAGTCAACAACATAACATAATCCTTTTGTTTACCCCCTTGAGATATCATTCAATCAATGAATAGATACATGCTCACAAGTCATACCAACAAAAGTAAAAGGTTACTGAGATATAATGTTCATTATTTTGAGACCAAAGTCTAGACCTTTCATATAGTGCTTCCCTAACAAAATTAAATAGGGCTATGTCGTTCTTCTTTGTTCTGTAGTTGGATGTTCATGCTAATATGCCTCATGTATTGCTATTCTTTGCATAAGATAGCCGAATACATATAATTAGCTGTATGGTCATTGTCAAAACAATGAGCGACTTGAGGGGTGTCAGACCCTTACATCTAATCACCTGCCTGTGTTGGGTATTTCTCTTCCATTGCCTTTTGTGTTTTTTCTATAATACATGAGGTACAACAGACTAGATTAAATATACCACTTATTCCAAGGCTGGTAAGATACTTTGGTGCTGTTCCAGAATTTCCTAAGATACTTCTCAGACGTCAACCGGCGCCTCCTCAATGAAACTTCCATCTAGTTTGTGCGCTGTGTGCACAGTTTGGTGTCAAGACTTTGAATGGCAGATGACTTCCCCAAAAGTATCACCCTCGCATCCCAAGCACTTCTCTTCTTTTTTATGTTTCCCTTAGAAGGCTGAACACCCTTACATTATCTCTCAAGAAGAACAAACCTTTGTAACCATAAAGCCTCAAATGCCTCCATTAATTATAACCACATACTGTCTCCAAGCAACCCATGGATTTGCTTATTGATCAATTGCCTACATTTACATTTCTTTCAGGTGAGAAAGTTTGTTTCTTCTTTCACTGTCTGCTGCTGCCTTGGCTTCACAAAACAGGAGATCCTTTTTGCCCAACTCTTTCTGCCAAAGGCAACTGAAGGTCAGCATTATCCATTCTGGAATGGTGTTGTTTAAAAAAAAAAATACTATGGGAACTGTAATTGTAAAAGTTAAAAAAGATGGGGACTGTTGTTTCTAATAGACCCTGCACATTTCAACCACTGAGTATGTTTAAAACCTTTACTGCTAGAGGAGGCTGTGTTTTTAGATTGCATTTTGGGCCACTAGATGTTGTACCCTCTCTACCTAATCAGTCCACTTGCAAGGTGTTCATAAAAAAATTGAGCCCGATTGAGAACTCCATTCCGCAAAATTAACGCGGCCCAGTTTTCTGGATGCAAGAGTAATGAACCCGACTTTATCAGCAAAAAACATCCAGAAGTTAAAATCACTGTGATTTTTCCTGTGTGGAATTCCATTCTGCAAAATTAACGTGGTCCAGTTTTCTGGATAAGGACTAATGAACTCAACTTTATCAGCAAACAAATCCAGAAGTTAAAATCACTATGATTTTTCCTGTGTGGAATTCCATTCCGCAAAATTAACGCGGTCCAGTTTTCTGGATGCAGGACTAATGAACTCGGCTATCAGCAAAAAAATCCAGAAGTTAAAATCACTGTGATTTTTCCTGTGTGGAATTCCATTCCGCAAAATTAACGCAGTCCAGTTTTCTGGATGCAGGACTAATGAACTCACCTTTATCAGCAAAAATATCCAGAAGTTAAAAGTACTGTGATTTTTCCTGTGTGGAATTCCATTCTGCAAAATTAATGCGGTCCAGTTTTCTGGATGCAGGACTAATGAACTCGACTTTATCAGCAAAAAGATACAGAAGTTAAAATCACTGTGATTTTTCCGACAGGTAAACTCACTGTGTGAAAAGGCTGCATTATCGCCCGACCCCTACTATGACCCCTGCTCAAACCGCAGTAAAGGTACACTAGAGCATTATATGGTACTCTCCCAGACAACATTCTCCATTCCTTTTTTTATCCTCCTCACCACTTACCATAACCAGCTGCACCCTTTTATCACCTGTTCAGAGCAGGTGGTAAATCACTGTGTTAAACCCCATGGAAAAGAGAATATCGTGAGGGGTACCATAAGGGAAACCCAGATCCACCAGAT
Source organism: Calotriton arnoldi (assembly GCA_963921515.1). Classification (NCBI taxonomy): domain Eukaryota; kingdom Metazoa; phylum Chordata; class Amphibia; order Caudata; family Salamandridae; genus Calotriton; species Calotriton arnoldi. The sequence continues at coordinate 244,137 of CAWUFW010014375.1, read as the reverse complement.
AGTTCCCTATTCCATGGGATTTAAATTGCATAGTTCTGGTGGTTTTTTTACTCCATAATACTGGCAATTGCTGGTGTGGAGTTTGCACCCCAACAGTACCATGCAATTTGTAATCGGGCCATAGTGGGTTACTTTAAGTGGTTTGGGATAGATCAAGAGGGTTGAAAGGCTCAGTTATCCTATTCCTCTACATCTACACTTACACAACTACAGCAAACGACAGAGAAAGCAAGATTCCATCAGAATGTGATAGACAGAGGCAGTGATAGTCTATTGCATTGCCATTTGTATAGCACATTTCCAATTATTGAGAGGCTCAAAGTGCAGATATGGCAGAAGCATTGCGTTGCTTTATCTATTTAGTTCTTTATCTATTTAGTACTTTGAAACCATTCATAACTTCAGGCACTACTTAAGCAGAAACTGAAAGAAAAAACACATGCATTCTGCCATCAGGTTCTAGCAATGATAATAATTCATACCCCACCCCACCAAAATCAGTCTGTTTTCCTGATCCTAGGTAATTGTTGCCTAGAAAGAGCAGTATAACCTGATATACTGTGACGTTCATATGGCTTTTCCTTTACAGGGGCTGTTTTGAGATTGATTTGATACACTTGTGGGCCTCATAACTGCCTGAATCCCTAAGTATGCACTGCCAAAGGGTAGCTTCCATCATCTGTACTTTCTTAGACCCATATTATATGTGCTCAAACTGTATATACACATATCTTTCCATAGATGACAGTTATTGCCTTGTGGATCCATGTCTATCCTAACACTTCTCTCCTACATCCGTGTGTAAGCACAGCTACACGTTTGTTAATGACACAGTTTCAGCATTTTCAGCCATGTTCACACACCAAAATACCTAACACAGGCTAGACTGCACTCATACACTTCCTACCATCAATTAGAATTGAATGCTTATGCAGCCTAGCTCTCGCTCATTTTCTCTTCAAATTCACACAGAGGCATGGCAACAGAACGTATTAGGAACACAACTCTTGTTCTACTAAATGGCATAAAACAACTCCCATGTAAGCTGGACGGCAAACATGCATTGTTGAATCTATGGCACTCCTCAGAGAAACATGCTAAACCTCCACAAATGCACTCTGGCCCCTCATTAGGCATATGAAGCACTATATAAATACAATTACTATTACAACATACTCAAACTCTAATGCACTGAGATGCCATAATAACAGCAATAAAGAGCTAGGCAAACCTCTATTGACATAATCTATTGCTGCCTTTGATAAATATACAAACATACACATTTTATTTAACCCTTATTCAAAGTTGTGTTTTCGATTCCAATCCATGCAGAAATAGATGTTTGCACACAGATAGTAATTCTGAGTTTTACATCAATTACCCCATTTCCACATTCTGCAATTTTCCCCTAACCGATTTTACCAGAAAAAGCCTAAAGGAACATTATCAGTATAAAATACTAAGACATAAATATAAAATATGCAGTAATTGGTGAGGCAAATGCTGATTGCACATGTTAAGTTTCACCCAAATTCTCCAAAACTTGGAACAATATCCTTAGTTTCAAAATCTATCTTTATGCTTCTTTCGTGATGAGATCCATACATCTACAATAGTACAATATATAACTCTCAGTTTGAGGTCACCAAGCCCACCTAGTTTGCCCATTTTTCAACATGCAGTTACCCCATAGCTTATAATAGCTCGTCACCTCTGTCTTTGCCCTTATAAACAGTGAAGAGTGGAGAGTTTGTGTGTTTGTGCGCGTGTGTGTGTGGAGGGTAAAGGTGAGGGAGTGACCAGACTCATCTAGTCTATCAATTCTCATGCAGTCACCAGCTCTGTTTTTAATTTCACACTATGATAACATCATAGAGGATAGATAAATAGACAATCAAGATCATACATAGATATTGATGATACACAAATACCACCAAACTCTCCTGATATGCCAAATGTCCTGCCAACTCTCAGATTGTAGAGCATGCTTAGGGGGACATTTAGAACCTGGCGGACAATCGCCATATCTGCCGGAGGGGAGGGGGGGGGTGTTATACCCATGGCCTCCTGCACACACGTATAAGGCCCTATTTAGAGATTCCACCAGTGCACTGCAGTCTTGTAGAGTAAGCACTAGTTTTAAAGTACTCACTCAGCAAATAAAGTCTCAAAGCGGGAGGTTTTTTCTTAATACAAATCCCTGTGAATGGGTGCAATTCTACATTTTCCCTGCATGAATCAACCATGTCTCTGGCAGAGAAAATGAGTGATGGTAGACCCGCCCTTGATAGGGTGTGGTGACGATCGTTTTGATTTGGCAGCCGATTGACAGATGGGCCACCAGGACAGAGTTTTACTCCATCAGAAGTAACAGAGACTCCACTGGTGTAAACATGATCCTTCCACCATCATTATATAGAGTGGGGGAATGGCAGGTTTGGTGGGGCTGAAGCACCACAGAATTATGGTGGTGCTCATGTTTAATGAAATCCTAAATGAGGCCCTTATTTTCCCCATGTCTGTGCTGTTGCTGCCTTGAAGCTTATCTACACACTTGGGATCAAAAGGGATCGTGAGAGCCAGGAAGTACTGATCCCTAGAAGAATTACAATTCACATAGAAGTACGACGGGCTAAGTCTTGGGAAAAAGAGAGATAATGAAGGACGAGTGTTATGTGGAGACCTATGTAGGGGAGATATACCTCAAGACAAGAACCCTCACTCACCGTTAGGTGACATGCTTCATCATTTGGGTTCCCTCCTCACACCGTAGTGTGGGCTACGACACCCCTGGGGGAGGAGCTGAGGTGTTTTCTCCGAAGATGAGCATAGAGAAAGAGTGAATGAGGGGCAGAGTACAAAAAGGTGACAAAGGGTGTGTTATAAAAATGTCTATCTGAGTCCACTGAAATTTTATTAGGTGGTCATAGTGACAAGGTTAAAATACGAGATGGATAGGGATTCAACAGGTCTACCCTAGTGTATTAGGTCAACATGTTTCTGCCAACAGGCATTCGTCAGGACCTAAATATCCAGTCAATCTGCAAAAAGGTGATAAAAGAAAAATAGTGAAGGTATACAAGCCACCACTGGAACCTTTTGGCCCGATGTTCAACGTCCCTCTTCTTTTCAGAGGAATACGTGCAACTGTTGAGAAAAGGTCATGTTAATAATATCAGACCTCTTCACACATTATTACAAACCATAAACCACCATAAAACACCTGTGCTCCGTACAATCATGTATGATGGTGCTTACCTATTGCGCAAAAAAGTCATGTGCACTCTCCATGCTCTTGGACCATCTTGTGGTGCCCAGCTGTAAGTGCACACAACATACGAAATTGTATGAATTGTGTATCTAACTAACTTTATATACAATAGACATGGCAAATAATGCAGTCCTTATCAAGGGATCAAGATGTCATTGCACGGCCAAAAGGTAGTGTAAGGCCATGCAGGTACAGTAACCCATTGTCTAGAGGCCCTATATACAAAGCCCCAATCTGTCCGCACCCAGCCTGGCCTCCGTTTAGCTAGCTAGATCCTGTGTGTCCCAGAAACGTGCCACATGCCAATCATCCCAGGGGAGATCACCGTTCAGAGCATCAGCCGGCACGAGGAGTGTATGGTGTCACATAGCAATCTCCTAAGTACTGAGGTCTCATGCGTGAAGCCCTAATCAGGCACTGGTGCTACCTGTAACATCCAGGGGCAGGGGGTGCCTGCAGCACCTGTGTGCCGTGTCCACATAGCCACGTGGAAGCCACACTTTCAGGGAGGGTGGAAGATCACCCGACAATGGGGGCCCCAGGAAGACAGGAACATGTCCCCTGGGCTGGATGTGCACCCAGGGTGACGGGCTGAGTAGCCCAAGACACGAACCCGCTCTCACTGCCAACATTGGAGCTTGCGGGAAACGTGCTGTCCGTGCTCCCTCCCTGCTGCAAAGGCTGGATGAGGGAAACAAGAGGGGCGCTCCCAAAATGGAGGGTACTAGCAACACCCAGCGCGTCGATAAACGCGGAGTGGGAGAGGGGGTGTACGCGCTCGCATACAGGCATGCGGAACAAGAAAGGGCCCAAGGCGGGGGAAAAAATACTTATTAGTAGTTGCTGGAGTCGTCCAGGTTGAGATGGCAGGGAGAGTGGCGAGCCGCTCTTCCTGCCCTGTCAAATATGTAGCGGGACGTGTGAATGTAGGAGGCGTCCAGTCACCTGACACCAAGCCTGCTGGGATGTGTAGTCTCGTCCGCGAGGGCAGATCGGTACACAGAAGCGGAAGGAGAAAACTCAGGCCGGACGCCTTTGAAAGCCAGTAAAATGAAACATAAAGGTGAAAAGTGGAGAAGGTGAATATTGAATAACTGGTCACATTACCCCGCGTCAGTCGGGAGTGATCTAGTCCGTGGGGGCTGACAGTAGAAGCAGTGATCAAGGCAAGTCAAACTGGATTCAATGGGGCCCACCAAACAGGGAGTCTCACCCAATTGGTGTAGACAGGCCGGGCGTGACTCCGAAGGGGTAAATATTAACCCAGTGCCTCAAAGGAAGAATGAAAAAGGAGTAAAGGTGTTCCGCCCAAAACATATGGACATACTGGGTGCAGTGCTGCATGGTGCCTCTGTCTACATGAGAGCAGCCCCAAAAAAATAGTGCCGCCCTCGTAATTCAGAGGCATAAGCCACTGTGGTGCTTCTGTGGGAGGTATAATAGGCCCCGATGTCTAACCCATCCGTGGGTTCGCCGTGGTGGGACAGGACTGCGGGGAAGAAACAGGCACACTGGCAAGGGTAAAGGGCGCTCTCACCCTCTGAGGATGAAAGGGGAGAGGGAAAAGACAAGTCAGGGTGTGAGATGGGACAGCCTCCCAAAAATGGTCGACCTTACAAGACTGGACATTAGTTCTGGCTTGATCTGAACCAGGTGGAGATTGACATGTGTCCCGTCCGAGGACACCCGAGAAATAGCGCTGGCAGTAAGTGGGGAAACTGCCAGTATAGGTGCAGCCAGGGGTGACCGTTCAGTGTGATAGAGAGGTCCAGGGGATATCGTCATTGAGTCCTTTACTGTCACTTTTAAGACGGAAGACCCATCGTTGCTCTCTGTGGAAGAGAATCCTCTCTAGTGGGCCCATACTGCTGCTGTAGTTAGGTTTGTCAAGAACTACCCAGAAGATGTCATTAGCTGTGTGTCCTCTCTCTAGAAAATGTCTTGTCAATTTGGTGTTAGATTTGTTGCATCTAATCGAACTACGATGTTCTGTGATCCTCGTATTGACCCTCCGCGTGGTCATGCCCACATAGACCAGGTTACACGGACACTTCAACAGATAAATTACCCCCTCAATGTTACAATTGGTGTGTTTCATGAGTGTCCACGGGGTGCGTAGTCCTAAGTCAATGTCTCGTGCTGGTCGTGTGTAGGGGCAGACTGCGCATGAGCTGCATGGAAAATGTCCTGTAACGGATGGTAAGGACCACTGTGGTTGAGGGGACGGTTTCCTGATGTGGGTCCCTGGTCTTGTATGTACCACCATCTCTCGTATGTTTCTACTTCTCTTGAAAGCAAACAAGGGTTTGGGCAGTGTCCAGTTCCCTACATTGAGGATTTTCCAGTTCTTTACGATCACCTTCTTGATTGTCTCCGTCAAGTGGCTAAATGTGGTAACACACACTAGTCTGTCAGAAGTGGGTTTAGGATATGTCTCCAGCATGGATTCTCTATTATTGTTCCTGTCTCATTTCTCAGCTCTTCTAATCAAGTGAGCAGGGTATGATCTTTCTAAGAGACTGGCACTCAGTGTCTTTGCAAGTTCTCTATATTTTACTAGCTCGCTGCAGTTTCTCCTAAGTCTGAGAAACTGTCCTACTGCTAAATTGTACCTTAGGGCACGAGGGTGGTAACTATTGTAGCAGAGTAATGAGTTCCTCGACATGGGTTTGCGGTATAGTTCTGAACAAAGACTACCATCCTTGGGGTATAGTAGTAGGTCCAGAAATGGTAGTTCCTTCCTACTGTGCTCATATGTGAACCTGAGGTTGTTGTCCCTCGTGTTGAGCCAATTGGAGAATTCATGGAGTGATTCCAAGTCACCTTCCCATATGACCAAAATGTCATCTATATACCTCTTCCACACAGTGATGTTCTGTTTAAAAGGATTGCCCTGAGGGTAGATGTGCGAGGTCTCAAATTGGTGCATGTAGAGGTTCGCCATGCTCGGCGCAAAGGTGTTGCCGATGGATGTGCCCAACGTTTGCCAATACAGAGAGTCCTGATATTGAAAGAAGTTCTCCTTCATAGCCAGGGTAGCTACAACCATGATGTAGGTGGTGGGTGTCATATCGTCCTCTGATCTCTGGTCCAGAAGTGTCCTGATTGACTCCACATCAAACGAAGCCAGGTGATGGATCTTGGGATCAAAGGCCAGCTCCTTGATAACATTCAATACATGTTTCGTATAGTGTAGGTAGGATGGCATCTTGGTTACATACGGATGTAGAAACCAGTCCACAAACTGCGAGAGGGGTTTCAGGACTGAGCCAATCCCTGACACTATGGGTCTCCCCTGGCGGAGGTCTCGTTGGTTTGTGGATTTTGGGAGCACATAAAAGTACGGTGTCTTGGGGTTGCTTTGTTGTAAGAAATCACACTCATTCTTAGAGATCCAACCTTCCTCCTCTCCTTTCTTTGCCAGGCATTTAATCCTCTTCTGCAGTCTCGGTGTGGGATCAGTCCGTAGTTTAGTGTAGTGCCTGGTGTTAGAAAGCTGTCGGATGCACTCCTCGTGATATTGCTTGCGGTCCATGATGACGATGGCGCCTCCTTTGTCGACTGGCTTCACAATCACTTTCTCATCCTTTCCCAGCTCCTGGAAGCAATGGTGTTCTTTCTTCGTGATGTTCATAAAGGGGATTCTGGCTCTCACCTTCATGTTCTCAAAATCCTTCAACACCGCCTTCTCAAAAGTGCCCACCTCCCTTGGTACCAAGTGTAGGGGTGGATTGAAAGTGGACTTGTTCCATAGTCCTGTGTTCCTGTCAGTCTCCAGGGTCAAGTTCTCCTCTTGGCTGTTGAAGAAAAAGTTGAGCCGTATCTTCCGGAAGAACTGAGCTAGTTCTGTGTATGTGGAAAAATAATCGCCCAGATGGGTGGGTACAAATCTGAGTCCTTTGTTGAGCACCCGTATTTCAAGGGAAGTCAGTGGTCTTCCACTCAGGTTTATGATGAGGTCGGTACATTGCTGGTTGTTGCCACTGGGTCCTTCGCCATACTCCGTGTCAACCTCTGTTCTATTGATGGATCCCACTGTATGTGTTGTCTGTGTGGGTTCTGGTGTGCGTCCAGAGTGGTTCGGTTGTTCCTTTTTCTTCTTGTTCTTCCTCCTCGGCCCTGCCCAAAAAAAGACGGTTGGTAAGGTTGCTCTCCAAAAAACGGTGGTTGGAAAGAGTGGGGATGAAATCCCCATGGTTGTGGTGGCCACCATGGTTGGGGTTGAGGGACAAAGTGTGATTGGTAGTTCCCCGGGGTGTTTCTCGTGTTCCTCCCATGTCGCTGTCTCACAGGGGTCTCAGATGACGTGCTGGAGTCTGAATCTTCACTCCTGCTCAATTCATCCGAGTTGGAGGTCCACTCATCGGTGTCTTGTCACCATCCTCTGGTCCCTTTCCTCTGTTGTTTCTTGGTACTAGAGGTATTGTAATCATCAGCCAGATAAGGGTAAAAAAAATTATGGCTGAATCTCTCAAAGTCTTTTTTTAGTTTGTTTATTTTGTATTTCAAAATCCCTTCCTTGGTTTCACTCAACGTCTTGTTGACTTCTTCCAGTTTTTTCTTGTAGGCACTGAGTTGTATAGAGCCTTTGATCTGGGATTCCAATAATTGGATTTCAATAAGGATAAGTTCTGCTGTTTCTTTGGCTGTATTTATGAGAAGCACTAGCCAGTCTCTGCTACATTTCCATGAGCTTAAGGACCAGTTTTTCTTAAAAACTTTGTTGTCCAAGAAAAGCCTAGGTGCATTTGTTACAATGAGTCCCTGTGGTGCTATTGCTATTGCCTCTTAAATACTCCGTGAGTATGGCTGCATGCATAATGGTGCGTGTATGCTGTCTCCTGAGATTAGTGAGTTTAGCCCCAGTCATCTGCATGACTCAGCGAGGTCACGGGGTTAGTCTCCAAGATACTGGGTGTCTGTGAGATGGATTGAATCATATTGTCATCAAAAGAGAGTCCTGCTGTATCTGCCATGTCTGAAAAAAGTATTTAAAAGGTTTGTCGTCAGGTTGTCGCCTTGCAACAAGTGTCAAATCTGATCACTATTAGCTCGATTCTCAGCCTAGTGGCTGTGCTTAGATCATCTACACACTTGGGATCAAAAGGGATCGTGAGAGCCAGGCAGTACTGATCCCTAGAAGAATTACAATTCACATAGAAGTACGACTGGCTAAGTTCACCTACAGTAGGATGGAACTACCATTTCTGGACCTACTACTATACCCCAAGGATGGTAGTCTTTGTTCAGTACTATACAGCAAACCCATGTAGAGGAACTCACTACTCTGCTACAATAGTTACCACCCTCGTGCCCTAAGGGACAATTTACCAGTAGGACAGTTTCTCAGACTTAGGAGAAACTGCAGCGAGCTAGTAAAATACAGAGCACATGCAAAGACAATGATCTCTTAGAAAGATCATACCCTGCTCACTTGATTAGAAGAGCTGAGAAACGAGCCAGGAACAATAATAGAGAATCTATGCTGGAGAAGTATCCTAAACCCACTTCTGACAGACTAGTGTCTGTTACCACATTTAGCCACTTGACGGAGACAATCAAGAAGGTGATCGTAAAGAACTGGCAAATCCTCAATGTAGGGAACAGAACACTGCCTAAACCCTTGTTTACTTTCAAGAGAAGTAGAAACATAAGGGAGATGGTGGTACATACGAGACCAGGGACCCACATCAGGAAACCGTCCCCTCAACCACAGGGGTCCTTACCATCCGTTTCAGGACATTTTCCATGCGGCTCATGCGCAGTCTGCCCCTACACACGACCAGCACGAGACATTGACTTAGGACTATGCACCCCGTGGACACTCACGAAACACACCAATTGTAACACTGAGTGGGTAATTTATCTGTTGAAGTGTCCGTGTAACCTGGTCTATGTGGGCATGACCACGCGGAGGGTCAAAACGAGGATCACAGAACATCGTAGTTCGATTAGATGCAACAAATCTAACACCAAATTGACAAGACATTTTCTAGAAAGAGGACACACAGCTAATGACATCTTCTGGGTAGTTCTTGACAAACCCAACTACAGCAGCAGCATGGGCCCACTAGAGAGGGTTCTCTTCCACAGAGAGCAACGATGGGTTTTCCGTCTCAAAAGTGACAGTAAAGGACTCAATGACGATATCCCCTGGACCTCTCTATCACACTGAACGGTCACCCATGGCTGCACCTATACCGCAGTTTCCCCACTTACTGCCATCGCTATTTCTCGGGTGTCCTCGGACAGGACACATGTCAATCTCCACCTGGTTCAGATCAAGCCAGAACTAATGTCCAGTCTCGTAAAGTCGACCATTTATGGGGGGCTGTCCCATCTCACACCCCGACTTGTCTTTTCCCTCGCCCCTTTCATCCTCAGAGGGTGAGAGAGCCCTTTACCCTTGCCAGTGTGCCTGTTTCTTCCCTGCAGTCCTGTCCCACCACGGCGCACACACGGATGGGTTAGACATCGGGGCCTATTATACCTCTAACAGAAGCACCACAGTGGCTTATCCCTCTGAATTACGAGGGCAGCACTATTTTTTGGGGACTGCTCTCAGACAGATGCACCATGCAGCACTGAGCGGAGTCTGTCCATATGTTTTTGGGCAGAACACCTTTACTCCTTCTTCATTCTTACTTCGAGGCACTGGGTTAATATTTTCCCCTTCGGAGTCACGCCCGGCCTCTCTACACCAATTGGGTGAGACTCCCCGTTTGGTGGGCCCCTGTGAGTCCAGTTTGACTCGCCTTGGTCACTGCTTCTACTGTCAGCCCCCATGGACTAGATCACTCCCGACTGACGCGGGGTAATGTGACCAGTTATTCAATATTCACCTTCTCCACTTTTCACCTTTATGTTTCATTTGATTTTACTAGCTTTCAAAGCCGTCCGGCCCAGGTTTTCTCTTTCTGCTTCTGTGTACCGATCCGCCCTCGCGGACAAGACTACACATCCCAGCAGGCTTGGTGCCACGTGACCAGACGCCTCCTATGTCCACACGTCCGGCTATGTATTTGACAGGGCAGGAAGAGCGGCTTGCCACTCTCGCCTGCCATCTTAACCGGGACGACTCCAGCAAATACTAGTAAGTGTTTTTTCCCCCTCCTTGGGCCCTTTCTTGCTCCGCATGCCTGTATGCGAGTGCGTACACCCCCTCTCCCCCTCCGCGTTCACCGACGCACTGGGGGTTGCTAGTATGCTCCATTTTGGGAGCGCCCCTCTTGTTTCCCTCATTCAGCCTTTGCAGCAGGGAGGGAGCACGGACAGCACGTTTCCCGCAAGCTCCAATGTTGGCAGTGAGAGTCGGTCCATGTCTTGGGCTACTCAGCCCGTCACCCTGGGTGCACATCTAGCCCAGGGGACATGTTCCTGTCTTCCTGGGGCCCCCATTGTCGGGTGATCTTCCACCCTCCCTGAAAGTGTGGCTTCCCCGTGGCTATGTGGACACGGCACACAGGTGCTGCAGGCTACGCCTGCCCCTGGATGTTACAGGTAGCACAAGTGCCTGATTAGGGCTTCACGCTTTAGACCTGAGTACTGAGGAGATTGCTATGTGACACCACACACTCCTCGTGCCAGCTGATGTTCTGAATGGTGATCTCCCCTGGGATGATTGGCATGTGGCACGTTTCTGGGACACACAGGATCTAGCTAGCTAAACGGAGACCAGGCTGGGTACGGACAGATTGGGGCTTTGTATATAGGGCCTCCAGACAATGGGTTACTGTACCTGCTTGGCCTTACACTACCTTTTGGCCATGCAATGACATCTTGATCCCTTGATAAGGACTGCAATATTTGCCATGTCTATTGTATATAAAGTTAGTTAGATACACAATTCTTACAATTTCGTATGTTGTGTGCACTTACAGCTGGGCACCACGAGATGGTCCAAGAGCATGGAGAGTGTACGTGACTTTTTTGCACAACAGGTAAACACCATCATACATGATTGTATGGAGCACGGGTGTTTTATGGTGGTTTATGGTTTGTAATAATGTGTGAAGAGGTCTGATATTATTAACATGACCTTTTCCCAACAGTTTCACATTTTCCTCTGAAAAGAAGAGGGACGTTGAACATCGGGCCACACAGTTCCAGTGGTGGTGATAGAGCGAAATGTTCTTGTGAATTGTAGGGGTGCATCATAATCACTGATAGGCCGCACCCATATGTATTCAGACATATATTCGTTTATATTCATTGTATATTCATGTATGTTTAGCAAAGAATGAATAGTTCACTGAAACGAAGTGAACTCAGCAGTATAATGGTGTTAGGATAATGATGTAATGTAATGCTTTTTGAATTGTGTGAACATAATGCTTAGAGGAATTAGTTCGTGTATGAAATGTAATTGCAGTAGTTTAAACGTGCACCATATTAAAGTTGCACATGTAATTCATTGGTTGCATAATGAATCGTAATGAATATGCTTATAGGGAAAAGTAAGATGTGTGTTTAAAAGTTATATGTAAGGGCCTGACTACATATATGCTTAAGGAAGGCCTGGTATATTCTTATGTTAGCTTATAATGTAGGCCGAAAAGGGTTTCTCTTGGTAAGGCTCCCTGGGCACAAACGGTAGATTTAATTAGCACAGTAGAAGGTTTCTGTTGAACGTATCTTTTGTTGCAGGTGCAAGGACACATGTCTCGTTAGTAAAGACTAACTCTTTGTTTTCAAAAGTTAGAAAGATGGGAGGCATGGTACGGGGAGTGCAATGGAATTTAGGGATGATACTTTCAGCGGAGAAGGCGCCTGGGACTCAAGGTCAACGAAACTGTCCAGGATGAAGTCACCGTTTCAATGGAAAAGCACAAGAAAGAAGACCTGGCCAAGAGGGCGTAAACAAGGCGTGTACCTTTGTAGTATGGTTTTGTATTAGGGATAGTGCCCTGAGGGAGGAGGCCAGAGAAGCGGTAGGGGAGACCTGAGAGAAGGACAGAGCTGAGTTTAGGTATATGGTGATTGCACTTCTTAGGAAGTCTTCACAGCTGACACCTTTTATTCTTTCTTGCCTGGGAAATCGTTATGCAGGGATGTCACTTAGCGTTAGTGTAGGGACAGCAATTGATTTTAAGCTTGTTTAGGCCCATGAAGAGCAACTTAGAAATAGGAGCAATCATAGTCTGGTTGGTCCTCCTAGAACTGTGTATTCTTCTTATCCTGAGTCGGATGAGACTCCTGCGTAGATTATTATTTGTATTAGTGCCCATCTATTTCTTTAACCTCGTGTTGAGGTGCCTGCACGTTCAGTTATTTTTGGCGATAATAAATTCTCAAACTTGAATTCGGAGTCAGTGGTCCTTTCAGACAAAAATGAATGCTGATATCTAACCTGATGAGATTCTCTCCTTTACACTATTCAACAGGTAAAAAGATCTTGGCGGCCAGAAGGTTCTTATAGATAATTAGATAAGAATCGGCGTTAACAGTTGGTAGCAGAGTAGGATGGTTACCTTTGATGGTAAGGGGAGATCTAGAGCAAGATAAGAGATTAGGTTGCCCCATAGAGCCCGAGTGACGCAGATCCAGAGAACCGCGAGAAAAGGATGTCGGAGGTCGTGGAAAACTGACGGAGAGTGACGGTGCGGCGGAAGTAGCAGTTCGTAGTAGAGTGAGTATGAAAAGAGTGATGGTTGATAGATTGCGGTGTTATATTGTTGTGTGATGTCTTGCGGAGTTGGAACGAAAGTTGTGTGAGTGAGAAACGGACCGTGAGCGCGCGGGGACCGGGAGATTTATTGTGGTGTAGAATACACCCAGAGTTGAGAACGTTGACCAGAGTTGTGGGGGTCACGAGACGTCATTGACAGACCCACAGAAGATAGGGACACATGTGTGAGTGTGTGAATAACCAACGCAGGTCGTAGGTTATTGTGTGCAGAACATTGAGTGATTGAATCCTATCGAGTGTATTAGAGGCGATTGTCCGGTCGTGCGTGGACAGACGGTTGCCAGATTGAGGTCAACAAGCTCAAGAGGCTGATCGGTCATTGGTAAGACTGACGGTCAGAGAGGTAATTGTTCGGTAGGACGGACATTATTTCAGAGTATAATTGGGACGAATGCGAGTGAGAACAAGTGAATTAGAAAGGAGGGGAACTGCTGCGAGCGGAGGAAACGTGACGTCAGACTAGTGCCGCGCTGCGATAGGCCGGTTGGTGTGAACCGCGCTGGGATTGGAGGATTGGAATCAGGAAGTAAAAGCGGACATTTTGAGTGCAAATACAAAGTTGATTCATCATGAAATGTTTTAAAGCTTTAAGGGAACTTTGCAGAGGTGATAGACATGTGGTTGTTCGGGAGGGAGAGGAAGCTCCTCCCGAGGACACACCAGCACATTATATGGCAAAGAATGTAGGATTGCATACTATAATTTGGCTCGAGAATTGGCATAAAATGACAGAAGCAGAAGGAGAATTGTCGTTCCCTCGATATGGTACTTTCAGGTTAGAGGTGCTGTACCAGCTCAAGAGTGTAATGGCTTCATTACGACCACTACCTAGACCAACACAGTTTGAGGCACTACATGCGTGGGTAAGGGCAGCGTATGATAGGAAGAAGGACAGATGCCAAGAAAGGGTGAAGAAATCGGTCAGGGCATTTCAAGATGCAAGGTGGGATGCACTGGAGAAAAGGTGGAGAGCAGACACGATCGAAGGAGATAAGTTATACCCACTGCTGATACAAAATGGAAAGATTACAAGAATCGATGAGGACGACAGTGATCTAGATGACAGTTTGTTGGATAGGATGTTGGCAGAGAGGCCGCCACCATTTAACCCAGATTCAGAAGAGGGAAAGACGACCCCAGCAGTGGCAATAGTTGATGAGAGCCAGAACCAGACTAGCATGAGAGTAGTGGGAAGAATTTCCACAGGAACGGAGGGGGCTACGGCGTCTATGATAACACAGCCTCCTGCGGGGAACACAAGATTACCGGACTCCTTGACAGTACCGGTTACCATTGGCCCTATAGTACCGGTATATGACCCAGACCGAGTGAGAGAAGGGAGCTCCGTGCCAATGAGAAGGGAAGAAGGAAATAGTGAGAGTGGGAATGGGTTTGGAGTAAGGGTGGTTCATTTCCCAAGACCAATGGAGTCAAGTACGCCGTTACCGGCTACAGCAGACTCTTCCTTCAGGAGAGAAGAGGAGGGACCAGAAAGACCGAGGTCTTTACGGGAATCTAAGTCAGCTTTGAGGGAGTGGACACCAACAGTATCGAACCAAGAGGATAGGATGCAAAGAGATAGGGCACAAAATGTCTCGGAAGACAGACCAGGTTCCAGGAATATGGAAGGGAATAGGTCACAAGGACAGAATAGTGATTGTGATGAGCGGGACGGCTCAGGTTGTCGAGACGTACTGAGGAGTGCAGTACAGGCAAGGTTGCTAGACGTAGTGAGGCTGAAAGCAGAGGTAGACGAAATGATCAGTGGGAGTCTGCCTTTAGAAAGGATAGAAATCTATGGATCAGATGAGCTGCTGTTTGTAGCAAAAGATGTGACTCGAAAAGCTAGAATGGCACATGATAGATTGAGGGATTTGGCCAAAAGATATGAGGTGGACCTGAATAAAACTAAAGCGTTACAGGGACCACACAGATTGCATTACAGTGATCAGGAGTTGGAGGAGAAAAGAATCACAGGGTTGAAGACACACACCAGAGACCTGATCATAGGAATGAGAATATGGATTTTGTTGGACAAATGGGAAGAAAGGTGGTCCAAAAAGAAACCAGTAAAAAGAGCAGAAGGGGAAACACCGCCGCCAGGAGGGGGGGCGACGGGAGTTGGAAATTTTCCTTTACGGGAAGTACAGAATGGAGGGTACGTGCATGTGCCGTGGAATAGAGGTGATTTGGCTGCATTTACAAATGATTTTCCTCGGCTGAGGGAAAAACCGGTGGAGTGGTACAAGCAGGTTGAGCGGTTTGTGAAAATTTCAAAAGTATTGTGGATTGATTTGAACACTTTGTTTGACATAGTGGTACCAGGAGATTTGTGGACAGCATGTAAAGTCGCTATTGAGTGGCCGACTTCGGAACCGAAAAGAGAGGCGGTTACAAATGGTCCATCACCTGATGTCATGAAAAAGTATGAGCAGGTGATTACGTGGTTGAAGTCGAAGATTTCACCTCAGGATATAGATTGGGTTAAGATAGATCGGACTGTACAGGAACCCAAGGAAACGGTGCATGAGTATTACGAAAGACTTCTGCAAGTTTTTAAACAGTATAGTGGGTTGGATGTTTTGGACCCTAAGGATATGGGACAGTTTGTCTCAAAGTTTGTAACGGGTCTGAGAGGGGAAATCAGCCTCATGATACAGCACCATTTGATCTGCTGGCAGAACAAGCCACTAGATGAAATTTTGCGGTACGCGAGGTACTGTAGTGATGAGGTGGATTCAAAACATCGAAAGCTAAAAGACAAATTGATGCTTGTCCAGATGCAGACAGCACAGAATCAGCCTAGTGGAGGGACCTTGGGGAGAAAGCAAGGAAATTTCCAGGGAAACCAGAATGGGCAGGTACAGGGAAAGGGAAAACCAGTAGACCCCAAGACAGGAGTGGACGTGGCCACACTAAAGAAGACCACTGCGTGTCATCTTTGTCGCCAGGTCGGACATTGGAAACGCGAGTGTCCTTTGAACCCAGCTAATCAGGTACAGGAAGAGGAAGAGGGGGCTCAGGCACCCGCGCAAGAGGTGGTTAACACAATAACGAGACCTAGAACGATGAAAGGGGGGTTTACAATTCTCAAGCTCAGATTCCCCAAGCTCCAAGGTTTTCACAAGGAACACGAACATATCAACAGATGCCCCTGTTCGAACGATATGCTGAGGATAGCTTAGACCCTTTATCCTGACGGTGCCTGAGAGGGGAGGAAGACTGCACACTTGGAGCGGTCTTGGAGGTAGACCAGAGAGGACCTTTTGTAGAGGCAGAGATTGAGGGCAATCCTGCAACACTTTTGGTTGATACTGGAGCTACCCGGTCTACTGTAAGATCTGCAGTAGTCCCTAACCTACCCCTCTCGGGACAATCGATCCAGGTTGTTGGAGTAGCGAACAAGAAGATGAGCAGCCCATTGACAGAACCGATCTTAGTAAAGATAGGTACTTTCCAAACTAGACATCAGTTTGTAGTATGTGACACGAGTCCAGTTTGTCTTTTGGGAAGAGATCTGTTGTGCAAATTGAACTGCACGATTTATTGTACACCACGAGGAGTGGAGGTCCAGACGAGAGATGATGATGCTGACTTTAAGATGGCCAATCAGCATCTGTGTATAGATCTGTACCCAATGGTGACTGTGGAAGAACTTCCACCTGATCTGAGAGACGCAGTGTCGCCTGTGGTGTGGGATTTCGCAGGAGACGAAATAGGTTTAATCAGAGGGGTTGAACCAGTGCGGATTGAGGTGAAACAGAATGTTGATTTCCCTAGAACACCTCAATACAATTTATCGATAGAAACGATTGCAGGAATAAAACCTGTGATCGAGACTTTCATTGAGAAGGGTATTTTGAAGGAGATCAGAGGTAGTCCCTGTAATTCGCCCATAATGGGACTACAGAAACCGAGCGGGAAATACAGGATCGTGCAAGACCTGCGAAAGGTCAACATGATAGTTGTCCCTTGTTGTCCAGTGGTACCGAATCCTTCAGTAATACTGTTCCAGATCCCATGTGAAGCCGAGTGGTTTACGGTTATCGATTTGTGTCAAGCCTTCTTTTCGATACCGCTCCACGAGGAAAGCCAATTTCTTTTTGCGTTCAGGCTGGAGAATCGCGTGTTAACATGGTGTCGTATCCCTCAAGGGTATACGGAAAGTCCATCGATCTTTAACCAGATCCTGAAGAAGAACCTTGAGAGTCTTGTGTTGCCGCAGAACTCAGTTCTCGTGCAGTACATAGATGACTTGCTCATTGCCTCAGAAACAGAAGATGCTTGCAGAATTGACACAGTAGCCTTGTTGAACCACTTAGCAGAGAATGGACATAAGGTGTCCCCGAACAAGCTGCAGTACTGTTTGAATGAGGTACAGTACTTGGGACACAGATTAGAAAAAGGCAAGAGGAAGGTGTCACCAGATCGAATTGAGGCAATAATGAGCATGGCGGTACCCACTACACAGAGGGAAGTTAGGATGTTTCTGGGAATGGTTGGCTATTGTCGACAGTGGATTCCTAGTTTCTCCTTGAGAGCAAAGCCTCTGCAGAGGCTTACGCACAAGGATGTGAGTGATCCGGTACCATGGGACGAGGAGTGCTTGATGTCATTCCTGCAATTGCGAGATGATTTGTGCAGGGCTCCCGCACTGGGAATGCCTGACTACAACAAGGCCTTTTCATTGTTTTGTTGCGAGAGAGGAGGATGTGCATTAGCAGTGTTAGCTCAGAACCATGGAGGTGTCCGTAGACCAGTTGCTTATTTTTCAGCTACTTTAGATCCAGTAGCTTCTGCGTTGCCCGGATGTCTAAGATCCGTTGCTGCAACAGGTGTCAGCATTGAAAGATGTGAAAGCATTGTAATGGGACATCCATTGACTGTACATGTACCACATTCGGTTGAGTTATTAATGACCAGGACCAAGACCCAGCACCTAACGAACAATAGGTTAACAAGGTACGAGCAAGTCATACTTGCCGCAGAGAATGTGACTCTGAAAAGGTGCTCCATCTTGAACCCTGCGACGTTGATGCCTATACCGAACACAGATGATGAAGATTGTGAGGACCATGACTGTCTCGATGTGACCGAACTTTGCACCAAACCGAGACCTGACATTGTCGATGAGCCATTGGATGACCCAGATGAAATTTTCTTTGTCGATGGTTCATGCTTAAGAGACAGTGTGGGGCAATTGAGAGCAGCGTTTGCTGTATGTACTATTTCAGGAGTGGTCGACGCCGCTTGCATAGAAGGAGTACGCTCCGCGCAGGTAGCTGAGATCATTGCCTTGACCCGTGCCTGTTTGGCCGCTGATCGAATTCGAATCACGATTTACACAGACAGCCAATACGGCTTTGGAGTGGTGCATGACTTCGGGCAGTTATGGTCTCAGAGGGGATTTTTGACATCATCTGGCTCACCCATTCGTAATGGAGAATATGTAAGACAATTGTTAGAAGCATTACAGCATCCGAAAGAAATTGCTGTGGTAAAGTGTTCAGCCCATGGGAAGGGGGAGGATTTTGTATCCTTGGGTAATAACTATGCAGATGAGGTAGCCCGCTTCTGCGCAGAACAAGGATGCATATACACAGGCAGGGAGATAGAAGAGAGCCAAGAGGGAACCGATCTCAACATAATGTTGACCATGGCAGACACTTGGGAAGAGCTTAAGCGATTGCAGGATGAAGTTTCTAACCAGGAGAGAGAGGGATGGATCAAAGCTGGGTGTGAGAAAGGAGACGTGGATGTTTGGGTATCAAACGATGGGAGAGCTGTGTTGCCGGAAGAATTGCTGAGTCCGATGGCAAGATTGATACATGGTCAGGCACACCTGGGTAGAGACGCAATGATGAGGGTGTTCAGACAGACGTGGTATAACCCACGGTTCCGAGCAATGGCTGAGACGGTATGTCAGAGGTGTGTTACATGTCAACAGATGAATGCTGGAAAGAAAACTGTAGTTACACTGAGTCATATTGGAAGGTCAGGAGGGCCCTTCAATAGACTACAGCTGGATTTCGTGGAGATGCCTAGGTGCAATGGCTTGAGGTACATTCTAGTGATAGTATGTATATTCTCACGGTGGGTGGAGGCATACCCCACACGAAGGTGTGACACTCTGACAGTGGCTAAATTACTGTTGAGGGAGCTTATCCCTAGATTCGGGATCCCGACCTCTTTGGAATCAGATAGAGGTGGGCACTTCCATAGCGAAATCATGAAGTTACTTTGTGCAGCATTGAACATTGACCAGAGACTCCACTGTAGCTACAGACCAGAGGCTTCTGGGATGGTGGAACAAGTTAATGGAACTTTGAAGGCCCGGATGGCAAAAATGTGTTCTTCAACATCCCTGAAATGGCCCGACGCCTTGCCACTGGTGCTCATGAGCATGCGAAGTGTCCCAGACAGAAAGACTGGGTTGTCCCCCATGAAATAATAATGGGGAGGGCAATGAGACTGCCAGCAGTACCAACTACAGCCTTGATAAACATCACTGATGATTTGATTCTCGATTATTGTAAAGGACTCTCTGATGTGGTCCGTTCTGTATCCCAGCAGGTGCAAGCAGCTGTGGTTCCAGCCTCGAGTGATCTGTGCCACGACTTGTGTCCCGGTGACTGGGTGCTCGTCCGGAAGCACGTGAGGAAGAGTTGTTTGGATGCCCGTTGGCGTGGCCCGTATCAGGTGATACTTATCACGAACACAGCAGTAAAGTGTGGAGGATTGCCGAACTGGGTGCATGCTTCCCATACCCGCAGAGTTCCAGCACCCTTGGAAGAAACAGCTCCTCTCGAAAATGGAAACCCAGCTGACGTGGTAGGGCCACATGAGAGGACAAGTCAAGCTGTAAGGGTCGCTGACACAGCTGGTGGTGCACTAGAGCAAGCTGAAGGGGGTTTCCACAGTTCGAACCCTGATTCAGGCACTGAAGAAAGAGAAGGTGCAGTGGGCGGAGAAGAGTCAAATGCAGCAGAAAGAGGAAGTAGTGCACTGGGCATAGAAGGAGAAGGCAGACGAACGAACAGAAGTGCTGAAAGTTGGCCTGAAAGACAGAGGCGACTGAACCTGAGGTTAGCACCTGAGAGAGACCTTGCTCCAGTGTCCGAAGTATCTGAAACCGAAGCAAGCGACGAAGACCAAGCACAAGACAGTCGGCGAAGGTCTAAGAGAACAAGAGTGCCTTGTCGCAGATACTCTACCCCGGAGTGGACTTACACTGTGTTTGATGCAGGGGGTGGTGAATACAGGGAGACTGAAGTCAGTGGAAGTGTTCAGTCGGAGCCCGAACCTGGTGGTGAAGGTGGTGCTGCGGATGCCAGGGTTCGAGATAGACGGAACACTGACACTCACGATTCCGAATCCCCCACTTCTGAGTGAAGTCCGAAAATTGCTTTTGCATCGGGTCGAATTCCCGCCTTTCGGAGCTGAGCCGTTTTCACACGAAGTGCTGCTTTTGCGTCTTGAACTTTTGTATCACGTTCTGGTTGTGCTTAATGAGGATCTCATTATGGATCAGTAATGAACTGTAAATAAAAGTCTAAAAGAAGAAGATAACCTAGGTCCGAGTGGAAGAAGAATAAACTTAGGGACTTTCCACAAGAAGAGGAACGAAAACTAGGGAAGTCTTTTCTGGACTGTGTAAATAAGTTGTGATCGGAAAGGGAAAGCCCGGAGATTTCATGGTTGCTCGAGCTGGTTAAGCAAGTCATAAATAAAGGACAGAGACTTTTCTGAGTTCTTTGCGATAACCAAGACTTTTTGAGAACTTTCGAAATCATGGAGCCGGGAAATCCCAATCGAAGAGCAAAATGGATTATAGGCATTCTTATAAGTAGTGTGATAATTTCTATAATCATAGTAGTTGTAGTCTCATATACTGGTTCGCATGAGCCAGAAGTAGAGGCAGTGACAGGGACACCCACACCTATCACACCTAGTCAGAAGGGGGTAGACAGGGCAGCTGATAGAGCTATGATTTTAGAAGAAAGTCGTAGATTACATGTAGATTTGTCTAAGGGTGATTTTAAGCTTAATGCATATGCTAAGTTGTTGTATGAGTATGTTGACGTGATGGATGCGAAAGATTGTTATGTGTGTATGCAGTTGCCTACTTCAGTGGATGAGGGCATTAGGTATCATCATCTTCCACTGACTTATGGTATTTCATGTAGTCTTTTGCTTAGTCTGTTTTATGAGAGAGAGCAGTTCGAGTATTTCTTTTCCAATTTCGACGCAGTGCTTCCTGAAGTCCCAGCTTACAAGCATTTGAATAAGTATGATTATTACAAAACCGAGGACAGACTGAGAAAGTACTTCATACCGAGTTTGGAATTGGATACAGCATTCGCACACAGGCACAATCTGACCTGTTTGATGTCGGATGTAGAGAGAAAGTTTGTAGATCAGGTTGAAGATAGGTATAGAAAGCTGACTGAATCCCGAGATTTAGGGCATCACAGGACAGATTGGACAGAGGAGGAACGGTTGCACAAGACCAAGGGAAGCTATGGTCCTATAGCGTTGGATAAGGAGCAGAGGGGTAAGTTGTGTATAAGGCGTTATCAGACTTACTACGAAAAGGTTCCAGTGGGACAGAGTACTTGTGATCACGTTTTCACCATGGCAGATGAGGCAAAAGATTTTCTCCAAGGTCCTGTACAGGTGATACCTACGGTGTATTACGTATGTGGGAAGAATGCTTATGTGAGGTTGCCTGCAAATTGGTATGGAACATGTTATTTGTCAATAATATTTCCAAAGATTTACCATACAGAAGACTTAAATCTTCTGGAGGGTGGAGAGCATTCAAGAACGAGAAGAGCTGCAAGTGCAGGAATCGTTGTGGGGGATATCTTTGGAGCTATGATACCTAGTCTAGGAGTAGTCTTGAATGATGTGAAGATCCGGAGGCTAGCGACTGTGGTGGATGAATTTTCGATGAACACAGCAAAGTCGTTGGTGTTGGTGGAAGGAGAGATGTTGTCGATAAGGGGTATGGTTTTGCAGAATCGCCTTGCTTTGGATGTCCTATTGGCAAAAGAGGGCGGAGTCTGTAAAATGCTGAAGGTTCAAGAGTGCTGCACTTATATACCAGACCGAAGCAAGGATCTGGAGAAATATATAAGTAACATCACTATGATCCACACAAAGATAGCGGATTTGACCGAAGAAGGGGCCTGGGAAAAGGTAGGAAAGGGTTTTGGTCAAGTGGGAGGTTGGTTTGCAAACCTAGGAAAGGGATTCCTTGGGTACTTCCTGAGACCACTCCTTATTTTGGTGGTTTGTGTGGCTGGCTTGTGGATTATGATCAAGGCCTACAAGTGGTATCGAGCAGGCAGAGTCAAGAGAGCTTTGAGGGAAAATGACATGAGATTGGCAAGATTGCAGGACAATCAGTATCAAAGGCTCAAGAGCATGGAGAACTTCAGATCAGGGAAGATGGGAACAAGTTCTGTTTAGGTCGGCTCCTTCTCCGAGGGAGTAGAATGAGATGTGATGACAGGAGTCATCAAAGGGGGGAACTGATAGAGCGAAATGTTCTTGTGAATTGTAGGGGTGCATCATAATCACTGATAGGCCGCACCCATATGTATTCAGACATATATTCGTTTATATTCATTGTATATTCATGTATGTTTAGCAAAGAATGAATAGTTCACTGAAACGAAGTGAACTCAGCAGTATAATGGTGTTAGGATAATGATGTAATGTAATGCTTTTTGAATTGTGTGAACATAATGCTTAGAGGAATTAGTTCGTGTATGAAATGTAATTGCAGTAGTTTAAACGTGCACCATATTAAAGTTGCACATGTAATTCATTGGTTGCATAATGAATCGTAATGAATATGCTTATAGGGAAAAGTAAGATGTGTGTTTAAAAGTTATATGTAAGGGCCTGACTACATATATGCTTAAGGAAGGCCTGGTATATTCTTATGTTAGCTTATAATGTAGGCCGAAAAGGGTTTCTCTTGGTAAGGCTCCTGGGCACAAACGGTAGATTTAATTAGCACAGTAGAAGGTTTCTGTTGAACGTATCTTTTGTTGCAGGTGCAAGGACACATGTCTCGTTAGTAAAGACTAACTCTTTGTTTTCAAAAGTTAGAAAGATGGGAGGCATGGTACGGGGAGTGCAATGGAATTTAGGGATGATACTTTCAGCGGAGAAGGCGCCTGGGACTCAAGGTCAACGAAACTGTCCAGGATGAAGTCACCGTTTCAATGGAAAAGCACAAGAAAGAAGACCTGGCCAAGAGGGCGTAAACAAGGCGTGTACCTTTGTAGTATGGTTTTGTATTAGGGATAGTGCCCTGAGGGAGGAGGCCAGAGAAGCGGTAGGGGAGACCTGAGAGAAGGACAGAGCTGAGTTTAGGTATATGGTGATTGCACTTCTTAGGAAGTCTTCACAGCTGACACCTTTTATTCTTTCTTGCCTGGGAAAATCGTTATGCAGGGATGTCACTTAGCGTTAGTGTAGGGACAGCAATTGATTTTAAGCTTGTTTAGGCCCATGAAGAGCAACTTAGAAATAGGAGCAATCATAGTCTGGTTGGTCCTCCTAGAACTGTGTATTCTTCTTATCCTGAGTCGGATGAGACTCCTGCGTAGATTATTATTTGTATTAGTGCCCATCTATTTCTTTAACCTCGTGTTGAGGTGCCTGCACGTTCAGTTATTTTTGGCGATAATAAATTCTCAAACTTGAATTCGGAGTCAGTGGTCCTTTCAGACAAAAATGAATGCTGATATCTAACCTGATGAGATTCTCTCCTTTACACTATTCAACAGGTAAAAAGATCTTGGCGGCCAGAAGGTTCTTATAGATAATTAGATAAGAATCGGCGTTAACAGTGGCTTGTATACCTTCACTATTTTACTTTTATCACCTTTTTGCAGAGTGACTGGATATTTAGGTTCTGATGAATGCCTATTGGCAGAAACATGTTGACCTAATACACTAGGGTATATCTGTTAAATCCTTATCTGTCTCGTATTTAAACCTTGTCTCTGTGACCACCTAATAAAATTTCAGTGGACTCAGATAGACATTTTTATAACACACCCTTCACACCTTTTTGCACTCTGTCCCTCATTCACTCTTTCTCTACGCTCATCTTCGGAGAAAACACCTCAGCTCCTCCCCCAGGGGAGTCGTAGCCCACTCTACGGTGTGAGGAGGGAATCCAAATGATGAAGCATGTCACCTAACGGTGAGTGAGGGTTCTTGTCCTGAGGGATATCTCCCCCACGTAGGTCTCCACATAACACTCGTCCTTCATTATCTCTCTTTTTCCCAAGACTTAGCCAGTCGTGCTGCCTTGAAGCTGCCAGCATACAGTACACAGCGGTAAAGAAAATTCCAAAACTGATCTAATAAATGTTCTTTAGGGAGTAGGACAGGCTGAAGGTAGTTTAGGCCTATCTGGTTTAGGTCAGGGAAAGAGAAACAGGGCTGCAACTCCTCCTTCTTTGACTGTAAAAAAATATGGTATTGAGAAGGACATCAGTTGCAAAAATATTGTGGACCAAAATATTGTATCAAAAATATAGGGGACAAAAATATTGTGAATGTAAGTTTATATAGGTAAGTAAAGTTTTACTATATATAACTCCACATATATGTAGCTTGGCGATATATATATATATATATTCACTGAAAAAACCATAGGTTTTAGGGAAAGTTATAGTTAGTTGGACATTGCACTCGTACAAAACCCGTGAAATTCCCCCGTTATAGTTAGTTCAGCTAACTATAACTCGCGCCCCCGCAATGCACTGCTGATGACGTCACATATTACATCACTCATGACATGGTCAGTGACATCACTGATGACATCACTGATGACATCTCAAATGACATCACTGATGACATCACTGATGACATCATCCAGTGACTGTGTGTTTGTGTAAAGTTTAAATATGTTTAATATATATAGGGAAAGGCATATTGAAGAATGAGTGGGTGTATAAGCGTCTGAATGGATGATTTAGTAGGTGCGTGACTGAGTCTATAAGTGAGTGATTAAACGTATCTTACTGGATGCATGGGTGAGTGACTAAACTGTGTGAATGTCTGTATCCGTCTGTCTGTTGTTGTGTAAGCAGCTGCATGGGTTTCTGACTAGCTAAATGAGTGTCTATATGGGTTATGGATTGGTTCTCTGAGTATCTGTATGGGTGCCTCAGTGTTTGTGTGGGTGGGGTGTGTGTGACTCTGTGCATAGATGTGTGAGTGGGTGATTCACTGGGTGCATGGTTTCAAGAGTGCGTCTGTGATGGACTGTATGGGTGGGTGAGTGTGTGTATGGGTGTGTTAGTGATTGAATGTATATCTCAGTGGTACATGTGTGAGTAACTACATATGTGAAAGGCAGTATATATGTGTGTTGGAGTATATAAATGGCTATAAGTGAGAGTGTGTGATTGTGAGAGTGGCTATATGGATGAGTGTGTCCTTGCATCAGTGATTGCATAGGAGCGTAAGAATGTGCTAGTATTTTTATGAGTAAGTGAGCTGGTGTGTATAACTGTATAGGTGAGTAAATGGGAGTGTGATTAATTATTAGCATGACTGACTAGGTGTGTGAGTACCTCTATGGATGAGTTGCGTTGTGTGAGTGTTTATATAGGTGTATGAGTGCATATGATAGTCCTGTACTGAGTGACTGTAAGTATGAGTGACTGTACGGGTGAGTGAGTAGAAGTGTGTGTGTAGACCTAAGAATAAGTGAGTGGGTATGTACTTATTGGTATTGGAGTGTGTATGGTTTTGAGAATGGCAGTCTGTAATTTAGAGTGGGTGTATCAAAAGTTATATTAGGGTGTGAGAAGATGCATTAAATTCTCACATGGATGATGTCATCAGTGATGTCATTTGAGATGTCATCAGTGATGTCATCAGTGATGTCACTGACCATGTCATGAGTGATGTAATATGTGACGTCATCAGCATTGCATTGCGGGGGCGCGAGTTATAGTTAGCTGAACTAACTATAACGGGGAATTTCAGGGGTTTTGTACGAGTGCAATGTCCAACTAACTATAACTTTCCCTAAAACCTATGGTTTTTTCAGTGAATTTCAAAGGTTTTTTAAATGCTAAACCCTAACTATAACAGGCCTGAAACCTATGGTTTTTTCAGTGAATTTCAAAGGTTTTTAAAATGCTAATTCCTAACTATAACAAGCCTGAAACCTATGGTTTTTTCAGTGAATTTCAAAGGTTTTTTAAATGCTAATTCCTAACTATAACATGTCTGAAACCTATGGTTTTTTTCAGTGAATTTCAAAGGTTTTGTAAATGACAATTTTTAAATGTATTAATTGTTATATTTATTTTTTTGATACTGATTTACTACATATTTTTAAACTATTTATTTTTAGATGTTTTATTTTTTAAATTACATTGTAATTACATTATACATTACATTACAAAATATACTTTCTCAGAATGAATTACTTTAGTTTAAATACTTTGCAAATAGGCAATAGACTTTTAAGTACAGTAGTTACAGTTGTTGCAATGGGCAACACAATTTCAAACACAATGCAACATTGAGCTCAATGTGAATTTCTAGCTAAATGCAATTAGTTACTTTATGGATTACTTTTCTAACCACAGGACTGGATCCTAGATTCAGTCCTGGGACATCTCCTGTAAACAGTTGAGTAAAAGCGTTTTGGTTACAGTAGTGATTTTTAAGGAATATTATTGTATTTTAAAAGTTGACAGAAACTTTTTCACATAGAATCACCAATGTTATCCTATGGGAGGAAATTCACTTAGCAGGTAAGTAGTGTTATCGTTACTTTTTCTTACTCAGTGGTGGATCCTGGATCCAGCACTGGTGCATCTCCTGTAAACAGTTGAAAGAATGCGTTTAAGTCATACAGGCGATTTTTAAGGAATATTTGTAGTTTGTGAAAATCAACACTTTGAAACTTTTCTGCTGAAAACCAGACAATGGATTCCTATGGAAGGAAATATAAGTTACTGGTAAGTACGGTTAAAATTACTTTTCAGGATCAGTACTGGGCTGAAAGATGCAGCACTGAGGTCTCTCCTGATAACAGGTGAGTAAATCGGAATTCGTAGTTCGGCTGATTTTAGAGGAATATTTGTATGTTTCAAAAATCGACAGAAACTTTTTCAGCAAAAAGGAGGCAATGATATCCTATGGAAGGAAATTCAAGTTACTGGTAAGTACGGTTAAAATTACTTTTCAGGATCAGTACTGGGCTGAAAGATGCAGCACTGAGGTCTCTCCTGATAACAGGTGAGTAAATCGAAATTCGTATTTCGGCTGATTTTAGAGGAATATTATAAAGTTCCAAAACTCCACACTTAGAAGAATTTCCAAGTGAAACCAGTCAATGATATCCTATGGAAGGAAATTCAAGTTACTGGTAAGTACAGTTAAAATTACTTTTCAGGATCAGTACTGGGCTGAAAGATGCAGCACTGAGGTCTCTCCTGATAACAGGTGAGTAAATAGGAATTCGTAGTTCAGCTGATTTTAGAGGAATATTTGCACAATGGTGAAGGGAGGGGGCGGGGCCTGAGGTGACATCTGTGCAAACGCGCCCGTGGCGCGTTTTAAGTTGGGGGATTAAGTCCCCTTGAATCATGAGGGTCCCTGGGGTCCAACTAGCCCACCCTGTACCTCCAGTATGCGCCACGGAGCTGCGTTGCAGAGAGGTGTTCAGAGGCCACGCCCCTTTTTGCACCTCTCTGCAATGTAGCTCTGTGGCGCTTTCAGGACGTACCTGTTGGGCTAGTTGGCCCCTAGGGACCCTCAGGATTGAAGGGGATTTAATTCCCCATCTTAAAACGCACCACGGGGCCTGTTTGCACACATGTCACCTGAAGCCCCGCCCCTCCCTTCACCACTGTGTAAACTCGCCCCGTGGCGCGTTTTAAGTTGGGGGATTAAGTCCCCTTGAATCCTGAGGGTCCCTGGAGTCCAACTAGCCCACCATGTACTTCTAAAAGCGCCACAGAGCTGCGTTGCAGAGAGGTGTAAAAGGGCGTGGCCTCTGTACACCTCTCTGCAACGCAGCCCCTGGCGCATACTGGAGGTTCCTGGTGGGCTAGTTGGCCCCAGGGACCCCCAGTATTCAAGGGGAATTACTTCCCCTTCTTAAAACGCGCCGGGGGCGCGTTTGCAGAGTACTTCAGGGAGGGGGGCGGGGCCTCCGGCACGATGCCGGTCGTTTTTTTTTTTTTTTTTAATGGGAGGGGGGCTGCGTGGCCCCCCTTCCGTTGGCCACTTTTGGCCCCGGGGACCCCATCCCCCAAGGCCTGAGCAATTTTTTTTTTTTTAATTTTAAAAAAAAACGGGAAGAGGGCCGCGTGGCCCCCTTCCCTGGGCCTGTATTGGCCCCGGGGACCCCATCCCCGGGGCATGCCCTCGATTTTTTTTTTTAAATTTGGATGGGGGCTGCATGGCCCCCTCGTCAGGCCATTTAAGGCCCCGGGGACCCCATCCCCCGGGGCCGGCCTTGCCCTTTTTATTTTTTATTTTTTTATTTGGGGAGGGGGGCTGCGTGGCCCCCCTCCCTGGCCACTTATGGCCCCGGGGACCCCATCCCCCGGGGCCTGGCCTCTGGTTGGGGACTGTGGGGGGGTCCCCAATCCCCCCACAGTCCCAGCCGGCTCCCCGCGTCCTACGGGAGCCGGCATTGCTTTTCCACATGGGGAGCAGCTAACATGCTGCTCCCCATGTGGAAAAGCAATTGGGTTTGCATTTTGAAAGAGAGAGCAGGTTTCCTGCTCTCTCTTTCAAAATGCAAACCAAGTTTGCTATGACAGGACGGGAGCCGCGAGGCTCCCGTCCTGTCATAGCAAACTACAGTGTCCCGGGGGTAGGCACCCCGGGACACTGCAGGAGCCGGCCCTGGGGGGTGGCGGTCCCCAGGACCATCAAGGGCTCCAGGAGGGGGGCCGCGAGGCCCCCCTCCCAACCATTTCACAGCCCCGGGGAGGTGGTGGTCCCCGGGGCTTTGGGGGTCCGTAACGGACCCCCATATTCAAATCTTTAGTGCCCCGGGGAGGTGGCGGTCCCCGGGGCGTGTGGGGGGGCTGGAGCCCCCCCACACAGGTCAAATTTTTTTTTTTTTAAAAGAAGCCCCGGGGGGTGGCGGTCCCCGGGGCTGCGGGAGGGCCAAGAGCCCTCCCGCACCATTATTTTTTGAAAGCCCCAGGGGGTGGCGGTCCCCGGGGCTTGGGGGGCCTCAGAGGCCCCCCACATTAAATTTAAACCCCCCCACCATGCCCCCGGGACTTGGCCCACCCGGGGGCAAATAAACATCGAAGCGCGGAGACCGCGCTTTGATTTTTTTTTTTCCGGCAGGATCCGCGCACCCTGAGCGCATCCTGCCGATTTAAAAAAAAAAAAATGCTTTTTTCTGCCCAGGGGGTCCTTGTGGGACCCCCTGAGCAGGCCTAGGGGGTCAGGGTGTTTCTACCCTGCCCCCTTTGTGCGTTTTGCGCACTTGTTTCTTTTTTTTTTTCCTCGGCGGGATCCGCGCACCCTAAGCGCATCCCGCCGTTTAAAAAAAAAAAATGCTTTTTTCTGCCCAGGGGGTCCTTGTGGGATCCCCTGAGCAGACCTAGGGGGTCAGGGTGTTTCTACCCTGCCCCTTTTTTGCGCTTTGCGCACTTGTTTCTGTCCCTCGGTTCTACCGAGGGACAAAATGGCTGCCAACACTTCCTGATTTGGAGTGATGACAGCCAATTAGCATGCAGCTCGTGATCGGGAGGGTACGCGGACCCTACTCGGCCATAGATATATATGTGATTTTATTTGTGATTTTCTCAGAAACTACTGAACGGATTTACACCATTTAAGCAAAAGGCACGACACTGAACCAAGGGCTACCTCTTTGCCAAATTTGGTGTAATTCCGTTCAGCAGTTCGGGCTGTAGCTGCGACTAAAGGTTCCTATGGAAAAATGAATGGGGAAAACGCGTTTTGGGACCCCCCTTTTTTCTCGTCCCCCGCTTGACGAATCAACCCGAGACTTTCAGGGTAGGAGCGGAGCGGAGCGCCCCAACAAGTTGGAAACTTTCGCGAAGATTCGTCAACCGGCGCCAACGTTATTTCAAATAGAATGTCGTGGATTTCCAATGGATAATAGGTCCTAACTATAACTATCTACTGGCGACCGCCAGTAGATAATATATATATGTATATATTCAAGGTACGTAGATGTGGAGTTAAGAATAGTATATCTATTCTTACCTATTTGCACTTACCTTCTCGATATTTTGGTCCTCAATATTTTTGACACAATATTCTATCCACACCATATTTGTGTTTCCGATATTCTGTCAGTGATCCAAAAATATACAGTGTTGCATTTAGCATAATACAAACTTGGATATACACATACGCACACAGGCTCATACACACACACACTTTAGACTTTGAACAAATCACATAACTGCCTACAGCTCAGGCTCTTCAAGCTGAATGGTACTGCTCTTTTTCAGGCAGTCTCCAATCTCACCAATCAGTCCTGTGTCAAAATGAATATTCCCCCCATTTGTTTGTGACAAACTTGCCTCTTTGTTTGTATAAGAAGATCAAAGCCATTCATGACTGTATTGCCCAGCTTCTAGTTTCATCCTGACTCATGCAGAATTATTACAAGCCTTTGCCCTTATTGTCACTTCTCCCACAGCTCTCCCAATGGTTAAAGAAGAGGACGAGGTTTGATTCCTCCTTGCTTACCTGCTTGAAGTCTGGCTCCCCATATCATATATGGTGATTCAGGACTATAAAATCCTTATCTGAGGTTTTACACCTGCTTTTATCTTCATACTTAATACACGTTTACATATAGCAATATCCCTAGTGGATGGAAGAAAGGAGTCATCAAACCCTTTTTAAAGAAGCCAATCTTGGACCACAAGGCCCAAGCTAACTATATACCCATCTTTCTTCTGCCTGCAGTCTCTAAAATTAAGGAAAGGTTCTGGCTCATCTGCTTTCTAAACATTTAAGGAGCACCAATTATTAGATGCTAGACTGAGGAGCTTAAAGTCTGGGTTAGGCACTGAGACTGCTCATGTCTCTGTATTGAATGGCGTCAGACAAGACTACGGTGAAGGCGTTTCCACCTGCCTCATTCTGCAGTTGTAGTTGTGCCTTCCTGTTTTGTAAGCCAGAGAAATTCACATAGGAGAATTGTTAGGCCTGTCAGCCTTAGGGTGGTCTTCCCCCAAACCTTTTGCCTTACTCCTCCTGTTTTTGATGAATTTGTTTTTGTTGGCTTTGGGACTCGGTGCACTTTACCACTGCTAACCATTGCTAAAGTGCTTGTGCTCCCTCCTTCAAACATGGTGAAATTGGCTTACACCCAATTAGCACATTACACTTCCTTGAAAGTCCTTAGTAAAGTGGTGCTACAGGTACCCGGTTTGGTAAATTGAATGCTACTAGAGGGCCTGCAGCACTGATTGTGCCACCCACTTAAGTAGCCCTTCAAACCTGTCTCAGGCCTGCCATTGCAGCCTGTCTGTGAAGTTTGAAACAGCCATTTCGCCCTGGCAAAATAAACCTTTTGCCAGGCCTAAACCTCTCTTTTTAATACATATAAGTCAGCCCTATGGTAGACCCTGAACAGTGAAATGGCATTGTATTTAAAAGGTTGGCTTGTTCTTTTATTTTTTATATGTCCTGGTAGTGAAAAACTCCTAAATTTGTTTTTCACTACTGTGAGGCCTACCTTTCCCATAGGATAATATTGGATTACCTCCTTACATTTCATAAGTGCTATCTTTCAATTGGGAGCAAGTAGGAAAGTTGAGTTAGATCTCCAAAGACTTGTAATTTAACTCTCTTTAATGGTAAAGTTGGATTTTAAGTCACAATTCTGAAAAGGGCACTTTAAGAAAGTTAGCATTTTCTTGTCCTAACCATTTGATGCAACCAGTCTGTATCCTGAGTAACATGACAAGGTGTATCTGCCAGTTGGTCTTTGTGTATTGCTCTCAGACAGTGAGACAAAGGGACAATGGATGTTAGCAGGATGGGCCATCTCTGTCAGGATGAGGGGGGAGCTGTCATCTACCACACTTGCACATCACAAAAGCCCTGCCTTAGCACACTCACACAGCGTTTCATATTAGTCTTTTGTGCCCCAGACAAGCTGGAGCTGTGGAAGCGAGGAAGGAAATTCCAGACAACTCTGTATGGAGAGGACTCTAGAAGCTTCTCCAAATTCAAAGTGGGCACTAGGATATAAATATTGGACCCTCAGACCCAACTCTTCATATCACTTCTGGACCTGTGGACCCGGGACAGGAAGAGGGACTGCCCAGCTGTGAAGTCTGCCCTGTTGACCTGCTTGCTGGCCAAGGATTGCTTTCCTGCCCAAGGCCTGCTGTTCTTGCATCAGGACTCTTCTGCTGCTGAAAGCTGTTCTGCTGGACCCAGCCGGCCTGCGTGGACCCAGAAATCCAGAAAATCTCCAAGGGCCAGTTGGCTGTTCAAGTATAGGGACATAGCAGGCTTACTCGACGCCGACGCATCTCTCCGCATCTCGAAGCATCGTGCCGCACCCCGCCATCAACTCTAGCCCAGTGCTGAGCCCCGCAAGCCCCACCGGCTTCCTCAACAATGCAGGACCACGCATCACAGCTCCTCATCGACGGTCACCGGCTCCACCGCTGTGCGACGCATCTCGACGCCGGACCTTGCATTGCAGCGCCTCATTGACGGTTCTTCAATGCCAACCCGCGCAGTTCCATGCAAGTACTTCACATCTCGACGCCAAGGCCACAAGGTACTTTTCAACGGACTGGACTCAGTCCTGTAACTGGTCCTGCTTCATTGCGTTCGGCCTGAAATTGTGACTTGGACCCGGTTTGCCATGCCAGATAACCACAGTTGGCACTTTTTGTTTCCTAGGGCTTGATTTTCACAAAACCTTTCAAATTGCATATCGCCGGTTCTACTAGTTGGATTTTTGTAATTTTGGAGTCAAATAATTTATTAAATTTCATATGCAAATAATTGTAAATCGACATTGGCAGTGGAAGCTGAGCCTTAATCTAGAACATAGACAGAATCGATTACGATCTTTCACAAAGCAAAAAAGAACCAAAGAGCATTTATCATAAGGACTGCTCAGTTAGCAGTAGAGAAACAACATGGAAAATATTTTATGTTATGATCAATTAAAGGGTTGACATGAAGTCTGCATCTAAGGAGTAAAAGGAAATCTCTAGCTCATCTCTCAAATGAAGAGCTTTTAAACACTTTTAGACCGAGAAACCGTACAGTCATTGCGGTTCAACAAAAAAGTTACATATTATTAGCCAATAGTAAATTAGAAAACACATCACAAATGACTTTTGCTCTACATGCATTGAATAATCCTGCATAATGTCCTAAGAGAGAAAACAAAAGCACATTCAAAATATAAACAGCTCCTCTGTTCAACCAAAGGAAATGGCCTCCGATTGTATACACTCAAAATCATTCCTGTCCTCAGGAACAAAATGAGCAGAAAATAATGCACTTTAAAATGTTACAGTGCAAGCAAGATTGTAGAGCTAACTGAATTTCGTACAAATAATAGAAAGCTGAAGGTCACAGTTGAGGCTCCTCTGTTCACATAGTAGAGAAAGAGAAAGTATGATAACACACTCTGCACAACACACAAATTTTAAAAGTTCAATTGAAAACACAAGGTCATGTTCAATATATTAAATACAGCAAAAACATTGCATTTGTGTCTCTCTAACATTAATCAAAGTAGAAAATAATCAGCTGTGCAATTTGCTTCCACAGATAGCTTAGGTGTCTGAAGCCTGACTTATTGGTAGACTGTGAGATAGCTAAGCTATGTGAAGCCTGAACATATAATTTATATCTAACGAGAGGCATACCTCTGTCACCTAAAGCAAACACCTCTATGATCAGTTTCTTAGAGTCACTATAAGACAGATAAAGAATTGTCTTAAAAGTATGCCTTGTGTGTTTTTTCTGCAGGATGGCATCTCTGCAGAGCCAGACAGGGCCGGTCCTAGGACTTTTGGGGCCCTGGGCAAAAGGGAAGATGTGAGGCTCCTCTAATTTGCAACATCCAGGGCCGGCTTTAGGGCTGGTGGCACTTGGTGCGACAATGCTTATTGGTGCCTCCCCAATGAGCTCCTCCGCTATGAATTCCCTCACTACCACCCTTTAACAGTGCTCCTCAAGTTATGCTATGTGGATTTACGCTATGCAGATTTGTAAAGCGCATAGCTACCCGAGGGCTTCCCAGTGTTGCGCGAGTCATAGCGTACACTGGCGTGTTTCTGAGGAGGTATGTGTATAGGGCTAGTGGGGGTAAAGCCATGTTTTAAGTATTTTTCTGAATCGAGTCTCATTCAGTTTGTTTCTGAGCTCAGCGGGCATAGCATTCCAAAGGTTAGGGGTCAAATCAATCAATCAGGGGCCGGTCAGTCGAAGAGCCAGGTCTTGAGGGTCTTCCTGAAGATGTGCAGGGTGGGGGTGCATCCGATGACTATCGGGAGCTCGTTCCAGGTCTTGGCCACGATGTAGGAGAAGGATCTTCCACCCGTTCTTGCTTTGCGGATGCGCTGGGTTTCGGCGAGGGCGAGGTTGGTGGATCCGAGGTTCCTCTTGGGTATGTGGAAGGAGATTCTGTTGTAGACAAATGTGAGAAGGATAAACCCCCCCACCCCCAATATGACCCTTTGGATTTGCGGAACCTTTAGCAATCAAGCATTGGAGGATCTTAAGGTCCTGCTAGGAGTGTAAGGTACCAGAAGAGCCACTATCAAGGAGGGTCTATTATGGTTGATTCCCCTATGTGCCAAGTAAAGTGCCTTGAATTTTATACTTTCCTCCACTCACGCCAGTGCAAGGAAGTCGGTGCACTTTTTGCTGAGGTATGTTTGGGAAGCTTGAGGATAGTCCTTGCTACCGCACTTTGGACTAACTGGAGTCTCTTGATAATGTATTCGGGTGAGCCCATGTACAGGGAACTCCCATAGTCCAAGCGGGAAAGGATCGGCACTTGGACCACTATTCTCCAAGATTGTGTAGGTAGGAGGTCTAGGATTTTCTGTAGGGTTCTGATAAGGCTACAGCAAAATGCTGTAATTTGTTTTACTTGGGCCTCCATAGATAGAGAGCTATCCAACCACATACCCAAGCTCGTAATGGGGGAGGAAGGAATTGATGGTGCCCCCAGGCACTCTGGCTATCAGAGGGTTGTTTGCAGTGTTGGCTTGTTTCCTAAAATCATCAGCTCGATTTTGTTTCCCTTCCATTTAAGTGAGCAGTTAGCCATCCACCATGCAAATTTCTCTAGACAAGGGGCTAGTTGTTGTTCGAAAACCTGTTCCCGGGTAAAGGGAGACTACCAGTTGGGTATCGCCAGCATAGGAGACCATAAACACCCAAACTTCCTTGACGATGTCTGCAAATGGACACAAATGAATGTTGAAAATTGTAGGATTCAATGCAAAGCCCTGCGGAACCCCACACTTCAAAGGGAAGACATTTGAATAGCAGGGAGGTTTGCAAATTTGAAAGGACCTTTCTTTTAGGAATGAGGAAAGCCAGGTCAGAGCACCATTTTGTATTCCTATTTCACTCATCCTGAGCACCAGAGTCTCGTGGTCAACAGTATTGAACGCTGCGCTCAGGTAAAGAAGGATAATGGCCGTGGAACCTCCTTTGTCCAACAATATTGTCAGCTCCTCTTTGATTGCAAATAATGCAGTTTCCATACTATGTTGTGGATGGAAACCAGTCTGAGTCGGGTTAAGAAGAGAGTTCTCCTGCAGGAACAGGGAGAGGTTTTGATTGATATGCTTTTCTAGTACCTTCCCCATGGCTGGAAGCAAGGAGATAGGTCTGTAGTTCCCGGGACATGAGGGTTCAAGGTTGGGTTTCTTTAGCAGAGGTTTAACCCCTGCTTGTTTCCAAGTTCGGGGAACTACTCCAGTGGAAAGGGATAGATGGAGAGCCAGAAGTGTGGGGAGAATATCTTGTGCTCCTTGTAGCAGAATGTGAGGTGGCACCGGGTACAAAGGGGATCCCGATTTACCTTTGCTTAATAATGCTGGGAGTGACTCCCTTGTGATAGGGGGGAAGTTTAAGATACATATCGTCTCCTCGTGCAGAACATGTGTCTCCGGCTGAATAGACAAAACTTTTTTTGTCTGTTGTAAGTTACTGTAGATAACAGAAACTTTATCTTGGAAGTACGCTGCAAGTTTGTTGCAGGGTGCTAATGTAGGGGTAGGTAGCGTATTTTCATCTTTTGGAGTAGTGAGTGAATTAACAATACGGAAAAGTTCCCTCGGGACATTGACTACATTCATCATTACAGCTTCATAATATGCTGTCTGTGCCTTTTTAATTTCCTGATGGAAATGTCCGATAGCCATCCGGTAGGAGAGTTTTAGGCTTTTTAGGGAGACCAGGTGGGCGGTGAACTGAGGTGCTGATTTCTCCTTATTTCCATTCTTTATAGTAGTGATAGGGATAGTTTCATCTAGTGAGTCCTTAATCCACTCTTCTATTATGGAATTTGCTGCCGAGGGATGTTTACCTATGCTCAGTTTATTTGAGGCTTGGAAAGTTATCCATATTTCTTTATTCGGTTTTGACCAGGGTTGTCCTAGGCTGATTGTGGCCTTATTGCAGTAGCGACCAGTGTCAGAGGAGAGGGGAGGGGCAGGGGAGAGACGACGAACAACAAAAAAAAGGATAAAAAAGAACTTACCTGCCACCCGCCGCATTGCCATCTTCTGCTCCTCTCATGGCTCCACTGCATTCAGAGACTCCCAGACTCCCCTGCGCCCAATGCTGAA
Organism: Calotriton arnoldi; assembly: GCA_963921515.1. Lineage (NCBI taxonomy): Eukaryota > Metazoa > Chordata > Amphibia > Caudata > Salamandridae > Calotriton > Calotriton arnoldi. Next base: position 207,320 of record CAWUFW010014375.1, on the reverse strand, counting down.
GCTGCTCTCACCCATGAGAGCAGGTTCAGGATTGGCCTGAGCCCCGATGATTTACACTCCCAGGGAGACCATGAGCCTGTGCTTTGTTGTCTCCAACCTGGCAATGCAGCTAGGTTGGAGAGAGCATTATTGTTCATGATGGTTTGGCTGGCCTGAGACGGCCGGCCAAACCGTCATGCGCAATGATAGCAGTGCACACCACTTCCCTTGGGCCCCTGTTACCTCCTGGCCCCACCCCCAAGACCCATGTAAACAAAATAGAACTATAATAAATGCTGGGTTATCATTTTATTTTTATCTATTTTTTGCACTGCTGGGAGGGGGGTGACGCTCCTCCCCCATAGCGGAGGAGTCGCCCGTGTCTTATTTTCCAAAGGAGATGGGACACCTTCCAGTGTTAATGAGATCAGAGCATGGTATGTCCAGGTTATGTTAGAGTAATTGCTAAACACCGGATCTAGAAGAGGTCCTTTGTCATGGGTGGGACATTCTACTGTTTGGGTAAGCTGCAGACACCCTAGGTCATGTAAGCTGCCTGACACCAGGGTGCTGTTGATTTCATCCACAAAAACGTTGAGATCCCCTAGGAGAGTGAAATTTGGTTTTTCGATGGCAATGCCAGCTACTATCTCAGGTAAGCCTTCTGCAAACTTAGTGCATGGGCCTGGAGGTCTATACACTAGTAGTCCTGAGTAGGAAGCAGTGGGTGACAAGTTTATAGTAAAAGAGAGATTTTCACAGTCTGGGATAAACAAGGGATTAAATGTACATCTATGTGTGTCTTTTAGGATGATAGTGATACCCCAACGGCCTTTGTGCGTGCAGTTTTTCCTACATTTATAATATCCCGGGGGGAGCGCTTGATTGATGTCTAGTGTAGAGCTGTCATGTAGCCATGTTTCTGTTAGGAACAGGACATCCAGTTGTTCATCATCCATTAGTGTTAGTAGCTCAAACTCATGACGGTACAGGGATCTACAACTGATAAGCGTGAGGTTCCATTTTATGGGCCCAGGTATTTTAGCTCTTACTTCCTCGGGATTGCAAATCAAAAAACTACTGAGGAGGCAGCATAGATCCCCATTTCCTGGCCTCAATGGGGAGCAGGTGCGCAGGGAAGGTTTAGGCCTGAGCGAGTATAGGAATTGAGCTGAATAAGTTACCTTCTTCGTGGGGATTCAGGCAGGGTTCCTGGCCCCTGGTCCCATTCGGGCACGGACAAGCAGAGACGGGTTTGCCTCTGGCACGTCTTTGGCTTGTGGAAGGAGTAGTGGCTTTTAGAGTGAAAGAGTCTTTCCTATTGCCCTCTTCACACCACTTTCCTCTGCCACCTCTCTGTGAGACTTACACTTTTTCCACCTACATCTTTCTGAAATCTTCCATATACATATTTCAGACCTCCTCTTTCCTTTTTGAATCCTCTTTTCACGTTCTCCTTCTGCACATATTCTCTTGCATCTGTTTCACTTTACCATTCTCCACTACAAACACACAACATAGCCATTCACTTATTGTTGTAAAGTCATCCTGTGCCCTGGGCACCCCCCAATTTTTTGCTGACTGGAACTGGTGGTAACTGACTCTGACTGACCCTGGGCTCTGTTTAACCAGGGCCAGTGCCATGCTGAAACACTTAGATAACAGTAAAGCACCTACATACACTAGGGTACACTTTGGGTTGGGGTACCCCTGTAATTGGCATGACCTACCCCCTAAGCCCCTAGTATATAATAGGGCAGGGGATTGAAACTACCTAGAAGTCCCCAGTATCCTGGGGCATGGCAGTTTAGAGGCCAGCAGCCTTTTTGCACTTGCATGTGTGCCCTGCTGAAGCCTGTGGTCAGTTTAAAAGCAGCCCTGGGCGCCAGGATTGCTCTTAAACATGTCAATTGTGGCCAAACTCGACTTTGGGGTTTGGGGCACTTAAAACTGGTCAACCTAAAATGTTTTGGCATAATAATGACCCCCAGGGTCTCCCTAGGTATCCCAGGGGTGGGGGGTCAGGTATCTATAAGGTAGACCCTTATAAAAATGAGTTTATATATGCCCTGGGTTAAGTGAAATTCACATTTCACTCTCCCCATTGTGTAAAGTGCTGCCCAAATTCGACTTTGATGCTGGGGGCACTGGGCATGGAGGATCTGCAATATTTTTACAGATTCAGCACCCCTAGGGTCTCCCCTAGGTGACCTATGGGGTGGGGGTCCTGTGAAAATAAGCCAAGTACTTATAAAATATGTTTTTGTAGGTCCTGGTGCTGGAAAAATGGCCCATGTCATTTTTCCCATTGCAAACCCCCTGCCCCATAGGTTAACATGGGGAAAGTTATTAAACAATAACTTCTGATAGGAGAGGGATAAAGATTCCATTCAAAGACTCACTAGAATAGTATTGATAAATCCTACAATATGATGTTATTGAATTTTTCCCAAAGTGAACAGACAAGAAGTTATAACACTTTCTGGGTTTTAGTTCCAAATCCAGCCTTCCAGTGCTCTGCCCTGATTGGTCAGAGTTAAGGGGATTAGCCAGCCTGCCTGAAGAGGTGATAAAGATCCCCTGGGGCCAGCCAGTTGGACTGGGAGGGCAGTGAGCTGTTCTGCAGGAATGCCAGGCCAGGGGGAGGGGTCGTAAACAATGAGCTTCAAAGGGGCAGAGCCCAGAGCAGTGCCATTAACAGCTTTGAACCCCCACCTCAGCCAGATGGCAGGATTAAGGAAGATATGTGCAGATGTAGGGAGGAGAGGCTAGGTTAATTAGCCAACTCAGTGGGAGTGTTTAGCCAGCTCTTACCTCCTTGCTGGAAAATCAGCCATTATGGATTTGGAAGCTTTGTTGCACTCTGGGATAGAATAATGCCACACTCTGCAGGAAGGAGTCACTCAAGTGGGAGGTTACCCTACTCCTATTGGTGAAGCTTGACCTCCTGGATGACCCAGAGACTGTGGAATAAGTATCTGAGAGAGGCCCAGCCCCTCAGATCTGCTGCTTGAAACTGAAGAAAGCAAGACTGGCCCTGCTGAAAAGTTCTGCTGTGCAAAGACTTCTAAGGCCTGACCTGGAGACTGCACCGCCTGAAACTACAGCTTTGTGGACTAACTGTGCTGAGTAAAAGAAGTCAAGAGTGGACTCCCTGCAAGCTACAGGTTAACAGAACTCATCTGGACCCTCACCACCAAGAATCATCAACCTGGGGAGCTACCAGTGGATTTGTAAGGGTGACGTCCAGTGCATTGTGGGAATTGAAGTCCTCAACTTTCAAGGACCATCTTGGAGCTTCCAGACCCTTGGAGTAAGTTTGAGACACTTTGGGACCCTTTGAGGAACTTCAGGAAGAAGTTCAAGAAGTTTGGCGAACTTTGGAGGAACTTTGAAAAAAAAGCTCCATAGGGGGTCCAACTCATCCTGGTCAGCCAAGCCGCCTGCCTTCAACCGCGAGCCGGCCAAGCCCACCAGGTTCGTCCCGCTAAAAGCTCCATCGCATCGACTTCCAGAGATTGACCGGGACTAGCGAAAATCTGAAGCCGGCGAACCCTCACCGGATCCGGCTACATGAGGAGCATCGAGGGACCCCACGAGAAAAAGCTCCAGAAAAGCTTCTAAGTCCGCTCGTAAGAAAGTCGACCGGGAACAACCGCGAGCGCCAATCCGCCTGCCTTCCATCGCGTGTCGGCCTGGATTGTTGGATTGCCCCGCTGAAGCGATCTTGAAAAAGTTTCTAAGTCCGCTCCAGGGAAGTTCACCGGGAGATCGTCGAAAGGCTATCCGGCGGAGCCGCACCGGATCCGGACTGACAGAGAGCGTCGAGGGGCCTCGAGGAGAAAAGCTCCAGAAAAGTTTCTAAGTGCGAAGGTAAAAACATTGACTGGGACCTTACGCGTGGGGTATCCGCTCAGGGCTCCATCACGGTCGGCCTTAAACTTTGACTTTGGCCCGGTCTATCGCGAGCCTATGTCCCAATATGGTGCTATATGCTTCTAAGTGCTATATTTTAGTTAAACTTTGAAAATTCATATCTCCGGTTCCCTACATTGGATTTTTGTCGTTTTGGTGTCATTTTAAAGATAAAAATATTTCCTATTTTTATAAATTGGTGTTGGATTTTTATTATGTGTTGTGTCTTAATTATTTACTGAATTGGTGTTTTTAAATGATTTACATACCTGTCTTTGAAGTTAAGCCTGTCTGCTCGCAGCCACGTTACCAGGGGTTGAGCATAGGAATAATTTTCTGAGCCCTATGCTGAGTCCTATCATGTGTTAGTGGCCTTATTGCCAGTGGCAGACCTACATTTGCCCCTACCAATAATCCACTTTCCAACATTTGGTGCTCAGCGGTGTGGATGTGGACTTGTGTTTAAAAAATACACCTTTCAGTGAATGAATTAAGATTATAAAAATCCTTTAAATTGCCTTAGAACAAAACTTTTGAGTTTGATTTTTGGAATTTGGACTAAACTGTTTTTAATCCATTGTTTTGATTTTTCCAAATTGTTCTAAGTCTATTGTGCCTCGTGTTGTGACCCAAAACTAGGGAACCATGGAGTTGGACCTGGCTAAACTGTCCCAGTGTAAGTTGACTGAGCTTAGGGAACAGTGTAGGCTTAGGGGCTGCCTGCTTCCAAGAGGTATAGGAAGGCAGGGTTGTTTCAGTTTATACAAGCCCATGACCAGGCAGCTGAGGGGAATCAAGGGGGATAGAGGGTGTCCCCCCTACCTCCCCCAAGAGAGGGAGGAGGTTGAGGATGATGCCTCTTCCATTATAACTAGTGTAAGCCAACAGAATCCTGATGGTGGGAGTGGGGAAGGGTCCCTTACTCAGGAACCACTACGGTCCCTTGCAGAGAGACAGCTTCAGGCTCAATTAGCTTTGATAGCTTTAGAGCAAAGGAAATTGGATTTGGCTGAGAAGAGGTGGGAGAAGGAGGAGAAGAGAAATGGTGGCAGCGAAAGCGAAGAAGATGCTGAGATGTCCAGGGGTGGCAGATTTGAACCTAAACTTCCAAAGGGTATAGTGCCCAAGTACACTGAGGGGGATGACATTGACAAATGGCTTGCAGCTTTTGAGAGGGCCCTTAAGATGAGTAGGGTCCACTCTGGGTATTGGGGTGCACTCCTGTGGGAGTTGATTCCAGTAGCTGGGAGGGATAGGCTCCTGACCCTGAAGGGAGAGGATGCAGAATCATACCAGCAGATGAAAGCCTGCTTAGTCAAGAGGTTTGGTCTGACTCCAGAGCAGTACAGGGTGAAGTTTAGGAACACCCAGAAATTGAATTCCAAGTCTTGGATAGACTTTGTGGATGTTTCAGTGAAGGCACTGGAAGGCTGGATTTGTGGTAACAAAGTGAGCACTTATGAGGGATTGTATAATTTGTTTTTGAGAGAACACATTTTGACTCATTGTGCAGAAGAGAAGTTACGCCAGTATCTAGTGGACTCTAAGCTGACAGACCCCAGAGAGTTGGGGGAGTCAGCTGATGAGTGGGTGAGAACCCGGGTTTCCATTCAGCACCAGGGGGTGACCAGAAGAAAGGAGGACAGGTCCCTCCCCAAGGGAAAGCCCAGGGAAATGAAGGTCAAAAACCTAAGGAGTCCTCCAAAGACCCACAAAAACCTGCACAAGGAGGGGGGCCCCGAGCCAACCCAAATCCAAAGGGAGGTGGATTCAAGGAAAGAATGGTAGGTTCTTTGATCCCTCAAAAGTGGGTAAGTGCTTTGACTGTAATCAGCCAGGGCACAAGCAGGGAGATGCTGTCTGCACTAGCTCCCCCCTAAGGGGCCATCTACAGGGATTGCCAGTGTGAGTGTAGGGGTGGAGAGTGGTACACCAGAAGGGGGTATTCCAGTAGGGGAAGCAACCTTAGTGTCCCTGGGTGGGGTGAATATTGCCAGCCTGGATGCCTTACCTCCAAACATGGAGAAGTACAGGCAGAGACCTAAAGTGAATGGGACTGAGGTTGAGGCTATCAGAGACACTGGGGCTAGTGTAACTATGGTCCTGGCTGAGCTGGTGCCTCCAGAGAGGGTGATACCTGGTGAGTTTCACCAGGTGACTTATGCAGACAGCACTACCAAAATCCATCCCATGGCTGTGGTGGATTTGGAATGGGGAGGTGTGACAGGCCCTATGAAGGTAGCTGTGTCAAAGGTGCTCCCAGTCCAGTGTTTACTGGGCAATGACCTTGAAGCCTCTGCGTGGTCAGAGGTGGAGAGAGGACTCCATATGAAAATATTGGAGCTCCCTGAGTGGGTATGTGCTGTGACTAGGTCACAGACTAGCCAGAAGGGAGGGGCTGGACACTTGGACCCTGGAACAAAGGGCCAAGCATCCATGGACAAGGGTACTGGGCCTGGTGAGCCAGCCCAGGGAACTCCAGAGGTGCAGGCAGAATCCAACCCTGCTGGGGAGGATCTGGCCTCGGAGGGAGGGACTCCATCCCTGCCAGAGCTGTCAGATTTGGCAGAACTGACAGGAGCAGGTGGACCCTCCAGAGAGGAGTTCAGTCAGGGACAGCGTGACTGTCCCACCCTTGAGAGCTTGAGGCGGATTGCTTCTAAGCAAGAGGAAGGGGATGACAGTGGGTTTCATAGAATCTACTGGGAAGATGGACTGCTTTATACTGAGGCCAGAAACCTCAAGGAGGGGGCCACCAGGAGGTTGGTGGTGCCCCAGAGGTACAGAGAGTTCATCCTGACTTTGGGTCATGACATCCCCTTGGCAGGACATTTGGGACAGACAAAGACATGGAACCGGTTGGTGAACCATTTCTACTGGCCCCATATGTCTGAAAAGGTAAAGGAGTTTTGCAGCTCCTGTGTCACCTGTCAGGCCAGTGGCAAGGCAGGGGGCAAGACAAAGGCTCCCCTAGTACCACTGCCAGTGGTTGGGGTTCCTTTTGAAAGGGTGGGGATGGACATTGTTGGTCCCCTGGACCCACCTACTGCATCAGGGAATAGGTATATCTTAGTGGTAGTTGACCATGCCACTAGATACCCTGAAGCCATACCTCTTAGAACCATTGATGCTCCTGCAGTGGCTAGAGCACTACTTGGTGTGTTCACCAGAGTGGGTTTTCCAAAAGAGGTGGTGTCAGATAGGGGCACGAACTTCCTGTCTAGCTATCTGACTGCTATGTGGGATGAGTGTGGTGTCAACTACAAGTTCACCACCCCCTATCACCCACAAGCAAATGGTCTTGTTGAGAGATTCAACAAAACCCTGAAGGGCATGATAAATGGGTTGTCGGAGAAACTCAGGAGGAGATGGGATGTTCTCCTCCCGTGCTTACTGTTTGCCTACAGGGAGGTGCCACAGAAAGGGGTTGGTTTCAGTCCCTTTGAGTTGGTGTTTGGACACCCTGTGAGGGGGCCATTGAGCCTGCTAAGAGAGTCTCTAGAGAAGCCTCTTAAAGAAGCTAAGGACAATGTGCTTGATTATGTGCTAGGCCTGAGATCTAGAATGGCAGAGTACATGTACAAGGCAAACAGGAAACTGGAGGCCAGCCAGGAGCTCATGAAGCACTGGTATGATCAGAAGGCTACTATGCCTGAGTATACTCCAGGACAATTGGTGTGGGTGTTGGAGCCTGTGGCTCCCAGGGCCCTCCATGACAAGTGGAGTGGGCCCTATCCAATCTTAGAAAAGAAGGGTGAGGTTACCTATTTGGTTGACCTTGGCACCCCCAGGAACCCTCATAGGGTCCTGCATGTGAATAGATTGAAACCCCACCATGACAGGGCAGACATGACCATGTTACTGGTCACTGATGAGGGTGTGGAGGAGGAAACTGAGCCTGTGCCCAACCTCCTCTCCACTAATGTACAAGATGGGTCAGTGGAGGGGGTGATACTCTCTCCCAAGTTGACAGACCAGCAGCACAGAGACTGTAAGCAAGTGCTGGAGCAGTTTGCTGGCCTGTTCTCTTTGACCCCAGGCATCACTGAGTGGTGTGTGCATCACATTGACACTGGTGACAGCCTACCTGTCAAGAATAAACTGTACAGGACATCTGACCATGTCAGAGCCAGCATTAAAGCTGAGGTTGCTAAGATGCTGGACCTGGGGGTAATTGAACTGTCTGAGAGTCCATGGGCCAGTCCAGTGGTGCTGGTACCCAAACCTAATCCTCAGGGGGACCCAAGGAGTTAAGGTTCTGTGTGGACTACAGAGGATTGAATGCAGTCACAAAGACTGACGCTCACCCTATACCTAGAGCTGATGAGCTCATTGATAGGTTAGGGGCTGCTAAGTACCTGAGTACTTTTGATTTGACTTCAGGTTACTGGCAGATTGCCCTCACTGATGGAGCAAAGGAGAGGTCAGCATTCTCCACCCCAGAGGGACATTATCAGTTCAAGGTAATGCCCTTTGGTTTAAAGAATGCACCTGCCACCTTCCAAAGGTTGGTGAACAGGGTCTTGTCTGGGTTGGAACAGTTCAGTGCAGCTTACCTGGATGACATAGCTGTGTATAGTTCTACCTGGGGAGATCACTTAAGCCACCTAAGGGAAGTGCTTCAGGCCATGCAGCAGGCAGGCCTGACTATTAAGGCAAGCAAGTGCCAAATAGGGCAGAGTTCTGTGGTGTACCTGGGCCACCTAGTAGGTGGGGGCCATGTACAGCCTCTCCAAGCTAAAATCCAAACTATTTTGGATTGGACAGCACCTGTTACCCAGACTCAGGTCAGGGCATTCCTTGGACTGACAGGGTACTATAGAAGGTTTGTTCAAAATTATGGGACCATTGTGGGGCCCCTAACAGAACTGACTTCTAAAAGAGGCCCAAGAAGGTGACTTGGACCCCAGAGTGTCAGAAGGCTTTTGACACTCTGAAAGCTGCTATGTGTTCAGCACCAGTGTTACTGGCCCCTGACTACACAAAAGAATTTGTAGTTCAGACAGATGCTTCAGAGCAAGGGATTGGGGCAGTGTTGTCACAGCTAAATGAAGGGGGCCTTGATCAGCCAGTTGCCTTTATTAGCAGGAGGCTTCTTCCCAGAGAGCAGAGATGGAGTGCCATTGAGAGAGAGGCGTTTGCTGTGGTGTGGTCACTGAAAAAGTTGAGACCATATTTGTTTGGGACTCACTTTCGTGTTCAAACTGACCACAGGCCTCTCAGATGGCTCATGCAGATGAGAGGGGAGAATCCCAAGCTGTTAAGGTGGTCCATTTCCCTACAGGGAATGGACTTTACAGTGGAACACAGACCTGGGGTTGCCCATGCCAATGCAGATGGACTTTCCAGGTTTTTCCACTTAGCTGAGGAGGACTACCAGGGTGTAGGTTAGTAACCCCTCACCTTTCGTTTGGGGGGGGCTATGTTGTAAAGTCATCCTGTGCCCTGGGCACCCCCAACTTTTTGCTGACTGGAACTGGTGGTAACTGACTCTGACTGACCCTGGGCTCTGTTTAACCAGGCCCAGGGCCAGTGCCATGCTGAAACACTTAGATAACAGTAAAGCACCTACATACACTAGGGTACACTTTGGGTTGGGGTACCCCTGTAATTGGCATGACCTACCCCCTAAGCCCCTAGTATATAATAGGGCAGGGGATTGAAACTACCTAGAAGTCCCCAGTATCCTGGGGCATGGCAGTTTAGAGGCCAGCAGCCTTTTTGCACTTGTATGTGTGCCCTGCTAAAGCCTGTGGTCAGTTTAAAAGCAGCCCTGGGTGCCAGGATTGCTCTTAAACATGTCAATTGTGGCCAAACTCGACTTTGGGGTTTGGGGCACTTAAAACTGGTCAACCTAAAATGTTTTGGCATAATAATGACCCCCAGGGTCTCCCCTAGGAATCCCAGGGGTGGGGGGTCAGGTATCTATAAGGTAGACCCTTATAAAAATGAGTTTATATATGCCCTGGGTTAAGTGAAATTCACATTTCACTCTCCCCATTGTGTAAAGTGCTGCCCAAATTCGACTTTGATGCTGGGGGCACTGGGCATGGAGGATCTGCAATATTTTTACAGATTTAGCACCCCTAGGGTCTCCCCTATGTGACCTATGGGGTGGGGGTCCTGTGAAAATAAGCCAAGTACTTATAAAATATGTTTTTGTAGGTCCTGGTGCTGGAAAAATGGCCCATGTCATTTTTCCCATTGCAAACCCCCTGCCCCATAGGTTAACATGGGGGAAAGTTATTAAACAATAACTTCTGATAGGAGAGGGATAAAGATTCCATTCAAAGACTCACTAGAATGGTATTGATAAATCCTACAATATGATGTTATTGAATTTTTCCCAAAGTGAACAGACAAGAAGTTATAACACTTTCTGGGTTTTAGTTCCAAATCCAGCTTTCCAGTGCTCTGCCCTGATTGGTCAGAGTTAAGGGGATTAGCCAGCCTGCCTGAAGAGGTGATAAAGATCCCCTGGGGCCAGCCAGATGGACTGGGAGGGCAGTGAGCTGTTCTGCAGGAATGCCAGGCCAGGGGGAGGGGTCGTAAACAATGAGCTTCAAAGGGGCAGAGCCCAGAGCAGTGTCATTAACAGCTTTGAACCCCCACCTCAGCCAGATGGCAGGATTAAGGAAGATATGTGCAGATGTAGGGAGGAGAGGCTAGGTTAATTAGCCAACTCAGTGGGAGTGTTTAGCCAGCTCTTACCTCCTTGCTGGAAAATCAGCCATTATGGATTTGGAAGCTTTGTTGCACTCTGGGATAGAATAATGCCACACTCTGCAGGAAGGAGTCACTCAAGTGGGAGGTTACCCTACTCCTATTGGTGAAGTTTGACCTCCTGGATGACCCAGAGACTGTGGAATAAGTATCTGAGAGAGGCCCAGCCCCTCAGATCTGCTGCTTGAAACTGAAGAAAGCAAGACTGGCCCTGCTGAAAAGTTCTGCTGTGCAAAGACTTCTAAGGCCTGACCCTGGAGACTGCACCACCTGAAACTACAGCTTTGTGGACTAACTGTGCTGAGTAAAAGAAGTCAAGAGTGGACTCCCTGCAAGCTACAGGTTAACAGAGCTCATCTGGACCCTCACCACCAAGAATCATCAACCTGGGGAGCTACCAGTGGATTTGTAAGGGTGACGTCCAGTGCATTGTGGGAATTGAAGTCCTCAACTTTCAAGGACCATCTTGGAGCTTCCAGACCTTTGGAGTAAGTTTGAGACACTTTGGGACCCTTTGAGGAACTTCAGGAAGAAGTTCAAGAAGTTTGGGGAACTTTGGAGGAACTTTGAAAAAAAAGCTGCATAGGGGGACCGACTCATCCTGGTCAGCCAAGCCGCCTGCCTTCAACCGCGAGCCGGCCAAGCCCACCAGGTTCGTCCCGCTAAAAGCTCCATCGCATCGACTTCCAGAGATTGACCGGGACTAGCAAAAATCTGACCCGGCGAACCCTCACCGGATCCGGCTACATGAGGAGCATCGAGGGAACCCACAAGAAAAAGCTCCAGAAAAGCTTCTAAGTCCGCTCGTAAGAAAGTCGACCGGGAACAACCGCGAGCGCCAATCCGCCTGCCTTCCATCGCGTGTCGGCCTGGATTGTTGGATTGCCCCGCTGAAGCAATCTTGAAAAAGTTTCTAAGTCCGCTCCAGGGAAGTTCACCGGGAGATCGTCGAAAGGCTATCCGGCGGAGCCGCACCGGATCCGGACTGACGGAGAGCGTCGAGGGGCCTCGAGGAGAAAAGCTCCAGAAAAGTTTCTAAGTGCGAAGGTAAAAACATTGACCGGGACCTTACGCGTGGGGTATCCGCTCAGGGCTCCATCACGGTCGGCCTTAAACTTTGACTTTGGCCCGGTCTATCGCGAGCCTATGTCCCAATATGGTGCTATATGCTTCTAAGTGCTATATTTTAGTTAAACTTTTAAAATTCATATCTCCGGTTCCCTACATTGGATTTTTGTCGTTTTGCTGTCATTTTAAAGATAAAAATATTTCCTATTTTTATAAATTGGTGTTGGATTTTTATTATGTGTTGTGTCTTAATTATTTACTGAATTGGTGTTTTTATATGCTTTACATACCTGTCTTTGAAGTTAAGCCTGTCTGCTCGCAGCCACGTTACCAGGGGTTGAGCATAGGAATAATTTTCTGAGACCTATGCTGAGTCCTATCCTGTGTTAGTGGCCTTATTGCCAGTGGCAGACCTACATTTGCCCCTACCAATAATCCACTTTCCAACACTTATGAACACTGTATTTCCATTTGGCCGGTCAGTATTTCAATAGGCGCTTTGTACCTCCTTCACATGCTTTTACACATAATTACAAGTACAATTAGTACATGCCACCATTGCCCTCTGCCCTCCACAGAGAAGCCAAACAAGATTGGTTGAGCAGGTCTTCTAAACACATTTGTGACTCACTGGCAGTCACTGTGAGAACTGCGCACTACCTTTAGACTCAAACCAAGTTCTCTCAATCATGGTCCATTTTACTCACTCGCCCACAACCTGAACTAGCACAAACACCTATAAGCGAGTTGATAGTATGGAGAACAATAGATTGATATGTTGTATGGCAAAAATACATAAAAAGAAAATCCAGGAAAAAATTAGCACTTTTAGGGAAGTAAATTAGGCAAGACATGTGAAATTTAAATAGGTGCAACCTCATTGTCATGATTGACATGGGTTATTGTAATGTTTTTTACAGTCATTGTTGAGATATTCATCAGTGTTTTGCACCGTAAAGGATATCAAAATGGAGCACAATTTAGACTCCTTTCACAGCCCTTCTTTTTAATGAATGAATGGAAAGACATTCGCAATTTGCGAGTACCCATTAGGTACTCGCAAATTGCGAATGCAATTTCAAGGGTGCAAGGATGTCAAAAGGACACCCTGTTGCACCCATGAAATGTGCATGTGTGCACATGTGGCATGTATGCGCGCCACATGGCACTTTGAAAAATGCAAAAAAGTGCATTTTTCAAAGAAATCGCAAATTACCACCAACTTGAAGTTGGTGGTAATTTGCAATTCCTAAGGCCAAATCGCACTTTTTTTGTGCTTCTTACATTGCATTCGCAAAATAGGGAATCGCACATTTTGCGATTCCTTATTTTGCAAGTGGGTTTTCGTGTGATACATTGCACACTGCTAAATTGCGATAGCAAACACTGAAATTCTGCGAATTTCGGCGTTTGCGATCGCAATTTAGCTTGATACATATGGCCCATTGTCTCATGTTTCGTCTTCCCATTTCCCCTCCATTGCTATATTTTATATTCACACTTTCGCTCCACCCTCTCCCATCCACTTATCTCCTTAAAGGGCAGGGTAAAGTGCACCACAGACCCAGATGTCAACACACATAACAAATGTGACAACATAAAAGCAATAATTTGAAAGCATCTTTATTGCTCCTTCACCTTTGGAACAAGAGCAGGGTTATTTGTGGGGTGCTGTAGCACCCAACTCACCCCTACTTCCAGCACATGTGAAAATTCTCTGGACTGACCACACAGCAAATGCACCCACAAATTTAAAAATCTGCTGCGTTTCATATACTGTGGAAGCTAAGTCAGGAATGACTCACAGTTCCAGACCGTGAGGGGATTTGCAGTTTTATATTATACAAACTCAGCCCTAAGGCATTAGAGAGCTTTACATGATCACCAGTTGCATTACAAAAGGAAATATTCATTTTTTAGGGGCATGGGAAAATAGTGATTTGCCCAGAATCACAGAATGTTCAGCAGACGCTGGGACTCTGACCCAGTTCCTCAGTTCCATTAAGCTGCTCAATGGGTGCAAAGCCCAGGTGAAAGTGTTTCATTTCATGGGTTTCACAGTCATACTGTAGTGCTACGAAGTTCAGGAGATGGGGCCCCCCTACCCTGGGTCTCACAGTACTGAATAATGACTGTACAGCCAAGAGAACGGGCCCCACACTTGCGCTCTGATCCAGCGCTTCGAAGCCCAGGGAAGTGGGGACCACCTCCCCTGGACTTAGAAGTGGTGTGGCGCTTTGCCTATAAACATTGCCCAGCCATGGCTTCTCCCTCCTCTACTGACCCACCTCTCCTCACCCATAATGTTCAGCTGATCCTGAAAACAAAAGGGCCATTTGTTGCGTGGAAACGGCACATGGCACCTTTTCAACAGAGCACGGTCCCTCCCTTGACCTGCTCACACAAACACAATTGTCGTCTTTGCTGCTGTCCAAAGACCCCCGCCCATTCTCCCCCCCCCCCTCCCCAATCCCAGAAATGCCATCACGCCTTTAGAACTGCTGAGGTTAAGGCACCTCATTTGCAAAATGTAAAATTGCAGTGATCGGATGGGGAGGCGGTACAGGAGGAGCAGGTGGGCTGACTGTAATGCAGCTTTTCATATAGAGGTGGGGACCCATGTTTTCGAGCAGAGCGCGGGGCCCTGAGCAGCTGCCCACATTGCCCATGCCTAGCGCTGGCCCAGGAGCCAGAAAACCAGCACTCCCCTGGTGGAGGCATTGCATAGTTGTGTCCTCCCTCTTAAAACCAGTGTTGCTTGACAGCAAAATACTTGTGGAACCTTATTCTGGTGTCAAACTAAGCCTGGGTATGTGAGAAGCAGCCTAACTAATATTGTGTATTAACCAATGCAAATGGTTTGTAGAATGAAAACGCTACCTTGTGCACTACTTGTTCCATTGTTAAAATGACAAATTGGTAAACATGTTGTCTGATTGGTGTTTATCGTCTGCCACATTCAAAGTTGTCCCTTTCTCTACCCAGGTCAGGCTAATTACTATTATTATCATATAATATAGGAACAAACATTATAGAGACTATGGTAATTCTTCTCAAAGGAATTTTGGAGAAATTTGTAAATGTAGTTTATAATGCACATTGCTTCTGCAGGATTTCACACTTTATATGATGGGGGCATCCTAGCAGAATTGAAATCGTGGCTGTTACTATAACATATAGTATGCAGAGGCACTATTTCTGTTGGAGTGACCTCTTTGCAGAGCATTGCCCATCTTGAAGAAATATTTGTACCCTCTGCATGCTAGAACACCAATTGTTGCGAAGTTATTTCAAGGCAACTCCCTTTTTTGCCAATTCTTTAGGCCCTGTGGCTTCCACCATGGATGTAGGTCAGTTATCTCACATGAGAACTGCTCAATGTTGGGTGCTACTGCTAGCAACTGCTATTTTATTTTGATTTAGTGCAGTGCAGAATCCAGGCAGAGTTATTAAAAGGAAGTAATATTGCCAATTTATGGCATCCACTTATTCAATCTCTGTAGATGCATTAGAAATAAAACCCATTACTTGCAAGTCACACATCCTGAAATCAGTGCTGTTAACCTCAGGAGTCTGAGATCTATACATGTGTGCAGCCTCAAATAAGCATATGTTTTATCATCTCGATGAGCAGACTGAAACGTACCTTTGGTCAACAGCCAGAGAGGAGCTTGTTTCTGAAGCTGAAATTACAAATAATTCATGGGTTCATTATCATTTCACAGAAGAAATTTTTGGATTAGCAAAAAGGATTAGGTCTTGAAATAATTTTGTGAAATCTGGTTCTAAATTTCTTTGTATTAAAATCTGTAGAAACTTCTTTTTAGCTGTCAAATCACTCAATCCCCCTTTTAGAGATTTCTGTCAGTAGCCTATTGTCAAATCTGTTAAAACATGTTTGTAATAATCCTATCGGAAAAGAAATTGGGGTTTGCCCTAATTCTCCTGCCGCATCTGGGCAATAGCATCAAACAAATAACAGGATGATGCGGAGGAATAAATAAAGCAAAAGTTCCTGTAGGGAAAAACAAATTAATCCCTACAAATGGGTACTTAGTCCCTTAACAATCTTTTTAGGTTGAGCATTTGAGACCTTTTGTATATACTTTAGTATATACTTATATGTGTATGTACTTTGTGGGCTCTGGAGATCAGCCCTAGGACTTGTCTGCTTCTGCCTAGGGACTTTTTTTCTGTTCAACTGCCTCTATTTAACTGTCTTGATAAAAAACGACAAGTAGAGGTCAGTAAAATACCAGAATTGCTTTCTGCTGAGGGGCTTTCTTTTTTTATTTTTCTGGCAACTGCCTCTATTTAACTTTCTTGATAGAAAACAACCAGCAGAGGTCAGAAAAATACCAAAATCACTTTAGCATTCTCTATATTCCAGTCCATAGAAATGATCTTCCACGAGCACCCGTAGACAATAATATTTTTTCAAATCTTGTATTTTCAGTGATATGACCACCGAAGGCCCTGATTTTATATTAAAAACAGAGCTTTGGACTATGCCATTTCCCGCTGAAAGGCAATATTTCTCTCCATGTGTTCCCATACCTGGCGTTTCACGCAGTTTGGTGCTTACTTTCCCTCCATGTTGAAGAAGTAGGTGTTTCAGCACCCAAGCTAATGTGCTGCATAGCTAAATACATATAAGGTCCCAAAGGCGAGACCGATTGCATTGCAAATGCTTGTTTTCTTATTTATGACTCATATTCCAAGTCCAACTAGACTATCAAAGAAATACTTTATCATTTTTTGAAATACATGAAGGGAACACAAACATGTACACAAATATATATACACATATATATTCACAATTCCTTCCTACCCATTCTTACTAAATACGGTTGCTAATCATGAACAAAAATGTTTTTTGAAAGCAATCCAAAAGAGAGGTAGTCCAATACACACTGGAGGGGGTAGATCGACCCTCCACACAGTCCAAAAAGTGTGTATCCAATTTTTTGGTATGCCAATAGTAATTTGTCGGACTCCTCTGTTCTGCTGAGTCGACGCGTTTCGGCCCACTAATTTGGGCCTCATCAGGACATGCGCAAAAGGAACAAAAAGCCTACAAAGTAACATATGTATAAGTATCATCTCTGAGATGATACTTATGTACATATGTTACTTTGTAGGCTTTTTGTTTCTTTTGCCCGTGTCCTGATGAGGCCCGAATTAGTGGGCAGAAATGCGTCGACCCTACAGAACAGAAGAGTCCGACAGATTGTATTGGACTACCTCTCTTTCGGATTGCTTTTAAAAAAAAATTCTGTTTGTGATTAGCAACCGTATTTAGTAAGAATGGGTAGGAAGGAATTGTGAATATATATGTGTATACATATTTGTGTTCCCTTCATGTATTTCAAAAAACGATAAAGTATTTCTTTGATAGTCTAGTTGGAGGTGGTATATGAGTTATAAATAAGAAAAAAGATTGTTAAGGGACTAAGTAACCATTTGCAGGGATTAATTTGTTTTTCCCTACAGGAACTTTTGCTGTATTTATTCCACCGCATCATCCTGTAGTAATCCTATCGGCATGAATGTCAATTCACCAAAATACCAGGGGTAGCGGAAGTGATATCACTCACACTTTGACCTTGTTGGCATCAAAGCAAATGATATCATGTGACCTTTGACTGTGAATTTTTCCCCAGGAAGTGATGTTGCTTGATCACTGTTATTAACATCAGTGAAGTTACATTATAACTGTGTTTTCAATATAAAAATACAAAACAAATGTGCCTTTTGCATACACCTATTTCAGGGTACTGACATAATATTTGAAAGTGGTGGGGTGTAATACAATACTTGCCCTAAATTGCACTGAGCAAAGCAAATGAAACAGAGCTCTTTTCACCCCACAAATTTTTATTTTTTTTAAATGGATTAAATAGTGCATTTTAAAACAAACTTTTCCTATAAATCCACTAAACAACCTTGGGCTGTAAAAGGGCACTCGTTAAATTTATAAGTACTTTCATGGTTCACCAATCCCAAGAAACCTGATGTTCCACAGGAATTGACCTCCTTTTTTTCAAAATGTGCTATGGGTGCCAAATGCCAAAATCGGGTGTATCCATGGCCAGCATTTTGCCATGCATGCCCCATTATATGCCATGGGTGCCCCCTTATGCCAACTATTACATATAATATGCCAGTCCTGGAATTTTGCTATTAATGATATTCATTTACCATTGGTAACCCTTTTGTCAAAATGTACCTCTAATATGACAGGGCCAGCATTTTGTCATGTGTGTCCCCCTCCTATATGCCACAGCTGTCCTCCTTTATGCCAAGAATCACCGCCAGTGTGCTAGGGCCAGCATGCCTGCGCCAGCCTTTTGACATGGAAGTCCCATGTATCAAATATCATCTCTAGTGTGTCTGTTAAAAATAGCCTCCAGTATGCCAACACCAGTATTTTGCCAGGGCCAAAAGCAGGCTTGCAAGCATAGCACCACATTCTCACTCATGCTAATTTACATTCACTAACTCACACTAATTTTCACCTACTCACTCGCAAGCATAACACCACATTCTCGCTCATGCTAATCTACATTCACTAACTCACACTCATTCTCACCTACTCACAGGACTCACTCATACTGACTGACATTTAATCTCATGTATTGCCACTTCTATCACTGTCATTTTCACTCACACACGTGCTCACATTCACAAATGCTTCCACACAAAACGCTCTCTCGCACACTCTTTCCCGAAAGCATGCACACAACATACATTTAAAAAACCTTTTTTGCTCACCTGATCCTCAAGTTTGTATTCCACTACTAGTGAATAATATGCAATCATTTACTGCAAGTGTAATTAAAAATGAGCTGAAATCAAGGAGGGCGGAGACACCCCTGTCTTCTTGGCACTGATTTTGCCACCTCTGAGGCTAGTGGTCGCAGAGGCAGTGCCAGGGGTCACAGGAAGTAAGCCAAGGGCCACTGACTGGGTGCTGGGGCTCCTAGGCACTTGCAAACAGTACTGCCTCGGAAATCCAGCTCTCCTACAGCGAAGTAGAGTAAAACATTAAAATAGAGTTATAAAAGGTTGCTGTTTGGGCGGATGGAGTGTCCTCTGTTCTCGCACTCGAGAACACGGCGCTGATGTGGGGACCTACACGTCCTTCTTACGTGCTCTAGGTTTGGCTCATGACGAAGATCCACGGTTAAATGCGACGTGGACATCGGAACATAGATTTTAATTTTCCAGTGGGATGGAATTATCACCACTGATAAAGGAACATTTTGGACTCTTGTAAGCCTTGAGAAAGTCGCGGGACAAAATTCCTTTGTGCGACGAAACACGTGTTGGCTGATGCAAGAACAAAGAGAATAAAGAAAAGAAACCAAGCTCGAAAATTTCTCTGTATCATTTATGCTTGACTAAAACAAATTGGATAATTGCATATTACTTAAAAGACGTGTGCTGAGGATTGTGTTTATGTTTATGTTGGTTTCGACCACGTGTTTGGGGAGACTGGTGGTTCTTCTCACCTTTCAGCACCGTCCATATAAATTTCTCAGAAATCTAAATAGAGTGTAAGTGCTACTCATTCTTGGAGCGCCATTTTACCTATAACCATACCACTGCACCGTCGTGAATTCACATTCACAAATGCTTCCACACAAAACGCTCTCTCGCACACTCTTTCCCGCAAGCATGCACACAACATACATTTAAAAACCTTTTTTGCTCACCTGATCCTCAAGTTTGTATTCCACTACTAGTGAATAATATGCAATCATTTACTGCAAGTGTAATTAAAAATGAGCTGAAATCAAGGAGGGCGGAGACACCCCTATCTTCTTGGCACTGATTTTGCCACCTCTGAGGCTAGTGGTCGCAGAGGCAGTGCCAGGGGTCACAGGAAGTAAGCCAAGGGCCACTGACTGGGTGCTGGGGCTCCTAGGCACTTGCAAACAGTACTGCCTCGGAAATCCAGCTCTCCTACAGCGAAGTAGAGTAAAACATTAAAATAGAGTTATAAAAGGTAGCTGTTTGGGCGGATGGAGTGTCCTCTGTTCGCAATTCACAACTGGAATGCGGTTTTTGTGTGTCACATAGGGCAAACGTTCTAAAATATATAAATTGTTTGTTTTCGTGTGAAAGAGGTTGCACAGCAATTGATGGCAACTGAGGCAAAGACGAGCCTGCCAGTGAAGGAGCCATTAGATCCAGTCCCGGGAGACGCCACAAATAAAGAGAAATAAACATTGTTAGCCCGATCAGGTCCTCTGCCCAATGTGTGTAAAGAAGGAGCCGAGCACATCGAGTTCAGCGCTGAATGTAAAGCCAGGGAGTCCAGAGCGCCAGTTGCACAAATAAATTGCTTTGAATTGCACTTTGATTTTTACTAAAGATTCATTTTCCCTGGTGGTATGGAGTTGGGGGTCAGTTTTATGAATACACAAATACCAATCAATTGCTCCCACATAAGAACCATCAGCACATCCATGCGGCCATTTTAATTCATGCAGTCTCATAACAGAATTTGAGTTGGATGTACAAGCAAAAACAGTGCTGTAAATCATAAAGTAGTCGTAGTGCAAGTAGCTTCATTACATTCTGTCATACAATGCCAGTACGACATGCGTGCGAGCGTAAAAGCTGCAAAACGTTTTTCTAAATCATGCTACAGTAGTCGTTTGTCAGGCTTTAACAATAAAACTCATTAAAACATCAGACAAATGGATGCATGTGACAGATAAGGCTCATTCTGTGCAGTTGTAAATTGAGGTAAAGCAAAAAAAAAATACGCAAAAAATTCTCAACTTGAAAAGGCTTTACACCTTTGACGTGGGACCCAATGGGCGTTGCAAACAGAACTCTAGAATTCAACTTCTTCCTGGTTTTCTCCGTCTCCCAGTTATTTTTTTTTCTTTGCTATTCCTCAGGAATTCCTAGTGAGGTTGTGGCTGGGCTTTTGCTTTTATAACCCATACTCAATCACTCAATCAAACCAAATTTATAGAGCCCTGCTTATCACCCCTGAGGGTATCCATGTGCCGAGGGGGTCGGGGGGAGCTGCTGTCTGCAGGCTATCCGTCGAACAACCAGGTCTTCAGGCCATTCCTGAACTCGTGCAGGATCAAATCTGTTTGGAGCTGGAGTGGGAGGTTGTTCCAGGACTTTGCGGCTAGATGGGAGAAATTTAAGCCACTGCTCCTGCGGATGTGTGATGTGTGAGCCAGGGCGAGAGATGCGCAGCTGCCTGACAGGCTGGTGGACGTTAACACTGTGATTGAGGTAGGCTGGACCCCTGCTGTGGAGACCCTTGTAGGCGTGGGTGAGTAATTTGAACTGGCACAGTTTGTTGATGGGGAGCCAGTATACTGCTTTGAGGTGGGGGGTGATGTGGGTTCACTTGGGAAGTTGAAGATGAGCCTTGCTGCTGCATTCTGAATGGTCTGGAGTCTGTTTAGAAGTTGTGCTTTGATTCCAACGTAGAGGGTATTGCCATAGTCCGGGCAGCTGGCAATGAGTGCCGTGGTGACAGTGTATCTGGTGCTGGTGTGGAGCCATTTGAATATTTTCTTCAACATGCGTAGGATGAGGAAACATGATGATGAGATGGCATTATCTGCTTCCTCATTCTGAGCTTGCTGTTGAGTATTTTGCCAAGGTTCCTTGCGTGTTCTGTGGGTGTGGGTGGGGGCCAAGTTGGGTTGGCCACCAGGGGTCGTTCCAAGGGGAGGTATTGCTACAGAAGATGAGTACCTCAGTTTTGTCGGTGTTGAGTTTGAGGCAGTTATTCTGCATCTAGCTGGTGACGTTTGTCATGCACCTGTGAAAGTTTGATTTGGTGGTGATGGTGTCTGAGGACAGGGATCCGATGAGCTGAGTGTCATCCTTGTAGTATATAATGTTCATCTAATGGGCTCTGACAACGGTGGCTAGCAGGGCCATGTATGTGTTGAAAAGAGTGGTGCTGAGAGAACCCTTGTGGGATGTTGCAGATGATGTCTTTTGGGCCCGAGGAGAAAGGCGGGAGGCAGATACTCTTGGTTCTTCGGGTAAGATAGGATGCAATCCATTTAAGGGCTTTCCCTTGGATTCCCATCTGGTGGAGACCCTGTAGGAGGGTATAGATGGACACAGGATTGAAGGCTGCGGAGATGTCGAGGAGGATCAGGGCTGTGGTCTCTCCCTTGTCTAGAAGAGCCCTGATGTCATCGCTGGCTGCGATCAGAGCAGTTTCCGTGCTGTGATTTGAGCGGAATCCTGATTTGGAGGGGTCCAGGACTTTGTCGGTTTTCAATTGATTGGTGAGTTGGACGTTAATTGCTTTCTCCAGGTCTTTTGCAGAAAAGGGGAGCACGGAGAAAGGCCGGTAGTTTTTGAGTTCTGCCGAGTCTGCAGAGGTTTTTTTTAAGAGCGGTTTGACTTCTGCGTGATTTCCACCCGGTGGAAAGTCATCGGAGGTGATGGAAGCTTGCTGATGGAGTTGTTCCCTTGGTTAAACATATGGTGGGAGCAAGGATCTCTGAGTGCTCCTCCGTGCTTGGTGCTCATGATGGTGGCAATGGTCTGTGTGGAGAGAGGATCCCACACAGTGATTGTGTCTAGGTTGTGGTCGATGATGGTGGAGAGCCCGTTGATGTCGGCCAGGGGTGGTTGAGGGTCGAAGTGTTCATAGATGGTGGTGATTTTGCTGTGGAAGAATTCTGCAAGAAAGTGGCAGATGTCCTGGGAGGGGGCGATGGAATTCTCATGGCTGTAGGGTTGGAGAATTCTTTGATGATGCAGAAGAGTTCTTTGCTGTGGTTGGTGCTGGCTTCGAGATGGTTGGTGGGGGCAGTCGTCTTGGTATTTTTCAGTTGTTTGTGGAGATTTTTGAGGGCTAGTTTGAAATTTGCCCTGTTGCAGGGTGCTCTGCTGGTACGCCAGATCCTTTCCAGTTGTTTGCAGTTGCGTTTTGTAGTTTTGAGTTCAAGGGTGATCCAGTTGATGTGGTTGGAGGGTCTGTCCAGTTTGGGGAGCTTGAGGGGTGTCACATTTTTGGCGCATTTGGTGATCCAGGTGTGGAAGTTTTTGATGGCTTCCTCGAGATTGGAGGAGGGGTCTGGTGGAGAGGTGTTGAGGATGTGTGTCCAGAGGTCATCTGTTAACTTGCACCAGCTCCGGTGGGGGTGCTGGACAGGTTGGTGGTGGTGTTGGCGGTGTTTGAGATGTAGAAGTGGACGATCAAGTGGTCTGACCAGGTGATTTTGGCTGCGCAATTGTATCTGATTCTGTCACTGGCTTAGAATATGGGGTCCAGAGTGTGCCCGGTGAGTGGGGTCGGGGACCAGTTGTGAGAAGCCAAGGATGTCCATGCTCTCGAGAATGTTGGATGTGTTGGTGTCAGTAGGGTCATCCAGGTGGAAGTTGAGGTCCACTAGGAAGAAGAAGTCTTTAAAGGTGATGGCCAGGGGGGTGATAAAGTCAGAGATGGCCTCGAGGTACACGCGGTGTTGGGTCCAGGGGGTCTGTAGACGAGAGTGCCTCTGATTGTGGGAAAGAAAGAGGTGGTTACACTATTGTGGAAAAAAGTTTGACAGAAGAAGGCAGTTAGACAGAGAAAGGAGGATTAACACAAAGCGGTTTTCTGGGAAAAAGAAGGCAGTTAAGAGGAGAAAAGACGATTAACACAAAGAGGGTTTGGAAAAAGAAGGCAGTTAAGAGGAGAAAAAAGGATTAACACAAGGTGATTTTGCAAAAAAGATGGCCGTTAGGAGGAGAAGAGAGGATTAACACATGCAGTTTTGGGAAAAAGAAAGGCATATAAGAGGAGAAAAAGGATTATCACAAGGCAGTTTTGGGAAAAAGAAGGCAGTTAAGAGGAGAAAAAAGGATTAGCACAAAGCGGATTTGGGGAAAAAGAAAGCACTTAAGAGGAGAAAAGGATTAACACAAAGCAGTTTTGGGAAGAAGAAGCCACTTAAGTGCAAAAAAAAGGATTAACACAAAGCAGTTTTGGGAAGAAGAAGCCACTTAAGTGCAAAAAAAAGGATTAACACAAAGCGGTTTTGGGAAGAAGAAGGCAGATGAGTGGGATGTAAGAGGAGAGAGACTTTATAGGTAAAAAATGGATTAACAGCAGGTTGATTTGAGTGTGAATGAGTAACAATATGAGGGGTACCGTGAGATGAAGGTATTGAGCATGAAGCTCATGTAACTAGCAGCTGGGAGACCTGGCCTGGTGACCTACTGTTTTCCCTGGCATGTTTTGGCAGCAGTGATTTTATGATCAGGCCCTTGGTATATGCTGTAAGATCATGGTTAGCCTACTGTTGAGGTTGGAAAAGCGCATATGTTCACCTGCAAGATGGTGGATCCCTCTCACATGGTTCTCGGGCATCATCACCCTACTCCTATGTTGTGGATCACATTATCACTATAACCTGATTGCATGTATTCCTTGAATCGTTTTATCGTCTTATGTAATTCTACCCTGCTCCTGACCTTGCTCAGCTGCTGCTATTTCTTGATTTCACCACTAGCCCTAAAGTTTCTGTGGGCACATTTATGTCACTAACCCCTTAAGACTTATATGTATTATTATTATTACTATTATTAATAATAATAGTTTTTTGTAAAGCGCACGGCTAACCAAGGAGCGGGCTTTCCAGCGCTAACAGGACTAGTGAGGAGGTAAGCTGTTTAAATAAAAAGATGGGTTTTCAGTTGCTTTCTGAAACTTAAAAGGTTTCCATTTGTCCTAAGGTGAATTGGTAGAGAATTCCAAAGTTTGGAAACAAGATATGCAAACAAGCAACCCCCCCCCACCTCTTGCTCTCTTGATTCTAGGGACGGCAAGAAGAGAGAGGTTTTTCAATCTCAGGTCTCTAGTTGTGCTGTAGGGGTAATGAGGTGCCAAAGAATATGTGGACGAGACGTGTATTTTACCTTGTGAGCGATACATAGAGCTTTGAATTGTATTCCTTTATTTATAGACAGCCAATGAAGTTTCACAAGGACTGGGCGTGCTGATCTCATTTTAGGTACTCCCAGCAATACTTGAGCCGGGGCATTTTGGATGACTTGCAACTTCTTGGTGACAGATAGAGGGCTGCCTAAATAAAGATTGTTGCCATAGTAAATGCGAGCTAGTATAAGGCCTTGGGCCACTATCCTACGTGTTTCCATAGGGAGCCACTTGAGCGTCGTTCTTGGAGCTCTTAGGAGGCCAAAGCATGTACCTGCAACTTTCTTTGCCTGGGAGGCCATGTACAGATCTTTGTCCAATATGACTCCCAAGGCTCTTCACTTCTGGTTTTAGGAGGGGGGGGCGCGTTCCCAAACATGTTGACCAGTGAAGGTGATCCCATAATGATGGGTTGTTTCCAATTACCATGACCTCCATTTTGTCACCATTCAACTTGAAACAGCTGGTCGCCAACCAGCTGGTAACATGCTCCAGGCACATGGTAAGTCTTTTAGATGTGGAGCCTATGTTTGATGACAAGCAGACAACAATCTGAGTATCGTCCGCATACGACACCATTGGAAAACCTAGAGCACAGATGGAGTCTTATAAAGAGCGGATGTACAAGTTAAAGAGCGTAGGGGTTTACTACTTGCCCTAGCACACAATAAATGCAAAGTGACGCAATGAGTGCAAAGCCACCCAAACAGCAGCAACAATCAAGTTTAATGTGCAAAAGCTATTTTCCAAATTAAATTAACTTTGCACTCATCTCAAAACTCTTTGTGTTACTCTCTGTTAATGTATGCAAGCGGCCGGGAATACATCTGTGACAGGCCAACGCTAAAACCATAGATTTTGGAACAAAGTCAGATCTACTAAAGTAGCCTGATCTGGCTTTACCCCAAATCCTAAACCCTAGTGTTTCCAGGCAAGGGGTCAAGTGGTATAACTCCTGATGAACCTATGTGTATTGTGTGCTTCACACCATAGAACACATTTACATTACTTGCTAGATCTCCTGAAATACAGAATGGGATTATCCGGTTCTGTACTTACTTGGTTCACCTCTTTCCTCCAAAATAGATCACAAAGACTCAAGGTTAATCAATCCTTATCCAAACCCCTCCCAGTCACTTTAGGAGTACCGCAGGGATCATCCCTCTCACCCACTCTTTTCAACCTTTTCATGGAACCACTCACCGAACTTCTCAGCGCATCTAAGGTCCACTATCACATGTACGCAGATGATACACAACTCTACATAAAGATTCACTCACTTGAGGACATCAAATCTCTCAACTCAACGCTTCAAAAAACTCAGACATGGCTGGCCGAAAACCATTTGAAGCTAAACACCCTCAAAACTGAATTCCTCTTAATCACTCCCCCCAACCAATCGACCATCATCCTCGACTAGCTGAATCACCTAACAACACTCAAAGGTCAACCACTCATTGTCGACTCAGCGAAATCACTGGGAATAACGTTGGACAGAAACCTAAACATGCAGAAACACATCAGCGCCTCTACAAAAGAAGCAAATTTTCAGATGAACACCTTGAGAAGACTGAAACCCTTCCTGCCCGCTAATGACTTCAAACAGGCAGTGCAAGCTTTAGTAATCCCAAGAGTGGAATATGGGAGTGTCGCTCTTTGCGGCCTTCCCAGATCAACGACGGCCTCTCTAAGAGCCACAATCAACACAGCAGCTAGACTCATCACAGGCTCCAAAAGAAATTGTCACATCTCCCCGGACCTTAGAGCCCTCAACTGGCCACCTTTCGAGGCGAGAATTCATCTGAAAATTGCATGTATGACGCACAAGGCCCACACCACAATACCCCAAGTTATCTAGCTCAGAAACTGGTGCTCTCCTGTGGTAAGACATCCACCAGGAGCTCCAGGAATCTTCTTCTGAAACCACAAAGATTTGCCAAGAAAAAAACATACAACCGGACCTACTCAGGAATGGCCCGCAGGATCTGGAATGCTTTACCCCCAGAAACGAGACAGAACCCCTCTAC
Organism: Calotriton arnoldi; assembly: GCA_963921515.1. Taxonomy (NCBI): domain Eukaryota; kingdom Metazoa; phylum Chordata; class Amphibia; order Caudata; family Salamandridae; genus Calotriton; species Calotriton arnoldi. The sequence continues at coordinate 180,680 of CAWUFW010014375.1, read as the reverse complement.
TGCCTCGTTCAAAAAAGAAGTGAAATCTATTCTCATGGCTAAGTTTACTTGAACTATTTATATATCAGTGTTTTTACTTACTACCTTGTATTAGACCTCTCTCAAAAAGATGTGAAATTCTATTCTCTAATTATTTATATAACCATGTAATATATCTGTTAGCTTGTTTTTAGCTATTACTGTGTACTAGACTCACTCATATATTTTTTTGCTATGTCTGTCTCTGTTCCTTACATCTGTCCTGTAAAGCACTCTGATACCTGCAAGGTTCTTGTTCGCGCTATATAAAACTTTCAAAATAAAATAAATGTTCGCGTCTGTCCCATGTGTTGTCGTCTACACATTGGAATTTGTAATTGAGAGTGTAAGTTGAGTACAAATCCTTGGCTAGAATCTGCTGGCTCAACTTTGCACCAATGGTGGGACAGTGTGTCAAACTGAAAAGCTAGATATAGTGTGGGTGCTGCCAATTACGACATCAGTGGTCGGCTGGTCCTGAGATATTTTCTGTTCTTGGTATAGCACAGTCCTGAAATTTGTCAAACAGACCTCCATTTCATGTAAAACAGTAAACCTGGGCCTATTTATCCCATGGCATTTAAAAGGCAGTTTTCTAGACATCATTTCTTATGCCCTTACTGGGTTATTGGTTGGGAGGGGTGGAAACCCCACTCAAGCAACAACCACAGTCCTTCTATGGGTGAACCACAAAAGTCACTAAATTAATCTGTGCTTAATCCTCTGGTAGCTTGGCAAAAAATCTGTCAGGCTTAAGTTAGAGGCAATGAGCAAACAAACAGCAATTAAGTGTAAACACAACACAAGAAAAATACCAAACAAATTTAGAAAAATAGAGTACATTTTGCCAAATAATTTGACATCAAAATGAACAAAAGCCAATTAGCAGAACCTGAGATATTGCTTTTAAGATTATTTAGTGAAAATAGTGCCTAAAAGCATAAAGCCCCATTCACGGTTATCTGGGGAAAAGTCACAAGTTCAGGCTGACCTCGATGGAGCGTTGAGTGTGGGCTGTATACAGGCACCAGGTTAGTCCCGCCGAAGAGTTATTTTCTCAAGTCTACAGGGAAAAGATTCACTTGTGTTGGAGGAGGCTGCGAGGAGCAGGACAGTCGTTTCTGAAGCGCAAAGAGTTAGTTGATCATTGCGGACTATCATCGCTGTAGCACAAAGAACTGCTCGTCGCTGGAGCTTGTTGTTGGTGGTCACTGTGGGATGTCATCACTGTAGTGTGAAGTATAGGCCTGGCATTTCCAGTCATCATGGAGGGTCGCTGTCGACATGAAGAACAGGTCTTGCTGGAACTTTGCATTGACTGTTGTCGCGGCTGGAAGATTCTTGGAACGAACAGGCTGCAAAGAGCCAACATTTCAGGATATTCACCTTCTCTTCAGGGATTCAGGACCTGAGGAGCACCACTTTGGGATCACAAATGACTTCAGTAGAGGGCAACAGCAGGGATCAGGCAGGTCAAGGTAGGTCCAGCTGCAGCTGGCAAGCTTGGCAGTTGCAGGAGGGCATCTGCAAGTTTGTTGTGTCTCTGTAGCTTACCTAGGAGGCTAGCCAGCTAGCCCTTGGAGTCACTGTGGTTGTCCTGGGTTCAAACGAACAGGTACAATCTTCTTTCCCCAGACAACAGGGCAATCCAGCTAACAGCAGGGCAGTCTTTCTTCTGAATCTTCCACAGGTCCAGGAGTGATCTGATGTGGGGTCTGAGAATGCCACCTTTTATACCCTTTGCCAGCTTTTGTGTAGTGGGCAACTCCTAGTCCCTTTCCAAACAAGTTCTGTCCAGTTCACTTATCCTCCCTGGGTTTGGCTCCTACGTGTCTGCTTGGACAAAAGCAAGGGCAGGCCAAGTATCAGGTTCCTTTGTGTGTGCTGCAGGCATGGCCCTTTGAAATGTAATCAGGGCTGGGTAAAACTCCTACCCAGCCATCCTGCCAGGAAGGCTTAGCCTGTCCACACATATACCCCTTTGTCCTTGTGTCTGGAAGGACTCAACATCCTGTCACAGAAGAGACAGCCACAGCCATGTGACCCTGGCTACTGACAAAAAAGGCTCTGGGGTTTTGGGCACTGTTAGATCTTTCAGACTTGGAGTGGTCTTCCCCCTTCTTTTTGCCTTCTCCCCTCCTATTTTGCTGAATTTGTTTTTGTTGGCCTTAGGGCTCTATGCACTTTACCTCTTCTAACCAGTGCTAAAGTGCTTGTGCTCACTCCCTAAACTATGGTAAAATTGGCTTACACTGATTGCCATATTTAGTTTACTAGTAATACCCTAGTAAAGTGGTATCCCATATGTAAAGGGTTGGTAAATTAAATGCAACTAGAGTGCCTGCAACACTTTTTGAGCAACCCACTTAAGTAGCCCCTTAAAACATGTCCCAAGCCTGCCATTGCAGCTCGTGAGCAGTTTTAAACTGCCAATTCGATTTGGCAAAATAAACCCCTTGCCGACCTTAAAACTCCCTTTTTAATACATATAAGTCACTCCTAAGGTCTGCCCTAAGCAGCCCACAGGTGCCTCTTGGGTCCTGAACCTGTGGAAGTGATGACAAAGGTGCCCAGAGAGCCCAAATTTAAAATGTTTGAATTTTCTGCCAAAAAGTGCTTTGAGATCTGAGAGGAGACCGGGACCTGCATGCTTGCCAATCCGGCCAAGGTGCATTGCTGGTTAGCTTGGCTTCGCACACCTCCCTCTATGTTCTTCTTCACAGCAGCAAATCCTGTTCAGCTGCTCCTTGCAGAAGGAGTATTTGGATTTGTGGAGCTTGTCGGCTACAGCCCACAGCTTCATCCCATTGGAGATTTTCGACTTCCATAAGAGAGACTAGGTCTGAATGTAGAAATCTTTACTGTGACTTTGTTCAGCAGCTCTCCTACAACATCGCCTCCTCCTCAGACACCACAGGCTGTCTTGCCCCTGCTGAACTTTACCTTCTCAGACATTTGTCTCCAAATATTCTTTTAAGTCCGAAGATAAGAGGACACTGGGCCCAATCCACTTTGTGTATCTGAATTGTGCTCCATTGCAACAGCATTTCACTCGACTTTGCCCCGGTCTTGCGCAACTAGATGTCTGCAATTGGCGATTTGATCTTTTAGGTGCTTTTTTCACTTTAAACTTTAAAAAATCTTAACTCTGCTTCTACTGATTCATTTAGTTTTGGTGTCAAATAATTTATTACAATTTAGTTTATTTTTTGTGAATTGATGTGGGATTTTTCTTGTGATGTGTTTCGCTTTATTACTGTTTAAGATTTGCATAAATACTTTACAAAGTGTCTCTAAGTTAAGCCAGACTGCGTTTGTGCCAAGATAACAGAGCGTTAAGCACAGGTTGATTTAGTGACTTTTTGTGGTTCACCCTGACAAGGATTAAGGCTATTGCTTGAGTAGGGTCTGACCCCACTCAACCAACAACCCAATTTCACACATTAGTGCTCAGTGGTGGGGTTCAGTACTTGTGTTAATGCAGTACCTTTCAGTGATTTTGTGTAACACTAAAATCCCATTGCGAATAATTTGATACCAATTCGATTTATTTTTATTTGTCCTTAATTGCCCATTTTCACTTTTTCCAGTTGCTACCATTCTACCTGACTGCTGGTGACTCTACCTGCAAGTATGGAGTTTGAGCTCAGCAACCTGGAAAGTTACTTTGCAGCTGAGCTGAGAGGATTCTGCAAGGAGAGGGGGCTTCTAGCAAACAGGGGCTTCAAGAAGCTGGAGCTCCAGAAGGCTCTCAGGGCCTGGGCGGAGGCCCACCAGTTGCAAGCCACAGCAGAGGATGAGGAGGAGACTATAGAGGAGCAGGAGGAGGACCTGAACCCAGGTCCTGAGCTGCAGCACTCAGAGGAGGAGGACAACTAACCCCTAGGAGTGGAACCCCTTGTCAGGGCAAGGAGCAGTGTGTCTTTCCACAGTCTATCCCAGAGAAGCTGGCAAACAGAAGAGCTGAGTTCAGGCTACAGCTGGCTAAATTGAAATTGGAGGCAGCCAAGAAGGAGGCTGCTGCCAAGAGGACGACAGAGGAGGCCACCTGGACCCTTGAGGAAAAGAAGCTGGATTTAGAAAAGGAGAAGGCTGAAGCTGAAAGGGCTCATGATACTGGCTCATGAGGTGAGCCTGAAGGAGCTGGACCTTAAAGCTAAACAAGCAGCAGAATCCAGCAACAATGGTGACAGCAGCCTTCAGTGTCTCCTGGAGAGGCGAGAGTCCACATTCCACAAGAGTTGTTGCCCAGCTGTGTGGTGGGGTATTACAAAGAGAATGGTTTTCTGCCTATGAGGTAGCCCTTAGAATGCACAGACTCCCAGATGGAGATTGGGGAGCAAGGTTATGGAATCACATACTCACAGTGGAGAGGGACACTCTTCTGACACTAGAGGTGGGGGATCAAATGAAGTATGCTCCTATAAAGGTGATTTTACTTGCCAGGTTTGGCTGATCCCAGAGAGGTACCGCCTCAGGTTTCAGGGACAGTCACAAACTCCTAAACCAGTCTTGGGTAGATTTCATGGCGCGTAGTGACTGGTTGAGGGGCAGCAAAAGTGATGATTCTACTGGGTTGTACAATCTGATTTTCGATGAGCACATGCTCAATATCTGTTTTACAGATCTTGCCATCACCTTGTTGATAGTAAGCACACTGACCCCATGGTACCTCTGGGTCAGCACCAGAGGGTCCAAAAGGCATCTGGGGGGATTCCCAAAAGGTTGGCCAGAGTTCCTACCAGAAGAAAAGGGCGTTAAGAAAAATAAAGAAGAAGTTCTCTCAAGGCACCCAAAACTGTTCACAGGGGAAGGGAACACAGCCCCATTCTGACGGAAAGAGTCATGGCTTACTTGATAAGAAGACATGTATATTTGTCCCCAAGTGCAAGGAGTGCTACAAGATTGGGCAAGTGGAAGGGGGTGCCAAGTGTCCCAAGAGGGCACAGCCCCCCCCCCCCCCACTGATGGGTAGAACCCCAGGTTGGCCAGTGTAGCGCTTCGGGAGAAGATTGTCCCAGTTAGTGTCAAGGAGAGAGCAGAGGTTACTCTAGTGTTCCTGGGTGACAAAAGAGATGGTGCCCAAAGCCCACGTGTCTTTCAATACTTCTAAGTATAGGCAGTGGGTCACACTCAATGGGAAGAGGGTGTAGGCTTTGAGGGGCACAGGAGACAGTATGACTACTGTGAGGTGTCATCTGTGGTCCTCTGAGCAGGTAATACCCAATACATTCCACCAGGTTGTAGTGGCAGACAACTGGCAGAGTCACTAGCCAGTGTCTCTGGTTCCCTTTGATTGGGGGGTCTCAGATTCTCTTAAGATAGCTGTGAGTCTTGCCATGCCTGTTGATTGTCCTATAGGCAATTATCTGGAGCACGCTGTATGGAAAGAAGTAGAACTCATGTCACATCTGATGATGTTAGGGTTACCTGAGAGGGTCGGCATGACCACACAGTCCATGGCGGCCCAGGAGGGGAGTCAAGGAAGCCTGGAAAAATGGCACAGGTAGCTGCCAAGAAAAGAAAGGGCAAGGGAAGTGGGAAAGCAGCCCCTGAAATTCCCACAGACCAGGTTGATGTAAGATCAAAGATCAAAGGTACAAAGGAACATGGAAGCCCCCAGTCTGTCCATGAACTCATCAGCTTGGGAGATGAGGCGTGCATCAGTCTTGGTGACTGAGTCCTTGCAAACCAGGCTGAGGAGGCCACCCCAGAGTCTACCGGGGAGAACATTGCTGTCCTGTAAGACCTGCCTGAGTTTGCTGGATGGCAAGTTGAGGGTGGGCCAACCAGGGAGGAGTTCTGTAATGCACAGGAAAAATGCCCAACTCTGGAGGGCTTGATGCAGCAGGCTGAGTCCAAGCAACTGGTGACACCTCTGTAGATCACCCGATTTATTGGGAGAATGACCTCCTATATTGTGAGCCTAATGTTCCTGAGCCTGAGGTAACCTGTGTGTTGGTGGTCCCCCAGTGCTATAAGGCCTTCCTAATGGGGCTGGCTCATGATATACTACTGGCAGGATGTCTGGGGAAGGATACAACCTTTGGGAGGCTTCCCACCCACTTTTTTTGGCCCCAGATGAAGACAGTCTCAGGTGCATTCTGTAGGTCATGTCCCACCTGACAGGCCAGTAAGAAAACAGGGAAAACAGGGAGTCTGCGATGCTGCGGGCGCAAGGTAAGTGCTTTTATTTATTTATTTCTTTACTGACCACTTTCCAGTCGTATGTCCACTAGCCCCTCACCCAGCCCCGCCCCTGCCCCGCCTCACCGCCCCACAGCATTACCTGTGCGAACCGCCACTGGTTACCTCCACTTTGACTGTATCCCATGCAAGCATCATACTTTTACCTGTGTATAACAAACACAAGAATAGGGAAGAACGCCATCTAATGAAGAGCATCACACAGAGACAATAAAGCTATCCCTTCATGAGCAAGTGGCTGACCCAAAGTCCACTCAATGTATAATTTTGATGCACTGAGAAAAAATGCTGCTCAACAACAGACGGCTAAAACTGCCTGTAGGAGATACATAAAAACTAATACATTTAGAGCCAGATTTGGGGGTGCAAGGGCAATGCAAAACCTAAATGAGATTTATCAAGCCAAGCAAGGCCACCTTGCATGGTTCTGCTTAGCTTGATAAATCTAGAGTAAAACAAGGCAGCGCAAATCACTGCTTTATGTTGCTCTGCGGCAGGGAGACATTCCATGGGTGTAGCGTGGCTGTTTCCACACTTCCACCCATGGGCTTTGATGTATTCCCAGATTTGCCATTAGTGCTACCACTGGTAATGCCTCAAAATGCTACCCCTTCCCATGTGAGGCATAGCAAGGAGAAATCTCTTTATTTCTACTAATTTATTCCTATTTCTACATGTGCTGCATTCTGCAGCACACATAGAAAGGTGAAAATGCCTTTCAGGATTGCTTTTTTGCAGGAAGGTATACCTTTCTGCACAAAAGCAATCCTGCCTACAACGCAGGCACCCTTGCACAATGACGCAAAGATACCTGCGTTGGTGCTAGGCAGCCAAAAGTGCGCCAGTGCTGGGAAAGGACAGATAGCGCCAAATAATAGTAAATACAGCGCATTCCTGCCCTTTCCCTTTCACACAATGCAGCAAGGTGGCTTGCTGCGTGAAAAAAATGATAAATGTGGCCCTAAATGTAGTTTGAAAGTATTACTAGCAAATGTGACCCCTTGGAGCAGACACCAGGCAATAGCCAGTGAAGCTCATTTACGTCATAGACCCATAACACTTGAACAACGACATTAACTTAGAAAACACTTTTTGAGAAAGTCAAAGGCAAGCAAATTGTTACACACACAAACTGCAATGGCTTCCTCAGCTAGTTTTGCTTGCTACAAGATTCTCGGTCTCGTGCTGTTCAATTCGCCGCATAATTGGCGGCCCTCTCTCCACCCCGCTGCCAAGGCAGGATGACTCTGGGTAACAAGGGGCTCTGATACGATCATTAAACTTGATGGGTTTCTTTCGGCTTGCAGTAATTCTGAGGCAAACTGCCTTCCAAGAAGCCTAGATAAGCGGCCAATGTGCAATAAGGTGCCGCGAGATCCCAGGGCCTCTCATGGCCTGTGGAGGGGAACATTATTTACAAGCTCCTTCGGAGCCCGTGAGTTATACCGGGCTGCCTCAATGAGCGAGATAACACCGGGACGCTGCTCCTGATTGCAGATCTCTTTTTTGTGTGCAGTCAGCACAGTTTATATGGCTTAAATTGGTAGCATGTTTGCTTGGCTTCTTGTGATCGTTTTAACTCGTTTTGCATTGCGGGTCGGCTTTCAGAGCTGCTTTCGTGATTTGTAACCAAAAGCACTTGTTTTCCCTCCGTAGCCTGGACGGGCCTGGCTGGCCCTTAAAGTATCCCCGCGGTAGTGTTGTTTTTCTGTTCGCCTTTCCTGCCGTCGACCATTAGTTAGTGGGACGATTGCGAAATGCATTTTGAGATCAATCGGGGAAAGTGTGTGAAAATGTTAGATAATTATGTGGGGGCTTCCATGTATCCCCCCTCTGACCGCCCTGCCCCCGCCTTTTTTATTCTGGCACCGCACAGATTACTAGTCTAACTCGAATCCAAGAATATCTGGAAAAATATACTTGCTAGTAAGTAGAAAATGGCTACTTAGCTGGCGCTGGAATGTGAACCCATCTACATGCGTGCAGGGGACGCAGGGAACATGTGTTTGAGCCAGAGGCGTATCAGGGCTTTAAGTGGGCCAGGTCCCTACAGTGGGGAGCTCAAATTGGCAAGGGGTTAAGGAACTCGGTATATCTCAGCTCGGAAAGGGGGAACTAAATATGTGACAGCTTGGTAAAGAGAAACTAAAGGGGGGGGGGGGAGTGTTGTTGTTTATTAGTTGCTAGCTGAAAAGGAGAAAGGCCATGTTCTAATATGCTATGCACTCGGGCTGTACGAGTTTGAAAGATGTGCACATCTTCAAATGGTTTTACTCTGTACCACTATGCATAGGTCACTGTCTGTTTCTGATGTGCTATGCCCAGGACGTGTGTTGCTCTGTACTATCAAGGTGCATAGATCATTGTCTGTCTCTGAAGTACTAAGGCAGCTAATGCCCTTTGTATTTTATGTTATAAGAAAACACAAAAGTTTGTTTAAAATAAATAAGTGGGCCATGTCCCTCCGGGTCTCAAACCGGGTAGTATTTTAGATTGGACATTAAAATGGGTCCCTATCAGGCCCTATATTCATGTCCATAACTTAACAGGGAAAAGCACTGCTGATTTCTGAACAATTAACATGCTCAGGAAATTCATATCAGTGATTAAGTTCCCATTTCACATGCTTTACTGAATCTTGCTCTCCATTAGAGTGTTAGCTATTCCCAGGAGGTTGTGTTTTGCTATTTTGTTTTCCATCAGCATATTACACTTCTATAGCACATACTTTCAGCGGAGTCACCTCCAGGTACTTGTAACGGCCACCTTAGAGAGCGCTAGATTTCAGACTCAAGGCAGTGCAAGTTTCTTGCAGTGTCGTGTGTCAAAAAGGTATTCAGAATGCATGGTCATCCAATCTTTGGCCCCTCTGCAGAGCACACACAGACAACCATTGACAAAGCCAACAACAGCCCAGGTTCTTTTTGGTGTATGTCAGTTGTGCTATTATATCTGGATACAATTACAAAAAGCTCAAAGGAATCAAAATACCACTTGGGTGCCACTCTATGGGAGTCCCAGAAATGTACTTTACGTTTTTAAGCCAAGCCTATAACTATATAGGCCACGCCCCATTTATAGACCCCAACTTTTTTCATCCCACCTAAAGCTCTGGACGTAATGTAAGGCCCTGTAGCTTAAGCAGAGCAAAGGGACCCCCATAAAAATACTGTCCCATTGGCATTTATATTAGTAAATCTATACCAAATTGACATATAGTTTTATAAACAATATTTAGGACACAATATTTCTGTTAGAGGGTATTTTTGTATACAATATTGTGGCACACAGCCGATATTTTGCGCTCGCTTAAGAAACTTCATTGAGGGGTGGAAGGAGACAACATTTTGTGTTAAAACAGCAGACTGAAGTGCCCAAAACACAGGGCGCCTTTCACCGCCTCTCCTTCTCAGGTTCTCCGAATTCATTGCTGGCCTGTGCTTGTGCAGTGATGCATTTGCTGGCTGGGGCAGAGCAGGCTGGCGTCACAATGTTTTCCAGGAAGGGACATACAGTGTGCATTCCGTGAGTGCATGCACCCTCAGGCATGTGGCTTTTTTCTGCTGTAGTGTCTTTATAGATGCATATGTGTATGTTAAACTTGGTTTGTGTAATATACTATATGAATCATGCAGCCCTGGAATGAACTAGAACTCCCAACAAGCCAGTGACTGGAATCATTTGGGTAGGAAGGATGCCAAAGGTCCTAATGCAAGAAAAGAAACTGGCATAATGACCCCAGATTAGATAATAAAAGAAGGGTTTTAATTGGGGTGCTCTGGCCCCTATTCACACCTGGGCCCCGGCGCTCCTGCACCGGATGCAGTCATTGTAGTTGCTCCTCTGGCTGAGATGCTGGCTGGACTGTTATAAATGAAGGGCATTATCTTATGGTCAATGATACTCATTATTCATGGGTGATAGAGGTGAAAGTTTTAGAAACTCCAAAGGTTTGTCAGTGCTCTGATTTCAGTAGGTTTAGAACATCTCAGTTCGGTTGCCCTGAATGCATGGTTGGCATATGCAATCGTGGCAACAGAGTCATCAGTCGTGGCGGGTGCAGGTAAGATTGGTGGGACGGTGGGGCGGGGGTGAAGTCTACAGACAATGATGAGGGAAAATAGAATAAAAATTTAAAAAAGAAAACCACTTACATTGCGCTCGCTGCGAAGACGAGTCGGCAGTGCGGCGAGCACAAGGTAAGTTGTTTCTCTTTTTGAAATGTTCCCTCGTTATCTTCTGTCGACTTCACCCCACCTATCCCTTGCCCCCACCCCACCGCCCCACAGCTCTTACCTGCACCGGCCATGACTGAGAGTCATCCAAGTTTAATTGCATGAGGGTCCCATACATGCCTCTAGCATGAAGCAGCAATGTAGGTCTGGGCAGAGACAGGACAGACAAGCAAGAGTGCTGAACTGACCTAGGCCTCATGCTAAACATGCTGGAAAATATGCCAGCAGCAACTTCCTGGCATATTTTGAATTTTTCAACTCGCCTCAATTTGCTTAATTTATCAAAATAAATAAATAAGGTCAAGGGACCAAAGTTTTTATTAGGAGCCTAGCTCAGGTGCTGCATGATGCTGGAGTTGCCAAAAACCAAGACTTCCTAGTCTTGATTCTGCCACATGTCTCTTTCTTTCACAATCAAAACTTACTGCCCCATTATCTCCCTCCTGCAGGGTCATCTTCTTCCATGCTTACTCCCTTTATCACTGTTTCCTACCTTTGTCTTATTCCTTCTTTCTTCAATCCAAGCTATCCCTCCCACATGAAAAGGATAGAACATATATGAAGGCTTAGTCAGAGGTATTCAACTTTCCCGCTATCACATAAGCATAAAACACAACATATCCCAATATTGCATACCCCTCACAGCTTGTAATGGTCAAGAAGTCACAGTTCTCCCCTACGCTTCGAGCCCCAGCCTCACAGTCACTCAAACTACACCAGCCAACGATACACTTGTACCCACTGGCGAAACTTTGATTAGATCAGGGTTCTCCAAAGTCGGTCCTGGAGGGCCGGATCCATGTTAGATTTTTAAGATAACTACATTTATCTAAATGGGGATATGCTAAAAATCTGGCATGGATCCGGCCCTCCAGGTCAAACTATGGAGAACCCTGGATTAGATTGTCAGCCCACCTATGCTGAAGGAAATTGTTACTTGGTTTCATCCATCCGGATTAGGCCATCAAGGCATCCCGAGGTACCTTCATGAGTGCGGGATCACTATCCCCCAGTAGGCAAAAGACTGTGATACTGGAAGCTGACGCACTTTCAATTTGGAGAAATGTTTTCCCCCAGGTGGAGATGCAAGCTGCAGTTGCTCCGGGCAGCCAGTCGTGAATGCACCCAAGGCACAATGAGACCACTCGGATCCAGTCACGATGTTACCAACAACAGAGTACCTTGTGGCGTGGGTCTAGGGGGAAGGAGCAGGTGACCTTGGACCTTCACCAACTGAACCAGCCACAATTCAAGTATAGTCTCAATTAATCTCACAACTAGCATTACATAGGCAGAGTAACAGGAGAAGTCATACAAAATACCTTTCATGTGGGAAAAATAACAACTCAATCCCAGGCACACCTGGCCAGTCCTGCGAAGCCACATCATCCCTTCACTCTGGTCCCAATCCTCTTGCACAGCATTCTGGGACAACCCAACATGGCGGCTTTAAGTTTTCTCTGCAAAGAGCTCCTGTTAGGGCCTCAGTTCAGCACCTAGCTGATATCACTGCCTTATCCCTTCTCACCAAAACTTCAATGGTGAGCCTCTACTGTGTTGGCTTCAGAAGTCTAGTTCCCCTACTTTGTTCTAGTGGGCCTGGGTATAGCCCTCCTGCTTTGTTCTAGTGGGCCTGGGTCATCCCAGCACAGGTGAACTGTGACAAGCTAATAATCAGGTGAAGATTTCCTCCCCACTACTTCCTTTGCCAGGGGCTGAGCCAATCACTGATAATTGCTCCATTTTTTTGGAGAGGCTTTTGCTCCCTCCACTAGGAGCAGAGTAACTAACATAGCACAGTGGGGGAGGGGACAAATTCTGGACTCTCATTATAAGCTGAGCCAGAGAAGTATGACAATTCCTGAAGTGCCATAAGATGTGATGTAGTGTGTTGGGAACTGCAAACTCAGCATGCATGTTTTACCCCAGTTCAATACCCATGCTGGAGCCGTTACACCTAAGCGCAGCAAAACTGTACTTTAGGGCAGATTTCGCCTAAATTTATAATACATCGAAAGCAAAACAGATTTTCCAGTATGCCTACACTATAAATGCCCACTCATATTATAAGGCCTATCCCAGGTCAGCACCAATCCTTGCAGAGTCCCTTCTGCGAAAGGTTATCTGTGTGCAATTACCGGGCTGTGCACAACAGTAGTCTCACATGAGCAGCCTCCACACATGCTCACACATGTGCACACAAGTTCATGTGTAACCAGTCCAGTAGCACTTATCTAATCTGCGCAGCAGCAACCTTATCTTAAAATGCAGTTACCGGTGGTTAACACACTCAGTCCAATGAGTCCAGTGAATTTACCATGAGTGAGACTCACTCACAGTAAAGGTCCAAAACCTGGGTAGTCAAAAGTGAAAAAGCCTGGTGGAATGAATCAGTGAAACCCATTTGCTACACAAAGGGAAGATGCATAGTCAAAAGTCCATAAATAGTCCAATAATTAGTTCACTGTCAATAATTACAATAAAGTCATTTTCCCAAGCGGTGTGTCTGAATTATGTTCCTGACTTGGGGGCAAAAGTTCCTGACCATACTCACTCTCTTTCTCCAAAACAATAATGGTGAAGTCCTTTTCTGACGCTACGTTAAATGGCGTTGAACATTAAATGGATGGCCGCGGCAGGACCAGACACCCCATAGGAAGAAGGAAACACAGGGTTAGCAGATGTAAAAGTGGATTTTGGTTTAATAAAAATGTGAGCTTAACATTATGAACATTATGAACATTTCTGAGCCAAAAAGAAAACACTGCACCTTTGAAATACTGTATTTTACTGTATTTGACAACTAGGCCTGAAGTAGGCCTCAACTCCATCTTGTTTTGTTAGAAATTGAGTTTCTGGTTGGCTAGTGTATGTGCCTAAGCCAAGCAGAACCCACCACTCTAGTCAGAGCAAGTCAGATACACACCAGGTTAACCTGTGCTCACCCTCTGGTAGCTTGGGGCAGAGCAGGCAGGCTTATCATCAGAAGCAATGTGTAAAGCGTTTGTGTAACACGCTCTCACAGCAACACAATGAATACACCACAAAAAGAGACTCCACACCGGATTACATAAAAAATAGATTTCTATATTAGACATAAGACAAGACCAAAACGACCTGAATCATAAATACTTTGCACATTATGCAATTGTCAAGTATCACAGTGAATGTACTTTAGATATATCATTCATGGTCCTGTAGGGACAAGACCAAAGCAACATGAATACCATATATTCTCTTCCCAGTATGCATATTAAAAGATAGTACTCATTATCCCCATAAATTCCTGAAGGGCATACAGTGTTTTGAAAATGCAGACGCCTCTCTGTGAGAAAGTGCCCTCTTTCTGCATGGTTGCCCCCACTTTTTGCTGAATTGCTGATGTGCTTTGACTGAGTGTGCCCTGGGCTCCTGCTAATCAGGTACCCTGGGCTTATGTTCTTTCCCTAAAACTGCATTGAAGCCTAAACCCAATTGGCATCTCTGGCCACAGGTCAGCCCCTGGTAAATGGTACCACAGGTACCCAGGGCACTGTGACCTGAGAAGGCCTCTAAGGGCTGCAGCACTTATTGTGCCACCCTTAGAGGTCCTGTACCATTACACTCACACACTGCCTTTGCAGGCTGCGTGTTTTGGTGCAGAACAAAGTGAAGAGTCAACATGGCACACACCCCTGTGTGCCATGCCTACAACCCACTGCCCTGGCATAGATCAGTCACCCCTCTAGCTGGGTGCACTGTACCAGTGGTGAGGGTACAGGTGCATGAGCCCTGTACCCCTACAGTGTCTAAGTCCATTCTTAGGCATTGTAAGTGCAGTGCTGCCATTAAGAGTATATGGTGCTGGGAGTTTGTCATTATGAACTCCACAGCACCATAATGGCTACACTGAAAACTGAGAAGTTTGGTATCAAACTTCTCAGCACATTAAACCCACACTGATGCTAGTGTGGGATTTAATGAGAAATGCACACAGAAGGCATCTTAGAGATGCCCCCTGAAAACTAACCTACCACTAGTGTCCAGGCTGAGCGGCTGCTTTCAGCTGCCACAACCAGACATGTTTCTGGACCCCTGGGTCGAGAGCCTGCTGCTCTCTGGGTCCTGAAACAATGCACATCCTGGGACGAGGTGCCAAGCCTCCTCCCCCAGGATGGGCAGGGGTTCACGAAGGGGAAGCTTCAAAGGCTTGCCGCCTTTGTGAGCTTCCCTGGCCACTTGCTGCTCAGCAACTGGTCCCCACTGGTTCTGACCCCCACTTTGGGCGGGAGAACCGGTGGGAAAAACAAGTGAGGAAGAGAGGTGTGCCCACCTCTGCCAACTCCACCCCTCAGGTGGGGGAGGCGAGGTGAAACACAACTCTCAGTCCCTGCCATCTTGCAGATGGGGGACTCAGCCAACCAGGGAAAGGCTTATGCCCCCTCCCACTGGAGGGTGGCATAATAGGGGTGTACCCACCACAGGAAGGGACCCATTGGTCCCAACCTTTACCTACCTGTAACGCCCCTAAATCTAGTATTTAGGGGCACCCCTGAACCTTGCTTCCTCAGACAAGAAGAAACTACAAGAAGAAGAAGAAGACGGACCGAACAGCCGTGCAGCAGCTAACAAGAGGAAGACGCCTACTGACTTGGCCCCAGCCCTACCGGCCTGTCTCCAGCTCGAACCTGCTCCTGCGAAATCCTGGGGTGTCCTTCAGCCAGCAACCTCGAAAACCCCGGAGGACCTGCCTGCCTTCAACCACAAAGACTGTGTCTCCCGTGAACACCGGATTTGTTCATCTGCAACCTCTGGTTCCGGCCGGACACCGCGGTTCCGCCCCACTCTGCACCCGCCATCCACGGCCCGAGCTCGAGTGGGCAAACACCACGAGGAGGTCCCCCCGGCGATCCTAACCCGAGATCCGGCAACCCCTGACTTGCCTCAAGCCTCCAGCCGACGCTTGCAGCCTAAATCCGGAAGGTCCCCCCAATCGCGACCAGGAGCTGGTAAGAAGATCCGACCCCAAAAGGCACCCCTGCACAGATGCCCCACGGCCTTGGGTGGCCAAACCAATGGTGCCTAACCAACCCCTTACTTCCCAACTTACCTCTTGAAGTGGTGGTCGCACCCAGAAGACCTTCGTCCCCAAGCCTGCAGTGCCTTTGCAAACCGGAGGTTCCCCATTGAAAACAACAGGGCGCCCGACGTCGAAACAGCACCCTGCACCCGGCCGCCCTAGTGCCGCTGAGGGTGCACCTTTGGTGCTACTTTGTTTCCCCATTTGCCCTGAGCTAAAGTCCAGGAGCTTTGCTCCCACAACCAAGTGGCCTGCTCGTCAGCAGCCACCAACCGGAGGACCCCTATCCCCCATTGGATAACATTGGGCCTCAGCACTCTGCACCCGGCCGCCCTAGTGCCGCTGAGGGTGTAACTAGAGTGCATCCTTGACCCTGGGGGACCCCTGAGTCTACCCCAAGAACCTCAACTCCCACTACTAAATACTTGCCTCAAAACCGATAACACTATTTTCCTCCATAGAATAACATTGGCTGTTTTTCTTGGAAAAGTTTCTAAGTGTGGAGTTTGAAAACCTAATGAAATTCTCTAAAATTGTACTATTTAACCAAAACGATTTTACTTACCTGTCTACAGAAAATGTCCCGGAGTAGTATCCAGGCATACTACTCTGAGTAAGAAAAGTAATCTAAAAAGTAACTTACCTGGTATTTTGCTGAACAGCCCTTTGAAGTCTATGTACTGTATTTACAAAGTATTGCATTTCTCTGCAGCTATCCTGTAAGTCAAAACAAAGTGCATATACATTTCAATTCAAACTGTTTACAAACTGCATTACTACGGTAAAGTATTTATTGCTTACCTGTGCCAGGCTTGCTTGGTTCTAGAAAATAAAAACAGTAAAAGAATATTTTTATACAAAAACAATTGGTCTGAAGTTCAGTCTTTGAGTGTGTGAATTCATTTGCTGACTGAGTGTGTACAACAAATGCTTAACACTGTCCTCTGATACTGCCTTACTGCTCGACCACACTACCATAAATAGAGAGTGAGGTGCTATCTAACTTTACCTCTGCCTACCTTTGGGGTTCCACTGGACTCTGTGCACACTATACCTCACTTTGGTACACTATATACAGAGCCAGCTTCCTACATTGGTGGATCAGCGGTGGGATATACAACTTTGCATTTGTTGGACTACTTGGTTACCACCTGATCACACGACAGAACCCTTAAATTGTCTTTAGAATTCTGATTTTTCAAATCGGCAATTTGTTGCAAAATTACTAAAAGTCTTGTTAGGGCCCTGGTTAAGTCCCTTTAGAATTTTAGAAAACTAAGGGGCATATTCACAAGGAGCTATCGCCGTATTAACAGCAATTTATCACAGTTAAAGTCGTGATAAATATACCTCCCCATTCACAAGCTGGTGTAAACAGCCCACAGCACCAGTTTACCCGCGATAGCAGCTGCAAAAAACATCACCACAGAGGACCCGCGCAACTATCGCTAATGAGATGCAGAGTGGGCGTTCCCGTGCTAAAAGGCGCGACAACATCACACCTCAACATTCACAACGACCAGCCACATCAGCGATAAAAACACAAAACCGGCGATAAGCCGCGTTAGCACCAGGAAATCTACACCTGCCCTGACCTGGTGTAAAGTCCGACCACAGCCTGCACCACAAAAGGGAGCACAGCCCAGAGCCACACATGAAGGACAACAGATGCCCACGAGCAACTGAACATGCAGCACGGACACCCAAGAGGGCCACAACACCCACCGACACCACACCCAGGCCCGCAACACTCCCCCCCTCTCGGGACCACCCCCAACCCCGGACTAAGAAACTGCACACCAGCACCACGAATCCCAAAACAAACATTTTGCCTGATGTCGCACAAGCAGGAAAATAAACATACATGCGTGGCCAGAAAATGGAGAATCAGTCATACAGCAATGCAATCACCAACACAAAACACCATACAAACAAAAGCAGAAACAACCCTTAGGATGAGTCCTAGCGGCTCCTCACTGGACAATCCGTAGCACACAGCCTGGAAGACCAAATCCAAGAGAAGAAGGTGTGCCATGCACCCAACAAAGGAAAGAGAGGGAGAGAGCGAGGGAGAGAGACGGAGTGAGATAGCACAAGCAGCGCAAGGCCGCTCGGGCACCTGGCTCCGCATGCCAATATGTGTGTGTGCATCGCCATCCGTACACCATGAGCCCAAGACCGTGTCCCAATCTCAGTGCCAAAGCCACATCACATTCCAAAAACGCAAGTAGTAGTCAGACAAACATCAGGGATGAAAGCACCATTGTCCCAATGCAGAAGGCAGGAGGACACCTGCACCTCTGACCTTGGTCCAGAACGCGCCTGGAACACCCTGATAGAGATGCAATGGCAGATGGGGACGACTCCCACACCACGCATTCTGCAAATGAACCATCCGACTTATCCACAGCCCACACACAGAAGCCCCTGCCTGTGGTACCCCCGCATGGGATGCCCTTGACACTCACAGAAACAGCAACCCATTACCCACAACGTTGCACACACATTCAAATCATTGCTCAGAGCTGTGGCATATCCTCCACACAACTGCCGCAGTTCAGAAGAGTGCCGGTTCACGAGACGCACCAACGCAATGGCAGGCCATACCGGGCACATGCACAACCCCCGTCACGTGGAACAGTACCGTGCACGTATGCTGCATTTACTGGGTGCACTGCCACAGGCAGTGCTGCGGATCAGTTACAGGCTCAGCTTCCGCATTGCCCACGCCACCTGCATCCAGCCCTGGTTCCACTGCTGAACATGCACATTCGAGTGTCCCATGGATGTCTGCCTATCCAACACAACTGTTGATGAATTGGACTATGACTTGTGTCTGCGCCCCTTGTTGGATCACGAACAGGAGTGTAACCAAGACAGCCGTGCATGGGATGCCTTGACATACTGCGTATGTATTGGTAGTTGTGCATGAGAGATTGCACAATTTCTCGTGTGCAGTGACCACATCGAGGCGCTCCCCTATTGGGCTGTGTTGCGGATCGGTGAGACGGCGTGGGCTGAGCACACCTGCCCGGACCACCTAATGGATTGGCTCACACTGGTGTTCTTTGAACACGACAACGACGTACTATTGGAACACATTGCACATGAAGCTGCACGGGCATTTATGGATGAGTAACTACGTTCCTGCAGCCAAATCCGATTGCCACCCACAGGCACATGGCCCAACAACTTGTTGCATCGTGGGGATTGCTCACATATCCCACCACAACAGAGGACACGTCTGCCTTCGTTCGGGCTCTGGATGCATGTGCGTGGAACAACGCGTGTGTACACACACCTGTGCAAGGTGACGCAGGTCCATGGTCAGAGCAACAGTGCTTCGTTTGGCAATGTTGCCAATTCGGACACACTGCTGGGGGAGAGCACACACATGGCAATGTAGCACGACATGTGAACCTGTCAGACCCTCACACCTGATCACTGTCAGCAGAGCAGACAATCGGCGCACTCCGGAGGCAGAGCACTATGCAGATCCCATGTGCAGTGAGTCGTGCCCCCTCACACGGGGCAATGGGCAGACGCCAAACGACACATGACTCCTCCAGCAAGGCAAGGTGGGCTGTGAGCGTTGCCATCCGTGATGAATGTTGTCCATTTTAGCCCTGACATTTTCTGAACCTTGACATGTACCCATGCTGCGTGTAAGTGTCTTAAGCATGTCCCTGCCTGCTGTGGCCATTGCCTCGTCCGTACTGACACGCACATGCCAATAAAGTCTATGCCACTCCACTGGTGTCTAACTGTGAGGTGTGTTGTTTAGATTGTCCACTCGTGTTCCACAATGAGCATCGTCCCTACACAGGGAGGAACTGACTGACGCATGTGCAATGTGGGTGTGTCCCTTTGGCAAGCTCCACCTCTGTGAGCCAGACATTGTTTTTGGATATGTGCTGAACGACGTGCACTTACGTGACGTCAGCAATGTGAGTATGCTGTCCAACCACTGATCATGTGGAGCAATGTCATATCTCACTACAGAATGTGTCCACACAGATGTGTGTGAGTAGGTATGCGACGTGAAGTTCTGTTGTCACATGTGGTGTAGGACACCACTCCTGGCCTGCTTTCGTTTGGGTCAGTCCTACACACAGCCCTATTCAACACATGGACGTGTGCCTACTTTGGGGGGTTGTGTGATTGTTGTTGATGTGCAATGGGGACACAGCTAGTACTCACCTTCACAATCATCCAATTGGCCATGTGTCTCAGGGATACACATGTGCATAGATGTCAGTTACCAGGGTATACCTTCATGTGCAATCATCGTCCCCACATCCAGCCATACTTCCATACGTGAGTGAACATAGTGATGACACATCTGTGTGATTTAGAATGTTTTATTCACATTCAGGTGATTGACGAAGCTGGAGCTGTACATGGCCATCCAAGCCCACATCACATGGAAGCCCAGTGGTGGGCCAACCAGAGTCCTTTGGGGATTGCACAGTGATTGGGAAGAGGGAGAGTGCAGTCCGTTGCAGGATAGCTGTGTAATTGGCCAGTGGTGAAGAAATGGCAGTCTGTGTTGGGGTCCGGGTGAATGTCGCAGAGTGTTCCGGGGGTCAGTAGGAGGTGTTTCCCAGGCCATGATGCATAGGTCATAACCAGGCAGGGACAGGCCATACGGCGGTGATGGATGCTACTGCCTCCTTCCTCACACAGTAGTTCCCATCCCCTTCTTACTCCCCTGATACGGGTTCTGTGTCCGGTGTGTGTGGCGGGGTGATGGCTGCATCACTGGGTGCCATGGACACATCAGGGGTCGGAGCTGTGTGTGTCGATGTTCCCGCTGCGGTCATCTGGGGACGGCTCAGTGGCAGCAATGGCAAGATGAAGTACTGCAGGGCATTGAAGTTCCCAGCTACTACTCGCTGGTGTCCATCCGTGGCAGACATCCTTCCAGCCTGCATCTGCTCCATGGTCTCCATTGACCTCCGCATCTGTGCCAACTCTGTGCTGTCATGGTTGGTGCCTGTCTGCCCACACAGTTCTTGTGTACGATTCATGGCACCAGCGAGGTCAGCCAAGGTCTGTGGCGGAGCATGGTGCGTACCGGGGGTGTCCGATAGGGACTGTACGTGGTCCCTGATGGGACTCAGACACCCACGTATGGCATTGAGTTTGGCTGCCATGAGCTCGAAACCCACCCGCAGCTGTTCAGCCAACTCCACCTGGGAAGACCACACACGTTGTATGTACTCCATGTATTGGTCGGGGGGTCCTGGGAGACAGCCGTGGTGGTGTGTGTTTCCTGCTGTGTGGTCTGTGCAGGTGGTGGGGTCACCTCGAGGCAGCTGGCCTGCCCTGCTCCTGGGGATGGGGTGCAGAGGCTGTCCAGTATCCGTTGGAGGGTATCTTTACATATGTGCAGGTTGTCCTCTACATCATCAATGATGGGGTTTGTGGTCTGCTCTGCAGTAAGTGTTGATTGTCCCTCGGAAATGTTAAGGGGAGATGCAGGTTAACAAAGTTTCACATGTATGTTGTTGATTTGCAGATGTTTACATTCAGACTGCATGCCAATGTACATTGTGACTGTTTTGGGGGAGCTGGCTATTTGATGGCAGTCAGTGTGTTTTCCGGATACATGACGGATGTGTGGTAGTACCCATTCATTATCTTCACACAGTGTCAGGCAATGCCAGATGTGAGTGGACAGTTACTATGCACGAGCGGAACCTGTTGTGAGCTCTGTCCTGTGGTGCTGGTGTTGCACATTGTACCACATTGCCGTCATTGCGGATGTCCTGGGATTGCTACGTGTGTGTGCTGCATTGTGGGGGAGTTGCCCCTGCAGCTCTGATTTCGTGTAGCCTTCTCCCTTTGAGCCGGGGTGCCTTTGAATTGTGTGCTTTTCGGGTCCTGATTTGCTTTTGACTTGGGTCATATGTGCTCTCGGACAGATTTTGTGGCCTGGTGCATTGTTCGTCTGCTGTGTGTATTGTATGGCATGTGGGTGCACGTGGACATGTCGGAGTGTGACCTGCTCCTTTACGGATGTGATCCGCACTGGGCTCCCTCCATGTCGATTCGTGGGCCATGTCATTTTATTTGGGCTGCTGCCATGCTATCGGACATGCAGTGTTACTTGCATAGTCAGTGTGGGTCACAGAGCTGCTGCTTTGCTGGATTCAGCACATGTGCATGGGTCGGTTGTGATATTGGTGATAGGGGGGGCCCCTCTGTGCACATTGTGGATGGGGGCTTACTTGGCGTTTCTATGTGTGCTGCAGTGTGCCAAGGCAATCAGGGACATGTTCCACGGTCATTGTGGGTGTGCTGTGTGCTACACGTAATTGTGCATGTGTGCCATTGTGCCCATCTCCCCCTGTCCCCCCCATCCCTAGTCGTTACTCACCCTGTTGCTGTTGGGTCAGGTCGTATCGTGCTGTGTCCAGGCCCCCCAATCCTGCCACCGTCTCCTCACTGCTGACTGTGGCCACCATTTGCTCCAGCTCATCCAGCTCCTCCTGTGTCACAGGACTCCCACCTCCAGTCGCCGTTGCTGCCTCCCTGTTGGCAGCGAGCTTATGTTTGGTCTGCCTTTTCAGATCATGCCAGCGCCTCTTGACCTCCTCCAGTGACCTCCTCGACACTCCGACTGCATTGACGTTGGTAACGATGGCCTGCCATTTTTTGGTTTGGGTTGCCAGTGCCGCAGTGGAGGTGCCGAACAGTTGTTGATGGTGTTCGGTCACCTCCGTGACGATGATCCGGTCTTTCTGCGGACTGAACCCTGTCTTCCTCTTCCTCTTGTCCTTGCCCTTCCCCGAACGCGGGGTTCCTGGCTGGTCCTCCGTGGGGCTTGTGGTGTTCGGCTTGTCCTCTGCACTCGGTCCGGGTGCATCCATGTTGCTACTCAGTTTGAATTGTTTTTGGGCTTTATTTTTTCTTTCTTTTACGGTGCTTTTTCCCGCCGGACGCGTGGGATTTGCAGGCCTGTGGCTGGTGTTCGCTGATTTCTGTACCGCGATTGGCCTCATCGCATGTTTTATGCGTTTGCGTTTCGCATTTTTTCGGCGTGGCGTTGATTTTCACGATGACATTTGACGCGTTATCTGGTGACTATTGCATGCTACCGCCTTGTTGTGAATTCCACGTTGACACGGGGTTATTTTCCAGCGCTAGGCTGCGATATTGAAAGTTGCGTTACGCTACTCTTGCGGTAGTTATCACACGTTCTTGTGAATATACCCCATAAAGTCACTTTAGCTAGGGTTAGAAGCTTTTTTAACAATGTCTCAAAACAAGAACCTAGCTGTTAGTGAAAATAACCACAATGCCATAGAGGACTTGGTTGAGGAGCTTGACCTCACCCCTTACCTTCACTTGTCTTTCAAGGAGGTAAGGTCCCTATGTAAAATTAAAAACATAGCCATGGGGTCCCTTCCCACCAAACAAAAGCTCCAGGAGCTGTTGGCTGGGTATGCTAAGGACCACCCATCTGAAAATGGTAAAGACCAGTCAGATGAGGAAGGAGGGGAAGGGGGTGACCTCGTAGATCAACCCCCTCCACTTCCTAGGGAGAAAATGGTCCAAGTACCCCTGACTCCAAGAATCAACCTCTCAGTACCTAGATCCCACACAGGTGGATCAGGTACCACTGAGGACATTGAGGACAGCCTCAATGAGGAGGACAGCCTTTTAGCAAGGCTGACCAAAAGACTGGATCTAGAGACCAGGTTGCTGGATCTAGAGAGAGAGAGAGCAGAGATGGGCCTAGCACCCATCAATGGTGGCAGCAATTTACTCAATAAGGATAGAGAGCAATCTTATGATCCTAAAATACCCAAAGGGATTGTCCCTAAATATGAAGAGAGTGATGATATCACAAAATGGTTCACAGCCTTTGAGAGGGCTTGTGAAATGAGAAAAGTGAAGAAGTCACACTTGGGGCACTCCTTTGGGAACTGTTCTGTGGTAACTGCAGAGAAATACTCCTGACCCTTTCTGGGGCAGATTCTGGGTCTTATGACCTCATGAAGAGAACTCTGATTGAGGGATTTGGACTCACAACTGATGAATATAGAATTAGATTCAGGGGGGCTCACAAAACCCAAAACCAATCCTGGATTGACTTTGTAGACTACTCAGTTAAAACACTAGATGGTTGGTTAACTGGACACAATGTGCATGATTTCAATGGACTTTACAATCTGTTTATGAAAGAACATATTTTAAGTAATTGCACTAATGAAAAGTTACATCAGCATTTGGTAGACCTAGGTCTAATTTCTCCCCAAGAATTGGGAAAGAAGGCAGACCACTGGATCAAGACAAGGGTGACAAAAACAACCACTGGGGGTGACCAAAACAAAGGGGTTACAAAACCTCCCCAGGGGAAAGGTGGTGAGAATCGCCAAGATAAAAAGCCTGAGTCTTCTAAAGGGCCCTAAAAACCTGCACAGGGGGGTGGGTCCCAAAACTCTTCACAGTCCACCAATAGGTACAGGGGAAAGAACTTTGATCCTTTAAAGGCCTGGTGTAACAACTGTAAGAAGTTGAGACACTTAACTGGAGATGCTGCTTGCCCAAACAAGAAGGCCCCTAGTCCTACTACAGCTACTCCTGGGGTAGCAAGTCTCCAGATGGGATCAACAGTGAACCAAGAGCAAATCGGGTTGCACACTGAAGCAGTTCTAGTTTCAGAAGGGGAAGTTGAGTTTGCCACTGTAGCAGAGTGGCCACCCAACTTAAAAAAGTACTTACAATACCCTTGGATTAATGGAACTAGGATAGAAGCTCTGCGGGATACAGGTGCCAGTGTCACTATGGTGAGAGACACACTGGTTTCCCCTGAGCAATACTTGATTGGGAGAACTTACCCAGTCACCAATGCTGACAGGGTTACCACTAACCATGCAATGGCTATGGTGACATTAGACTGGGGGGGGGGTTACTGGCCTGAAACAGGTAGTGGTCTCTCCAAAGCTACCAGCTGCATGTCTGCTTGGCAATGACCTGGAAACCTCAGCATGGGCTGCGGTTGAACTAAAAACCCATGCAGCAATGCTGGATATCCCTGAATTGGTGTGTGTAAAAACAAGAGCACAGAGAAGAAAACAGGATGAAAAAGAAGTGTTGGAGCCTGAAAGTATGGCCCAACCTTCCAAGACAAAAGGTAAGAAGACTAGGGAACCAGCTTCTGTACAGCAAAAGGATCAGGACCCCTCTCCTCAGGGAGAGGACTTGGACACCCCAGAGGGAACTGAGCCCATGGAGCTTGACCCTTACCAGGTTGAACTCTTTGGCCCAGGGGGACCCTCTAGGGAAGAGTTGTGCCTTGGACAGCAGGACTGTCCAACTCTTGAAAGCCTGAGGCAGTAAGCTGCTACACAGGAAAAAGGGAGATGTCAGTGGTACCCACAGAGTTTATTGGGAAGAGGGACTACTGTACACTGAGACCAGAGACCCCAAACCTGGAGCCACTAGGAGACTGGCCGTGCCTCAGAAGTACAGGGAGTTTCTCCTAACTTTAGCTCATGACATCCCCCTAGCTGGACATCTGGGCCAAACCAAGACTTGGGAAAGGCTAGTTAGCCACTTTTACTGGCCCCAGATGTTCCAAAAAGCAAAGGAGTTTGTCAGCTCCTGTGTCACCTGTCAGGCCAGTGGCAAGACAGGTGGCCCTTCAAAGGCCCCCCTGATACCACTACCTGTGGTGGGGGTTCCCTTTGAAAGGGTAGGTGTGGACATAGTGGGTCCACTTGAACCTCCCACAGCATCAGGAAACAAATTCATTCTAGTGGTAGTGGATCATGCCACTAGGTATCCTGAGGCATTTCCCCTTAGGACTACTACAGCTCCTGCAGTAGCCAAGGCCCTCATTGGTGTCTTCACCAGAGTAGGGTTTCCTAAGGAAGTGGTTTCAGACAGAGGTTCCAACTTCATGTCTGCTTACCTAAAACACATGTGGAAAGATTGTGGAGTGCAGTACAAGTTTACTACACCCTATCACCATAAACCAATGGCCTTGTTGAGAGATTCAACAAGACATTGAATGGCATGATTATGGGGCTCCCTGAAAAACTCAAAAGGAGATGGGATGTCCAATTACCGTGCCTGCTTTTCGCTTACAGAGAGGTGCCACAGAAGGGAGTAGGGTTTTCCCCCTTTGAACTTCTGTTTGGCCATCCTGTGAGGGGACCACAAGGTCTTGTAAAAGAGGGTTGGGAGAAGCCTATCCAAGAATCCAAACAAGATAATGTGGACTATGTGCTTGGCCTAAGGTCCAGAATGCTGAGTACATGGAAAAAGCATCCAAAAATCTTGAGGCCAGCCAGGAGCTTCAGAAGCACTGGTATGACCAAAAAGCTGCACTGGTTGAATTTCAACCTGGGCAAAAGGTGTGGGTTTTGGAGCCAGTGGCACCAAGGGCACTCCAGGACAGATGGAGTGGCCCTTACCCTATCCTAGAAAAAAAGAGTGAGGTCACCTACTTGGTTGACCTGGGCACAAGCAGGACACCCAAAAGGGTTATCCATGTGAACCGCCTGAAGCTCTTTCATGATAGGGCTGACATCACCATGCTGATGGTGACTGATGAGGATCAGGAGACAGAGAGTGAACCTCTCCCTGACCTCCTCTCATACAGCCCAAAAGATGGAGTTGTCTTTTTAGACACCCTCTCTGCCCAACAGTAGACTTATTGCAAGCAAGTCTTGCAGCAGTATGCAAAGCTCTTTTCCTTGACCCCTGGTTAGACAAACTTGTGTACCCATGAAGTGGACACTGGTGACAGTTTACCTGTCAAAAACAAAATCTATCGACAGTCTGATCAAGTCAAGGAAAGCATCAGAGCTGAAGTCAGCAAGATGCTGGAGTTAGGGGTTATTGAACCCTGTGAGAGCCCCTGGGCCAGCCCAGTGGTTCTAGTCCCCAAACCTCATCCACAGGGTGGAAAGAGAGAAATGAGGTTCTGTGTGGACTATAGAGGGCTCAACTCTGTCACCAAGACAGATGCTCACCCTATCCCAAGAGCAGATGAGTTGATAGAAAGATTGTGTGCAGCCAAATATCTAAGTACCTTTGACTTAACTGCAGGTTACTGGCAAATTGGCATGGCCCCAGGAGCAAAAGAAAAGACAGCATTCTCCACACCTGATGGGCATTATCAGTTTACTGTTATGCCCTTTGGTTTAAAGAATGCCCCTGCCACCTTCCAGAGGTTGGTGAACCAAGTCCTTGCTGGATTGTAGTCCTTTAGTGCAGCTTATCTAGACGATATTGCTGCCTTTAGCTCCACCTGGCAGGATCACCTTATCCACCTTGGGAAGGTTTTAAATGCCCTGCAAACTGCAGGCCTAACTATCAAGGCATCCAAATGCCAGATAGCACAGGGAACTGTGGTGTACTTGGGCCAACTTGTTGGTGGAGGCCATGTACAACCCTTACAGCCCAAGATCCAGGCCATCCTGGACTGGGCAGCTCCAACAACCCAGACCCAAGTCAGGGCATTCCTTGGCTTGACTGTGTACTACAGGAGGTTTGTGAATGGATATGGGTCCATTGTGGCTCCCCTCACAGAACTCACCTCCAAGAAAATGCCCAAAAAGGTAAACTGGACAGTTAGTTGTCAAAAGGCTTTTGACACCATGAAAGAGGCTATGTGCTCAGCACCAATTCTCAAAGCTCCAGACTATGCCAAGCAGTTCATTGTGCAGACTGATGCCTCTGAGCTAGGGATAGGAGCGGTCCTATACCAGACCAATGATGAAGGCCAAGACCAAGCTGTTGCTTTTATAAGCAGAAGGCTTCTCCCCAGGGTGCAGCGTTGGAGTGCCATTGAGAGGGAGGCCTTTGCTGTGGTTTGGTCCCTGAAGAAGCTGAGACCATACTTGTTTGGTTCTCACTTCCTAGTTCAAACTGACCACAGACCTCTCAGATGGCTAATGCAAATGAAAGGTGAAAATCCTAAACTGTTGAGGTGGTCCATGTCCCTACAGGGAATGGACTTTGTAGTGGAACACAGACCTGGGACTGCCCATGCCAATGCAGATGGACTTTCCAGGTTCTTCCACTTAGAAAATGAAGACTCTCTAGAGAAAGGTTAGTCTCATCCTCTTTCGTTTGGGGGGGGTGAAAAAGTGCCCTCTTTCTGCATGGTTGCCCCCACGTTTTGCTGAATTGCTGATGTGCGTTGACTGAGTGTGCCCTGGGTTCCTGCTAATCAGGTACCCAGGGCCTATGGTCTTTCCCCAAAACTGCATTGAAGCCTAAACCCAATTGGCATCTCTGGCCACAGGTCAGCCCCTGGTAAATGGTACCACAGGTACCCAGGGCACTGTGACCAGAGAAGGCCTCTAAGGGCTGCAGAACTTATTGTGCCACCCTTAGAGATCCTGTACCATTACACTCACACACTGCCTTTGCAGGCTGCGTGTTTTGGTGCAGAACAAAGTGAAGAGTCGACATGGCACACATCCCTGTGTGCCATGCCTACAACCCACTGCCCTGGCATAGATCAGTCACCCAACTAGCTGGGTGCCCTATACCAGTGGTGAGGGTACAGGTGCATGAGCCCTGTACCCCTACATTGTCTAAGTTCATTCTTAGACATTGTAAGTGCAGTGCTGCCATTAAGAGTATATGGTGCTGGGAGTTTGTCATTACGAACTCCACAGCACCATAATGGCTACACTGGAAACTGAGAAGTTTGGTATCAAACCTCTCAGCACATTAAACCCACATTGATGCCAGTGTGGGATTTAATTAAAAATGCACACAGAGGGCATCGTAGAGATGCCCTCTGAAAACTAACCTACCACTAGTGTCCAGGCTGAGTGGCTGCTTTCAGCTGCCACCACCAGACATGTTTCTGGACCCCTGGGTCGAGAGCCTGCTGCTCTCTGGGGCCTGAAACACTGCACATCCTGAACGAGGTGCCAAGCCTCCTCCCCCAGGATGGGCAGGGTTCACGAAGGGGAAGCTTCAAAGGCTTGCCGGCTTTGTGAGCTTCCCCTGGCCACTTGCTGCTCTCAGAAACTGGTCCCCACTGGTTCTGACCCCCACTTTGGGCGGGAGAACCGGCAGGAAAAACAAGTGAGGGAGAGAGGTATGCCCACCTCTGCCAACTCCACCCCTCAGGTGGGGGAGGCGAGGTGAAGCACAACTCTCAGTCCCCGCCATCTTGCAGATGGGGGACTCAGCCAACCAGGGAAAGGCTTATGCCCCCCTCCCACTGGAGGGTGGCATAATAGAGGATATACCCACCACAGGGAAGGGACCCATTGGTCCCAACCTTTTACCTACCTGTAACGCCCCTAAATCTAGTATTTAGGGGCACCCCTAAACCTTGCTTCCTCAGACAAGAAGAAACTACAAGAAGAAGAAGGACCAAACAGCCATGCAGCAGCTAACAAGAGGAAGACGCCCACTGACTTGGCCCCAGCCCTACCGGCCTGTCTCCACCTCAAACATGCTCCTGCGAAATCCCGGTGTGTCCTGCAGCCAGCAACCTCGAAAACCCCGGAGGACCTGCCTGCCTTCAACCACAAAGACTGTGTCTCCCATGAACACCAGAGTTGTTCATCTGCAACCTCTGGTTCCGGCCGGACACCGCAGATCCGCCCCACTCTGCACCCGCCGTCCACGGCCCGAGCTTGAGTGGGCAAACACCATGAGGAGGTCCCCCTGGCTATCCTAACCCAAGATCCGGTGACCCCTGACCTGCCTCAAGCCTCCAGCCGACGCCTGCAGCCTAAATCCGGAAGGTCCCCCAACCGCAACCAGGAGCTGGTAAGAAGATCCGACCCCAAAAGGCACCCCTGCACCCGCCGCCCCATGGCCTTGGGTGGCCAAACCGATGGTGCCTAACCAACCCCTAACTTCCCAACTTACCTCTCGAAGTGGTGGTCACGCCCAGAAGACCTTTGTCCCCAAGCCTGCAGTGCCTCTGCAAACCGGAAGTTCTCCATTGAAAACAACAGGGCTCCCAACGTCAAAACAGCACCCTGCACCCGGCCGCCCTAGTGCCGCTGAGGGTGCACCTTTGGTGCTACTTTGTTTCCCCAGTTGCCCTGAGCTAAAGTCCAGGAGCTTTGCTCCCACAACCAAGTGGCCTGCTCGTCAGCAGCCACCAACCGGAGGACCCCTATCCCCCGTTGGATAACATTGGGCCTCAGCACTCTGCACCCGGCCGCCCTAGTGCCGCTGAGGGTGTAACTAAAGTGCATCCTTGACCCTGGGGGACCCCTGAGTCTACCCCCAGAACCTCAACTCCCACTACCAAATACTTACCTCAAAACCGATAACACTATTTTCCTCCATAGGATAACATTGACTGTTTTTCTTGGAAAAGTTTCTAAGTGTGGAGTTTGAAAACCTAAAGAAATTCTTTAAAATTGTACTATTTAACCAAAACGATTTTACTTACCTGTTTACAGGAATGTCCCGGAGTAGTATCCAGGCATACTACTCTGAGTAAGAAAAGTAATCTAAAAAGTAACTTACCTGGTATTTTACTGAAAAGCCCATTCAAGTCTATGTACTGTATTTACAATGTATTGTATTTCTCTGCAACCATCCTGTAAGTCAAAACAAAAGTGCATATACAATTTCAATTCAAACTGTTTACAAACTGCATTACTACTGTAAAGTATTTATTGCTTACCTGTGCCAGGCTTGCTTGGTTCTAGAAAATAAAATAACTAAAAAAATATTTTTACACAAAAACAATTGGTCTGAAGTTCAGTCTTTGAGTGTGTGAATACATTTGCTGACTGAGTGTGTACAACAAATGCTTAACACTGTCTTCTGATACTGCCTTACTGCTCGACCACACTACCACAAATAGAGAGGGAAGTTCTATCTAACTTTACCACTGCCTACCTTTGGGGTTCCACTGGACTCTGTGCACACTATACCTCACTTTGGTATAGTATATACAGAGCCAGCTTCCTACAAGCTCTTAGAAACTTTCCGGTCACAGGAAGGCATCAAATAAACAGCAATCCTAGAAGCACCTTTGCTTCCCTTAGGTTCATTACAAGCACTTGCCAGTGCAATTACAGTGACCCCTCTTGGGGATCAGGGAGAGAACTCCTAGAGCTTCGAAGAACAATCATAATGGGCAACAATGTTTACAACATTTCAGGTAGCTCAGGGTCTCTTCCTGCTCAGACTAGACCGATGAGGCATGGCAGGTTCTTCTCTGAGGGCCCTCGACGGAGGTTTACACCTAGTGCTGATAAGGCCCTTTATCCAGCAGCGAGTCGGGAGCCACTCGCTTGGACGGAACTCTCCTGGCAATCTGGCATGGCTGTGCAGGACAGCTTTACTGCTTCCCTGGGCCCCAACTCACCAACTGTACGCTCTGTGGGGACAGCCCGACCTTGGGGACTCCGCGGCCCAAAGAAATTCCTCGGAGCATTGAAGGGGTAAGGTGGTTGCAGCAGTGTTGGAAGGGCTTGAGAGCAGGACCCACATCATCGAATTTGTGAATTCCCTTGGTCGGAATGCTCATCGTGCTGCTCCGGGGGCAGAGCCAGGCTGGTGACCTCGTATCCCTGGCGGGAAACAACCTTTAGAACGCATGCATTACATCGCATGCCATTAGATTGCGTTTTTTACAACGAAAGTCGTTACAACGACTTGCACTGGAGGGCGCTATAGGACAAGGAGTAGTTTAAATTACTTAGGTACAGTCCCGGGCACACGTAACGAGGATATAATATCAGGAGAAATGTCTCATACTGCAGAAATGTAGAGGGTCTACACCAGAATGATAATCATAGGTGTTTAATATAGTAACAGAGCATAAGCAACCAGCCAAAACAAAAGCAACCAGCCGACACGTGTTTCGTCACAAAGGGTAGTAACCCGTGACTCTTCAGGGCTGAAAGGCGGTGCCAACAAGGTGGATTCAAGTGACTGTTCAAGAATCCAAAACGGCAATGAGGAGCAGTGCGAACCACGGTAGGTGGACTACTGCCAAATGTAAGGAAAGGAAGACGGATATCGCCGGGCGGCGGATAAGCCAAAGAGGACTATTGACCTTCAGAAAAGTCGATGCAGTCTGTGGCGACGAGATTAACCAAGTGCTAAGTAGCACAGGGGGGAATATAGAATTAGGCGTGCCAGATCAGTAGTCCAGGACGACAACGGCGGATGCGCCGGAGTACAGGAAACTGGGAGAAGTGTTGTTCAGGAAGGAAAATGGTTCCGGAAGATGGCCACCACAGTTTAAATTACTATCCAACACCTTCCCTACTGTACTTAGGCTGGAGTTGGAATAGTAAATTAAACTACTCCTAAGTCCAGCGTCCTCCAACGCAAGTCGTTGTAACGACTTGCGTTGTTAAAACCGCGATCTAATGGCATGCGATGTAATGCATGCGTGGTATCGTCATACATCCATCCCTGGCCCACCACTGGTTGCTAGGTAACACGCTGTCAGAAAGCCACACTGCGGTGTCCCTTGCACACATGATGGGTACTTCACTGGCCCAAGCGGCACGAGAGAAATACAGCAGAGACGTAGTGTTGTGTAGAAGGGAATGGAGTGCTTCCTTTGTGGAACAAGGAGCGATGGCATCTCTCTCCCCTTTGAGAGGGCGATGCTGGGGGCAGGAAGCACTCAAGGCATGCGCTGCCCTGGGTAATGATAGAACGCTCAACGCGCTGACTTGGTAAAACGGCAAAGTGAGGAGAGAGTGGTCACGGCTCCTTAATCAGCATGCTGCTGCCGGACCCGTCAGTGACAGAATCCCACAGCAGAGGTGCTGAGGTACAATCTTTTACAATCTGTTGTAAAACAGGGGGCAAGACAACAAGCCATTGGAGAACACTTGGGAGCACAAAGAAAGGTAGCAAGCAGCAGGCCAGCACATTAAGGCAAGTTGGAAAAGTGGTCGTCCCTCCTGCGGTCCAGAAGTCAGCAGGCAGCAGGCCAACACAGCAAAGAAGTCAGCAGAATGGCGGCTTCTCCTGGCAGCACAGCAGTCCTCTAGCAATGTGCACATGTAGAGCCAGCAGCATCTGGTTACAAGTCCCACACAGTATCTAAAAATGTGGGGTCAGAGACCCAGTACTTATACTCAAAAATGCCCCTGATGAAGGGGTGACTACAAAAGAACCCTTAGAGGTGTGCAGGGCTTTCAGCCCAGCCCTGGCTCCAGACTATCAGTAGGGATTAAATCAGTCCTTTATGTGAGGGCAGGACACAACCTATTCAGATGTAAGTGTGGACAACCAATCCCTTTCCCTGCCCAGGAAAACTAACAGTATGCAGATTAATGTAGATGTATCCCCAGTCACACCCAGCCCTTCCTGTGTTGTGGCTGTCTAGAGAGTATGCACAAAGTGTAGCTGTACACCAGCCCAGACATGTATTGAAGTCAGGCTGCAAAGCACAAAGAGTTATAAGCACAGAGAAATGCCCACTTTCTTGAAATCGGTCCTAGGATGCTTGATTCCAATCCAGGGAGGACCTGGCCTGGCAGTTCGGGCTGGACTGTACCCATTGGGCGCAGGGTCAAGACTGATTTGCATATGGCTGGGTCCAAACTGGAATGGCATGGTGAGCAAAAAAACGATGGATTTAGGCCCAGATCTCTGTACTGGGGTGAATGTATGACATTGTTCTGCATTCTGTCCATCAATTGTTCTTTTTGCATTTGTCACCCCGAGTGGGACGGGTATGCCCAGACGTGGGTCCCGTACTCTCCATGCCACTGGAGTTAAGCTATCCTGGCTGAAGAGGGGTGAAACCCCGAAACCGGTCCTAGGATGCTTGATTCCAATCCAGGGAGGACCTGGCCTGGCAGTTCGGGCTGGACTGTTCCCATTGGGCGCAGGGTCAAGACTGATTTGCATATGGCTGGGTCCAAACTGGAATGGCATGGTGAGCATAAAAACGATGGATTTAGGCCCAGATCTTTGTACTGGGGTGAATGTATGACATTGTTCTGCATTCTGTCCATCAATTGTTCTTTTTGCACTTTCTAAAAGTAGCATTTCTAAAATACTAATGTAAAACCCAACTTCACCAGTAAGCAGAATTTATCACCACTATTCTAAACATACCAAACATGGCAACGCCACTCCTTTCCGATCAGGAATTACCACTTAAAAATAAATAAGGGGAGTTCCCAATGCTAGCCTATGAGAGGAGTAGGCCCCACAGCAGTGAGAAACAAAATAGGCTGTTTGTCACTACCAGGACATGCAAAACAAAAGGGTAAATGTCCTACCTTTAACTTACACAGCACCCTGCCCATAGAGCTACCTAGGGTCAACATTAGGGGTGACCTATGTGTAATAAAAGGGGGGCTTAACGCTTGGCAAGGTGTTTTAAATGCCAAGTTGAAGTGGCAGTAAACTGCGCACACAGGCCCTGTAGTGTCAGGCCTGAGACAGGTTTGAGAGGCTACTTCTGTGGGTGGCACAATCAGTGCTGCAGGCCCAATAGTAGCATTTAATTTACAGGCCCTAGGTAAATGGTATACCACTTTACAAGGGACTTATAAGTAAGTCAAATATGGCAAACAGGTGTAAACCATTCATACCATATTTAGAAGAGAGAGCACATGCACTTTAGCACCGATTGGCAGATGTAAAGTGCCCACAGTCCTAAAGCCAGCACGATTTTCGGATGCTATGAGGGCACCCGGAGAGATTTTCTCAATGCGGGAGGTTGCGGGGGGTCACGACCGTGATAACGCCGATTCTTATCTAATCACCTGTAAGAATCTTCTGGTCGCCAGGATCTTTTTACCTGTTGAATAGTGTGAAGGAGAGAATCTTATCCGGTTATACATCAATTTACCCAGTTTACCTGGAAGGACCACTGACTCCGAATTCAAGTTTATGAATTTATTATCGCCAAAAATAGCTGGACATGCAAGCACCTCAACACAAGGTTGAAGAAATAAATGGGCACTAATACAAATAATATCCTACGCAGGAGTCTCATCCGACTCAAAATAAGGAGAATCGATAGTTCTAGAAGAATCAAACAAGCAATGATTGCTCCAATTTCTATGTTGCTCTTCATTTATCTAAATAAGCTTAAAATCCATTGCTGTCCCTATACTAACACTAAGTGACATCCCTACTTAACGATTTTCCCAGGCAAGAGTAAGTAAAAAGGTGTCAGCTGTGAAGACTTCCTAAGAAGTGCAATCACTTAGTACCTAAGCTCAGATTTTAGATGCTCCTTCATCAGGGCCCTCTCAATCCTTCTCTCTGATCTCCCCTACCTCTTCTCTGGCCTCCTCCCTCGGGGCACTATCCCTAATACAAAATCCCAATACAATTGAACACGCCTTTTGTCACGCCTCTTTGGCCAGGTCTTCTTTCTTGTACTTTTCCATCGGAACGGTGACTTCATCTTGGACGGTTGCATTGACCTTGAGTCCCGGGCACCTTCTCCGCTGAAAGTATCATCCCTAAATTCCATTGCACTCCCATTTCCATGCCTCCCATCCCTCTAACTTTGTGAAACAAAGAGCTAGTCTTTAACTAACGAGGCATGTGTCCTTGCACCTGCAACAGAAGATACGTTCAACAAAAACCCTCTACTGTGCTAATTAAATCTACCGTCGGTGCCCAGAGAGCCTTTCCAAGAGAAACTTTTCTGCCTTCAAACCAAGCTAACATAAGAATAAACAGGCCTCTCCTTGTCGTATATGCAGTCAGGCCTTTACACAATTTAAACGCACAATTCTCAATCACCTCTATAAGCATTGGTTCAGTACATCTCATATGCGAAAAGTGAACTACATGTGCAACTTTATATGATACACATTAAAAATACTGCAGCTCGATTACATATGGGCTGATTTATTTTCCACACGATTCAGTTAAGCATTACATTGCATGATTAAATGGCACCATTACATTTCTTATTCACTCTAATAACTACGATTTATAACTACATACTACTAACCATTCATTGATATATAACTGGATATATGTGGGTGCGGGCTATCAGTGATTATGGTGCACCCCTACAAATTTCACAAGAACATGGCGCTCTATCAACCGTTCACGGTGAGAAAGCTGCCGCTTGAGTAGAAAATCTACTTGAGCAGCAGCAAAGAAGCAGCGCCCTGTGGCTCGCCGCCTGGTGCTGTTCGCACTGATTTTTCGAGCAAGCTCTAATCTGTGCATGGTTAGAAATCATGGCTAAAAATCTGCGCAAGCAGCATGACATGCTGATTTCTGCCTGTTATCCAAACTCCACGGAAGCTTGCAGAGTTTTCATGTAACTCTGTGGAATTCTGCAGAGTGAAACTCTGCAAGCTCTGCCCACCCCTACCTTTTTGATTTAATGCTTATTTATTGACTATGTAGATTTATTTGCTGTCAGAACAGTTATCTGTAGGGACACATTTCCTCATGTGTTCTTGCGGTTAATACCGACTCCAATCCTGCATGTATGCTTTAGCTTAAATTATCTGACATGACAGCGTCAACACAGAGGAACTGGGAGAGAGGATAACAGGAGGCAGAGCAGGTTGGTGAGGCGGATACAAAGCAAGACCTGCAATCAAGTAGGTCACGAGGGCACATAAAGTTTAGAGTTGTTCAGTGACCATCTCTCAGAGTATCCAGACCTCGCCAACTAAGATCTTTCCTGGAACCTCTCTGATTGGGCTCAGGACCTTCTTGAGAGCAGCAAAGTACACATGTTCTGGTAGAAGGGAGTGCACTACACAAGTAGGAGGTGGGGGGTCAGGTGCTGAAGTGTCCGTCGACTGTTGTTGTTCTTCTCAGTAGGCACTGGGATGATGTCTGTCCAGGGGATACAGTTGGAGGCCCCAGTGCAATGGGGACCTCCGGAGGTATGAAGGGTCTAGGGCTTAGGCCCAGATAGTGGTGGGACCTACTCTTTCAAGACCAAAGGTTATTGTTGTTCGAGGTCAGGAAGAGCCCCAAAATCTGCCTCCCACGCTCCCAATTGCCTCTTCAGCCTCCACCCAGAGTCTTTTGGTTACAGATCATGCATGTCTTGGGTGGGCCCATTAGCCCTGCTGGTGGTGGCTTCCTCCTCTTCACTGGTAGTACCAAGTGGTCGTGCCCACCTCGCAGTTGAGGATTTTCTTTCTTGCCCCGGTTCCTGCTGTAATGTACCTTGACCAATCAGGTCCGCTGAAAAGAAGTGTAGAAAAACAAAGAAATTTTGAATTACATTCGCTACTTTATATCAACATAGCTTTATTTGAAAGGGATATTTCATCTCTAAATACAAGAACTTACATTGTGCAGTCTTTAACGCGCTTCTTGCTATCCAATGTTTTAATAGAAATACCGGTGCCCTTCAAAATAGTTATTAATGATATTTTCAAAAAGTCTTTGTAATTAAGCATTCAAAAGTTTAGCTTTGACCATAGAATTGAACTAAGATCTTATTTCCTTGTCTAATGCAGTGCTTAAAGGGAAAAATGTGTTTTGCAGCATCTACCACACATTGGCTATCTGAGCTTATAGTGTATTTGTCCAAGGCAACAAAACATTCTGAAGGATTATATGGTATTGATGATTTTTATATAATATATTTGCAACTCTGTGAATTATAAACATAACGGGTAAAAAATCATGGTTAGAAATTAAAGTAAAGGTATACAATGTCAGCATCACATAAACTAAGTTTGACAAAATGTAAATGTATTGGTTTACAAATTTGAAGTTGTGTTTTAGCTGTTATGTTGTCACAAAATGTAAAACTTTAAAAACATTTCCATAATATCAAGATCAGATGGTTCATCATTCCCTACAAAATGACAACTCTTTTTTTAATTTATTTTTTATTTTTTAACTTTCAATTATCATCTGTACCGTAATGTTTTGTTGATGCACTTTTATGCACCCGAATGGTGCGAAATAAAGTTTTGTGGCTGACTGACTGACAACTCTTCATGCATGTTAGTAATTTTAAACTTTCAATCCTTTTCAGAAAACACAAATAACACAGGTTAAATACAACATGGAAGGTTAGAACAAAACTCAAACTGAGCACATGACAGGATACCACTCTCCAAGGGCATGAGCCCTTAAGTGAATATTTAAAAAATACACTTACACTCCATATTCAGCTCAAACTCTTCCAGCTAAGTATGGAGGGATAACCGGGCTGCTCTCAGGATCCTTCTGTACAGTGGTGTCATGTAGAGGTGCTGAGAATGTGTCTGGAAGGAAAAGCCCATAATGTCCTGGACTTTGATTCAGGCCCAGCGACAATGGTCCACCCAGTACTTGTGGAATGACTTCCCCTGCCGGGTGTGGACATCAACTGCACTGAAGCATATTGCAATGCTGCACCAGATTTGGGTTTGCACTGCAATACTCAGCTCGGTCGCTTGATGCCCATCAAGCTGAGAGTATTTTTGGATGCTCCCCGCCCATTAATGATGTCCAAATCCTGATCAGTAAATGAGGGGGCCTTCTCACCAAGTGATTCAGCCATATGGGGGATTAGAGTTTGCAGAGGAGCAGCAGGATAAAAGAGGATAGTGTTGTGGTGATGAGAGGATAGCTCAGCATGACCACAAAAAGGCTGACATTCGCTCCCTGTATGTAATTTCCTGTTTGTTGCGTTAGGCAGAGGGTTCTTCCCCGAATGCATTCTCGATTGTGCATATGAGACAGCGAATCTGCATGGTCAAGGGAACCCCTCCACATGCGAAAGAGATACCTCTGCATGTGGAAGGAGACCACAGCACGAATCACAAAGCTATTAACAGGGCTTGTTTGTGGACCTAATGTATGTACATTGAGTAAGGATTTTAGTATGTTTGACCTAAAACAGGAGTGTACTATGTGACTTGTTTTGCTTAAGAGTTGTTAATGATACCTTTTTGCATTTTTTTGAAAATGAGGATGCACGTTATTTTTCACTAGTGCATTGCATGCTACTTGATGACATTATGTGAAATAAACAGATTTGTCTCAGGATGCCATACGTACACAATGTAGTAGCAGTACACCATTCATCATTGGCAACAGACTGGCCAACAACATAAATGCAACAACCAAACTAGCAGCTCAAGAAAGAAAACTTATTTAACTAGCCAATCCCCCACCTGAATCCCCTGACCTCGATTTTGGACCCCACCATGGGTACCTTGATGTGGGCTTAGCTCTATACTTAAACCCCGCTACATGGTGATGTTGTGCAACATGCAACAGACTACAACAATCTTGCACACTGCTACTGGGGAGTTCACCAGCCCCCTAGCCCCCAGTAGAGATGAGAAATCTGAATCACGACTTAAGGATCTCAAAAGTGCAGTCAGTAACAGCTTGTGTACATAAATGTACCCTACTGTATCTCTGGTAGTGTGGTTGGATGCCCGTAAAGTCTGAGGAGATGGAGAGAGAGAGCATACCCAGCATCAGCTGCAACAAAGATAAGTGAAATGTTAAAATGGGGCCTCTAGTCTAAATTTCATACATCATGGCTACAAACATGCAGTGGATGTGTGGGTAATGTGTGTGTAGTGTGTTGCAGTGATTATTGAGTACGATATAAATGCTACCTCCAGATGCACAGTGTGAGGAGTTGTTACTTATCAATGAGTCACATTTCCCCAAAATCCCCAGCAACCAAGTGACGTGTAAGAGGTGACTGTTGGAAGATGTAGCTGTTGTGCATAGTTCCAGAAAGTTGGAAAGCAGCATACACATAGTGAAGCAGACCCTGGAATGGCAGACATTTTGCATGTTGATAGAAACCCAGCAGTGTCTGTTGACGAGAAGGCATGCTGTGTGATGAGGTGTTTGAAGTGCCACCTGGATGCAGTCAATGGAATCTAGCACATGAGGGAAGCGACTAAAGGCATAGAATTTCCGTCTCATGCTTTGCCTCCCCACTAGTGACTGTGGTATGGCGATTAAATGGTGCACTCTTTTGTTGATGCATCTCAGTATCTGATGCAAGCATCAAGTCTGGCTGGCCTCTGAGATGCCAGCCATGTCAGAAGTGACCAACGCACTGATGTTTGTGGAATTGTGTGGTGCTGAATGGAGTTATGTGTAGTGGAATTATGTGGTATGGTGTGTATTGGAATTATGTAGATAGTAATTATGTGGTATTGAATTTAGTGGAATTATGTGGAGTGGGATTGTGTGTCATGGAATGTAATTATGTGGCGTGCTATTGTGTGTGATGGAGTGGCGTAATGTTGAATTTCTGTGGCATGGTGTGGAATTCTGTGGTGTGCATTGGATGTATGTGATGTGTAGTGGAATTATGTGGTTTGGTGTGGAATTATGTGGTGTGGAATGGAATTGTGTGGAGCTGAATTCTGTGGCATGGAATTGTGTTGCCTTG
Organism: Calotriton arnoldi; assembly: GCA_963921515.1. Classification (NCBI taxonomy): domain Eukaryota; kingdom Metazoa; phylum Chordata; class Amphibia; order Caudata; family Salamandridae; genus Calotriton; species Calotriton arnoldi. The sequence goes on along the minus strand of CAWUFW010014375.1, from coordinate 140,863 downwards.
AGTGAAATTATGTTGAGTGGAATTATGCGGCATGGTGTGGAGTGTATTTATGTGGAGTGTTGAATTCTGTGGCATGGAACTGTGTGGTGTTGAGTGGAATTATGTTGAGTGGAATTATGTGGCATGGTGTAGAGTGTATTTATGTGGAGTGTTGCTATGTGGTGTGGAGTGGAATTATGTGGTATGGAGTGGAGTGCAATTATGTGGAGTTGAATTGTGTGGTGTTTAGTGGTATGTGGAGTGTAATTATGTTGCGTGGTGTGGGAATGTATGGTGTGGAATTGTGTGGTGTTGTGTGGAACTATGGAGCTTGGTGTGGAGTGGAAATATGAGGTCTGGAATTAGGTAGCATGGTGCGGACTTGAATTTTGTGGAGTGTAATTATGTATTTTGGAGCTGAGTGGATATATGTGGAGTGCAATTATGTGCTGTGAAGTGTAAATATGTAGGTTTGAGTGGAATTATGTGTAGTGGAATTATCTGGAGTTGAATTATGTTGCGTGGAGTGTAATTATGTGGTTCGGAGTGGAGAGGAATTAAATTGCATGGAATGGTAATATTTGAAGAAGAAGAATGTGGCATGGAGCGGAGGGGAAATATGTTAAGTTGAAATTGTTGATGTGAAATTATGTGGCATGGAGTGGAATTATCTAAAGTTGAATTGCACGGCATGGAATTATGAGCTGTTGAAATGTGTTGTGCGTAGTAGAATTATGAGGTGTGAATTTGTGTGTTGTGGAATTGCATGGCACTTAATTGTGTGGTGTTGTGTTGAAATATGTGGAGATGAATGCTTGTTGTATTCACAGGCCAGCTGAGTGTGGGGCACAGTCTGCATCAGTTGGCTATATTGTCCAGTGATCTCTGTGGGGCTTATATTGCTGTTGACTTGGAATGCAAGCAGCATATCTACTGCAGCACTGAGGGAGCTGCCTTCATGGGAGGCCAGACAATGTTGTTAAGCTTTTCTATCCTCTCACCCCGTGAAATTGCCTAAAATAGTGTGAATAGCATCCAGCAGCTGTTGATGCCAACCCTGCCAGCGCTCGAGTCTTCAGATGACTCCAGGCTGTTGGATTTATCACCACTTTGAAGTTTCAACACGGGCTCTGCTGGGGGAGGGAGGCATGGTGATTAAAGGCGGCTCACTGAGTCCTCTGTATCTAATCCCGCGAGTTCATGCAAACTAGAGCCCCTTTTCTTGGGTTTTTTAAAATAAATTTTCTCTAATTTTGTATTATTTTTCATGTCCCCTACGTGTTGCTAGCTGTATTTACAGATTTTCCATGGGATTCTGCATTACAAAGCCAACACTTTGAGAGGTGCAATAAAAATGCTTCTGTTTATTTGTGTTGTGTCTTGTCAGAAGTGTCTTTACATCTTCTCTGCCCTCATTGTGAATCCCCTCAGATTCACAATCAATGTGTGTGGGAGAGGGATCTGTTTGAGACAAGAAAACGACGTATGACGCACAACGTGAGGAGGCAGAGCTACACATCGAGTCGGCGAGCCAGCGGGTCAGCAGAGGAGCTGCGTACCCCTAGACACCACCGAGCCACCGCGCTACCGCGGAGTTGGCCAAACGGGCTGCCACCACTGCTGCCTGCTGCTGCCATTGACCAGCCGCACCTCTAGACTTCAGGAGACACGGGCACGGCCGCAAGTGCTGCCGCCGTTAGTTGGTGGCGCTGAGAGAGGCGCCAGGTGTCCTGCGGAGGCGGCCTGGTTAGATCCAGGTGCAGCCTGCAGTCCAGACTGGTGACCCCGCTTGCACAGCCCCTACACAGCCCCAAGGAGCAACCCAAGGAGCACAAGGATAACAAGGGGCACATCATCCTTTGCCCCCATCATTGCCTCCACCATTCTACCATTTCACCATCCCTGGCTGGCCCCTCACCAGCACTCCATCTAGACCCCACCTCACCTCCCCACTCAACAGGCACCAGGCAGGGCAGGGCTGTTTCTACCATTAGGCAAGACTAGGCTGCCGCCTAGGGCGGCAAAACGGGGAGGGCGGCAAAAAACATGAGTTTGGCCCAAGACTCCAGAGGCTCTGGGGTCACAGAGACATTTCTGACTTCCGACGTGACTGCTTGTGTGATCTTCGTCCAAGAGAGCGTAAAACAAACAAAGCAGCGCCTTCTTTGAATGGCTCAAATGAGGGACTTAATTGGGGGCCAGTGACGACGTTCGTGCCAGAATGAGACACAGCAGCAGACCCCAGTGCATGGGGTTCATGGGTGAGACGCCCCCACCCTGCTCCTATGAGACAGCCGGTGATTTATCACCTGGAGGAAGAGATGGGCATGAATTGGGGCCCTGGGTCAGGGGAGGGGGGTGGGGGGGGCGGAGCAGCCTGTCACCGCATGCTTCTTCCCAGCGCCCAGAGGGGCCAAGCTGTTCCCAGAAGGGTTGGCGCTGCCCAGGCCTCTCTTACAGCCGGTAAAAAGGCCGGCACAGCGCCTCGGCCTGTGTGCGCTGCTGTCCAACAGCTGTAAATATTGGCGCCTGAAAGGGCCTGTGCAGGGAGCCTGGACGCAGGGGGGGGGTGATGTTCATTGGCAAAAGGGGTATTCAAATCTGCCGTATTGGACCAGCTGACATTTAATAAGAGACCGGCTGCCTTTTCCTGCACTCCTAACATGCAGTTCAGGCACACAGTAGGCGGCAAACTTTGTCATTGTCGTGATAATGATGTAATATTTACAGCGGATGCTTAATTTAGGCAACCGTCTCATAACTGTGCCAACCCCCCCCCGCTCCCTCTCCACCGCTTCCCTCTTCACTCCACTCACTCTTCGCCTCTGAGGGCACTAATGCCACTTAATCATCAGTCCACTCACTCCTTCGCAAGACGAGATAACCCGGCACCACAGACATCTTCCGCCTGCAGGTTTATCTTCTCAGCCTCACAGCAGCTCTCGAGCCAGCAAGATAGATCTCATCTTCACTGACTGAGCTCCTCTTCGTGCACTCATCCTAACCTGCCGTCAGTCCCATCATTCTCTCAGTGCCCCCCACCCCCCACAATGAGCCAGAGTCTAATTCACATAATCAGAAAAGGATTATTCTGGCTTCTCTTTAAAGTTCAAATCCTTCACCATTACTACCCCCCTCGTTAGCATCTTTTCTTCTCTTCTGCGGAGTCTTCAGTTCTCCCCTTTTGACTCACACAACCTTTGTCAGCCTCCCTCGTTTCCCTACAATCTCTGATCCTCCTGAGATGCGAACACTACATAGCAGCAATGCAGAGTTTCACTCTATCATCCACTCCGCCAAAGCCTTACCTTGAGACACAGATAGTCCCCTCCCTACTTAATAAAGCAAGCATTGGCAAAGCCAATATGTGTGGCTTGCATTTTGAAACCTGACTAATGTATTTTTAAAATGCCGATAGTAGTGCAAAACAAAGAAAAATGATTGATTTTGTTATACAATGCATTTAGGAGAAAAATAATTTAATGTGACATGATTCAGAGATGTGAAATAGTTCCTTATGCATTGCCAAGCAAACATGACATAGGAGGGGAAAGGATACAGCAAGCAGCCAATAGCATGAGTTGAGAGAAAGACTTCTCTGACTGAAGCTTACTGTATGGGTATTTTAAAGAATGACTATCAATGGTTGTAGAGACAGCTGTGTCGACAAGCCAGAACTAAACACGGACCCCCTGGTCATTATTTTATTGTCGCCGTCCTATTTTCCCTAAAGTTAGTGGTCGGATTTTAAAAGTCTGATCCTATCTCTCATCGAATAACATTTGTCGCCCTCTAGTTGCATTTGCCATGAATGTATGCTACAGAAGGGGTGCTCGCGCACACCTCCCGCCCCCTCACCACAGCCCACCACGGCCATCTGTCCCCATGTCCTGCCTCCTTGGCCTGTGCTCTGGGTTTCATATCTACCCCATACCTTTCCTGAGTGTCCCTGACTGTTACCCCATCAGTTCGCCTCTTACTTATTTACCTGTTTCTTTTGTTTTCCTAGTGCCCACCTATTCCACACACACAGACACCCACAATGCCCTCAGCATAACTCCCAGCCCTCATGTACACATCCTTAGTTATCAGATACCACAAAACATGCTTAAAATGACATGTTTTATCAACACTCCAGACAAGAATATTTACCTTTGTCACATTACGAAGCAGAAATGCTTACTTTGGTCGCCGAGGAAACCTTTGCAAATTCTTACAGAAGGAATATTGTGCCCTTCGTTCTTTAACTCTCTTTAGTAATATAATTCCAGTTCTGTACAGGTCTCCTGCTACATTAAAACCTGAGTTACCTCCAACATTAATACATGAAGTTCTGTAATATGTAATTACATTCTTTATCATCTGTAAAATACCACCAATCCTTTCGAGTCAGTGAACTTTAACTGTAACCTTTTATGTAGGAGCCTCGTGTATGTTTCAGACAGAGACAGGTTTTGCTTCCTACTGTTGTTGTTTCAGATAGTGTAGGGTTGTCAAAAAGCACAGCGCCCGTCGCGTGGAGTGCGCTCTGTGTGATCTGGGCCCAGTCGGTGGGCTGAGGAGGAGGGAGGGAGATGGGCGAGTGAAAGCACGCCAGTGGGATGTGGCTTCGGATGTTTAGGTACACACACTCTTTGCCACCTAATCTGACGACTGCAAAAAGAACAGAAGATGGACAGAATGCTTAGCCGATCAAACATTGCCCCAGTCAGTCACAGATCTGGGTTAAATCCATCGTTTTTTTGCATGCCACGCCATTCCACTTTATACCCAGCCACATGCAAATCAGTCTTGACCCTGTGCCTCATGGGGACAGTCCAGCCCGAACTGTCCGGCCAGGTCCTCCCTGGACCAGAAACAAGCATCCTGGGACCTGTTTCGGGGCATCACCCCTCATTAGCCAGGCTAGCTTGAATCTGGTGGCATAGCAAGCATGCGACCCACGTCTGGGCATACCCTTCCCACTTAGGGTGACAATTGCAAAAAGACTAGATGATGGATGGAATGCTGAGCCAATCAAACATTCACCCCCAGTCACAGATCAGGATTCAAGCTAGCCTGGCTGATGAGGGGTGAAACCCCGAAACCGGTCCCAGGGTTCACGTTTCTGGTCCAGGGAGGACCTGGCCTGGCAGTTCGGGCTGGACTGTTCCCAACAGGGGCAAGACAGATTTGCATATGGGTGGGTCTAAACTGGGGTGGCACGGTGAGCAAAAGAATGATGGATTTAACCCAGATCTCTTGACTGGGGGTGAATGTTTTAATTTATTCTGCATTCTGTCCATCATCTCGGCAGTAGGGCCTTGAAGGTAGGGACAGGTTCCTTGGAGAACAAGCACTCTCAAAACCGTAACAGGGCTTAGGCCACACTGAGAGTTCAAATCTCAGCCCATGGGAGGCAGAGACACGGTACATTCGGAGACTCTCCCTTAACACCCAGCCTGTGTTCTCAGACCTCCCATTGCCTAGTGGCTCTGGCCTTCTTGGAGCTCGCTGCCTCTAGCAGCCCCCTGCCCCTTGGACCACCCAGTGCGCCGGGGGAGTCTCTCGGAGCTACCACCAGCCCTCTCACAGACCCCTTCCTCTAGCTGCTGCGCCCCCCAGTCCTCCCAGAGCCTATGTCTCCTTGCAGCCCCGTCCTCTTAGTTCCCATCCTCAAGCAGACCTGGTCTTCTCGAAACCCTTTTTGTCTGTACAGCTCCTGTCCTGGCCGTTAAAGGTCCCACACTCTAGCAGCTCCAGTCGTATCAGAACTCCCTACCCCCTAGCAGCCCGGGCCATCCCCGGAACCCACGGCATTCTTAGCTCCTGTCCCAGAGCTTCCGGTCCCTCAGACCCACCATCCACTAGCAGCCTCGGCACCTTCAACTCTCGTCCTCTAGCAGTCCCAGCCCTCTTAGAGCCCCCGTCCCCTAGCAGCCTCAGTCCTCACAGAGCTCCAGTCCCGAGCTCCCAGGCCATCTTCAGCTCTGCTTCAATTCATTTTCACCCCAAAAATATGCTGTTTAAATATTTACTTTTATATTGAAAAGCCAGGATGACAGGGGGAGAGAGTGATGGTAGTAAAAGGGAGGGGGCGGCATTTTTCAATTCTCGCCTAGGGCGGCAAAACACCTAGAAACGGCCCTGAGGCAGGGTGACGCAGGACCAGGAGGACTAGGAGGTACGGAGGTGGGGAGGGAGGGGCTGGGACGGGCTGAGGAGAGGACGGGGGCTAGGACTGAAGGCACGCTCAGTCTCTCTGCCAAGCAGCAAACAGCTGAGGACACAAGTGACGACATTGAAAACTCTATGTTTTAAGAACAGTGCAAGGAAAGCTCACCTTAATGCGTTGCTACTCTGTGACTATAAGAAACACTAAAGTCGATGTTGGCAGTATATAATATTTAAAGGTAGCTGACTGTTTTTCATGCATGACCTCTGTTCAGCTGAATGCACTCTCGTTTATAAAACTAATCTATACTTCAGCTCAGTCTTCGGAAAAGCGCCATCTAGCGGGAACTTTGAGATCTCCGCGATATATAAAGAAACGGTATTACAACACGAGGATTCTGTTGCATGTTCTGGAGCCTCTGTGAGCTGTACTCAACAGCGAAAGGGAGCAGCAGCGGTGAGTGGTGGGTGGAAAAATAAATACTGAGGAGAGACGGGTCATATGAAAAATCTAGTATAGTTTCACATAAACACTGCTGTATAACTGTATCGCAACCGTCCCCGAGAACCTCTTGGAATCTACCGCTCTCACTTTTCCTCACCTCTCTTCTCCACTTCTATGATTTCGACAACCTCTAGCCCATTTTCGGTCCAAACACGGAGAGGAATCTGCTTTCTAGTTTGCTGATTATAAGTTCTAGGGGCTGTTTGGCCTCTAGATATATACACGTCAAGCACACATTATACTTTCTCTGAGCAGGAAAAGAGCGAAACCCCCTCCGTAGAAGTTGGGAGGAAAAGAAAAGAAGAAAGAGAAACAACAGGCAAGAGCATCTTCATCTAACCAGGTGATCTTCTTGCCCACCTGATCAACCTAATCTCATGGCTTATAAAAAAACTCAGAACTCGAACAGTACACATGAAAAGACTGGGTACGGCCCAATCTATGAAAAAGAGTACACACAAAGCTTCTCACATCGGATCAGTCCCAGGAACAGTAGATATAACAACATTTTTCACTACTCCCACCAGAACAGATGATTAAACAGTACCAATAGAGCAGGGAATCCAACAGGAAGAAAAATATATGATAAAAGAAAAGGACTGGGCTTAAGTGCAATCGACGCCCGGCAATGACCGGCAAATGGCTATTAAACACGAAAGCAAATCTCAAACAGACTACAAAAAAGAGGTGGCTAATGGGGGAGACCAGGAACAACTACATCCAAAACGAAATATAGTCTTGGAGGTTCCTCCAGCAATCTCAGAAATGGATTTTACTCTACCAGATATAAATTTCTCATTAGGTTTACATCATCTGTCTCCTATAGTATCCAAAGAGGTTCCACAACTTTTCAATAGCACTCCAACTAATGTTACAGTTTGTATGGAAAACTCTCCAAAATTTCCAGAATTCCCTTTCTTTAACGCATCGCAATGCTCTAACAAGCAAAATCCTATATCCAACGCTTTCTTCTCACTACAGAGAATTTTGGAATCTATCTTGGCTCTGCTCGAGAAGAATTTAGATAACTCAGATATGATTCTCGAAACGCAAACTGGAATTCTACAATATCTAGTAGATAAAAAAAGGAAAAGAACAACTTAACCAAAATTCCAAAATCATGCTAAGTTGTCCAGAAAAACCTGCGACTCGAGAACAAGAATGCCTAAATTTATCATCTGTTGACCATCTCACAAGAAAAGTGCAAAAGGCAACGCAAACAGAGGGACCCACTCCTAAAAAAGTGAAAAATAAGTTCATAAATGATGAAGTTTACTCTTTACGAAAATTATTCGCGGAAACCAAGACAGAAAGCACCCCTAAACCTGTGATACCCTTGTTTCCAATTTTTAAACAAAAGAATCAGCAAGGAACTTTAACTCAAACATCAAAGCATTTGGAAAATGTTTCAAAAAATCTCCTAACACCGAAAGAATCTAACCTCACGATAAAGTCAAAGGAGAAGAGCCGTATTATAAAGGGGAAGAAAAGCAAAAAAAGAGCAAAGCGGAAAATCTCAAGACGATCATCTAGGAAAGTAAAATATCCACAAACACCAGATCAAATAGATCAAAGTAATGAACTAACCAAGAAAAATCAAGAGATAATCGTAACTATAGATGATCATCCCCTTCCATACGAAACCAAAGGGGCACACGGGAAACTATTGAATCCTCTGGCGGAAAACTTTTCAGCAATACAGACAAAGGAATGCCAGGATGAAATAAATCTGGAAGAAAGGGAAATTTACCCCTCTATTAGAAATAGTCATGGAAAGGAAGATCTGACAGTCTCCTGTATCTTAGAATTGATCGACCTATTCCCCTGCGACACGACGCCTCTAAATCGCGGGAAAATACTAAACCTATTTCATAAGATTCCTCAACTCCATTCACTCACAACTTTAGAAATAAAATTAGTAGCATTTCCAAATAAATCAAACCTAACGGTGGCAACCGTAGAGTTTTGTTCCAACGTCATTCCATCTATCATCTTACATGAAAGAGATATTCTTCACAAAAACGGTTTTGATGTGACAGATGTTAAAACAAAGGTAACACAGTTCAATAGGTCACGGGACAATTATGAGAGTAAGAACTACCCTCCCTATAATTATGAGGATTGGTCCTCAAAAACTCAAACAAGTAAACCGGAAGGATCTATAATAATATCAATCAGTTGAGGCGAACGGTGCATCTAGAATCAGGTATCTCCAAAAACTGAGCCACAACTAAAAGAAAATTCCTGGTCCTGGATCTCTAGCAATCTGATCAGCAATAAGCAGGGTAATCCACCAACACTTCCTTTTTAACAAAAATTCAACAGTTATCTCCTGGAATATCGCTGGGAAAAGCCAAGAACATTTAGCCTATATACTTGAAAAATTTCCATTGATTCTTTTACTACAGGAAACATGGTCCGTAGATACCTTCACCCAAAAAAATTATTTCGTGTTTCACATCGCAGCCGAGGCAACAAAAAGAGGACATGCAAAAGGAGGCCTTGCAATTTTACTAAAAGAAGAAATTTACTGGGACCTTGAAATTATTGACTTGCATCCTCAAAATGCTCAGTGCATTAAGATTAAACATTTAAACAAAAGTTTGCACATCATCCAGGATTTGCTAATTTTCAATGTTTAGATACCACCGGGCCCCCGCTACAACTCTCTGTTGACAAAAATATTTGAGACGGGTGAAACAATAACGGCCCAAAAAGGGTTCCCACCAGCAATATTTGCTGGAGACTTCAATGGAAAAATCTCTAATGCTTTACTGGATAAGGAGGGAAATTACGAAAAAGAGGATGCCTGTTTTATCCCAAAGCCACTATTTCCAACAAAGATAAAAGCAAATAAGCGAGGGAAACTACTACTTTCTCATGTCAATGCAATGAATGGAGTAATCTTAAATGGTAGAACAGAAGGGGATATCCCGGCCGCATACACTAGATCAGGCATAAATAGTTCATCTATTTTAGACTACCTAATCTGTAGCATTGACCTTTTTCAGAACGTGCAATCACTGAATATACAGGGTATTTATGAAAGTGATCATGCCCCCTTATCTCTGGAAATAGAGCTTTCACTCCAATCTACTACTTCGTGGTCATTAGGCTCCTTGAATGGTCATGCCAATATAGATCATAAAAATGGTAGGATGATCTGGAACTCTAAAGCAATAGAGAAAATGAACATCGTAATTTCAGCTAAGCCTGTAGATCTGCTCAATAAAGAAATAAACCCGATAGCAAACTAAGAAGAGACAGTAACCACAGTAGTTGCAACTCTTCAGGAATACTCTAACAGGCTGGAAAAGAGAAGGAGCCTTCAAAAAGGAAAGAACAAAGACCATGAATCAGCAAAATTAAATAGTCTGATTAGATTGCAGTTTCTGAACCATTCAGGGATAAGACAGGAAGAAATTAAAAAGTTGAAAAAATTACGCCAACAGAAAAAAGCGAAAAAACAACAGGATGAAAAAGATAAAACTGGATAGACATACAACAGGCAGTAAAAAGTAAAAACAGCAAAGCATTTTGGAGCCTCTCTGCCAAACAAATGGGTATAAGGAAAACAACACAAGCCCTTCCAGTGACAGCATTGGCCTGGGAAAAACACATCTCAAACCTGTATAAACCTAATACACAGAAGGCGGAAAAATGGTACCAGCAGCCTCAAGGAAAGGGTCAGACAAATACTGATGTTATAGCCTCAACAACTAAGCAAATAGCTTACCTTATAAAGGCCACAAGATCCACGGCAGCTATGGGACCGGATGAGATCCCGATTAAGGTTCTTCAATCAAATCCGGATGAGTGGAGCAAATTTCTATCCCCCCTATTTCTTCACTGTTTTTCAACAGGTGATATCCCAAAATCTTGGCGGGGGAGTATAGTGGTTCCTATTCTAAAAAAAGGCTCCAGAACAGATCCAAAGAATTATCGGCAAATAGCCCTACTCGTCGCAGCGGGAAAGATCTTTGCAGCCTGTGTCTTGGACCACCTTAAAGACTGGGCCTTTTCCAGCGGAGTAATTCCTATGTCCCAGGCAGGATTTCGCCCAAAACATTCAATAATAGATAATATTGCAATTCTACAAACGATACTTGACAAATATGTTGTGTCAAAATCACAAATTGTATATTGTGCTTTTATTGATTTTACTACAGCTTTTGATAGGGTAGACAGGCCAACACGGTGAGGATGGGAATCCCTCAAGAGTTACTTACAATAATTATATCCCTCCATACAGAAACATGGTGCAGAGTTCAAATGGGGGGATCAAAGGGCTTAACTAGACCAATATCCACGCTAAATGGTCTCAAACAAGGTTGTCTCCTTGCTCCCTTGCTATTCTCCCTTTATTTAAGCGACTTACCAGAGCACTTTATTCAAGTAAAAAATTTATCTCCGGAACTGGCATTGAGTGACATACATATTTTAATGTACGCGGACGATATCGTGATCTTAGACTTTACACCGATAGGGCTCCAAAGAAACCTAAATGCACTAAGTAGCTATGCAGATGACAACTTCTTAACCCCCAATATCTCAAAAACTAACATTTAGGGGAACATTGGAGGTCTATCGTATGAAAATCCCCCCCATCTTAGCGTATGGTCTAGAGTATATACACATAAAAACCTGGAAATATGTAAAAACAAGAGAAGGAAATTCCTTAAGGAATTTGACAAGAGTAAATCAAGCTGTCCCGGCTCAAGCATTACGCCTTGAACTCTCCCTATCCTGCATATACGCAAGAGCTATCTCGAATATATTAAGATGGGCATATCATCTTCTGCACGCTGACTCTGGCTCCTTAAGGCACATCTTAAAATGGGAAACTTTTAGAGAAGAGTCGTCACGATACACTTTTAATAAGAATCTTAATATAGCTTTTAATCAGTCTCATTGCACAGTAGCACTTTTACAATACTGGACACCGGCACTTTTGAAGCTCTTTCTAAAAAATATGGTTCCAAGATTAAGCTTTGATCTGGACGTAGAGCATTTTATACAATTAAAACACTATAAAGAATACGCAAAATCTATAGTATATAACTCCCCAGAGAAATATACAAATTTCTCATTAGATCATAGGGTCCGGCGTTGTATTCTTCTACTGAGGCTGGAAATCCTCCCTTTGAAAGTGTATATAGTAAACTGGAACAAATCTGAAAATACCACTGGGCTCTGTTATTTGTGTAAGGGAGGAATACAAGATCTAACTCATGTTCTATCTGTCTGTCCTAACCCAACCCTAGTTGAAGCCAGGAGGAGGTATTTAAGGCCTATGGGCCTGATTCACAAAACTAACTTACGTCAAAATCCTAAACTTACAACAATTTTGGTATTCACAGAATGAACTTACACATTTGGGTATTCATAGAATGAACTTACACATTTGGGTATTCACAGAATGAACTTACAACAATTTTGGTATTCACAGAATGAACTTACACATTTGGGTATTCACAGAATGAACTTACAACAATTTTGGTATTCACAGAATTAACTTACTCATTTTGGTATTCACAGAAGGCACTTACTCATCAATGAGTAAGTGCCTTCTGTGAATACTCAAAATATGTAAGTTACACAAAATGTGTAAGTTACACAAAATGTGTAAGTTACACAAAATGAGTAAGTTACACAAAATGTGTAAGTTACACAAAATGTGTAAGTGTCTTCTGTGAATACCAAAATGAGTAAGTTTATTCTGTGAATACCAAAATGAGTAAGTTCATTCTGTGAATACCAAAATGGTAGTAAGTTTAGGATTTTGTCGTAAGTTAGTTCTGTGAATCGGGCCCTATGAGTATTAGATGCAATGCTACGTCTATACAAAACCTAGTAAGCTTTGTAAATCACCACCGGATGAACCCGCTTGTTACCAATTGTATACATTTTTAAAGAGCTTTCTAAAGTTATTTATGAAGATAATGCTTTAAAAATTATAAATATTTAAAGTTGATATTATGAACTAATACTTTTAAGTACAACCTGTCTTTGCAACTGATCTATTTAAGCTTTGGGAAACCTACCAGATGAATTCATCTGTTATTAACCTTATAAATATCTAATGAATTTTATTTTAAATATGTCGCAAAACTTTTGGTGAAATGTTTTAACCTTTGAAATGCTAAAAGTTGATGTTATGGCTGTCACTATAAATGTTTTAAAATTATGTTTGTGTATTTATTGACCTAAGTGGAGGTTTATATCAAATTTAAAATAAACAGTAAACAATCAATGTGTGTTTCACAGTTGAGGAGCGTTCATTTTGTGCTTCTCGAATGCATCTGTCCGGTTCTAGTGGGGGGAGTGGCTAGAACAATCATTTTAAGTCCCAGTTCGCTTAGGACTGTGAAGCCACGGAGGCTACCACTCTGTCGAACATCAGTTAACTACGGGACATGCATTTCTGTTTCTGTTTTCGATGAGAGAAAGTTTGTCTGGGCTAGTAAGTGCTCAGAGATTCACACTGCCTGTGTGACTTCCTGCCGATGCGTATAACAGAGTGCTTGTACGTCTGGTTGCCAGAGAGGGTTGGTAAAATTAAATTTTTCTTTGTTATCAGCAGACAGATTAAGCACGATCCCCATTTGGATTTAAAATATGAATGGTTGCTGTATATATGTGTGATCTGCGGAATGAAAGAAGTAACAGGGATGGGGGCGGGTGGGAGGAGATGGAGCAAGTGAAAACTCTAGCACTCGTGTGGAGTTCTCAAAAGCAAACAAAAAAGTAGCTCCTAAAACGGGAGCAGTGGATGGACAGAAGTACTTGGTCTATGTTCTGGGGACGGCCAAACACAAATAGAGGCATGAGGTATGCTTGCCATGGACAAACGGGAAGGAAGAGCCGGAGAGTTAGGTTGAAGCAAACAAATGGTAAGCCTGTGGGTGGGCTGTAGCCCACTTATTGTAAACAACATGTCTCGAAGAGACAGCATATGCGCTGTCTAATGGGGACCTAAAAAGTGTCCCATGTTTGCAAATCTGAGCAGTTTTTAACATGTTAAGACAAACTGTATAGGCGTTTTGCAAGGTATGGGAGACTGCATGCATTTGTTCATGCAGCAGGCAATTTGAGTGGTAATGTTAGTGACATCAACAGCAAACACCGGCCACCGAGACTATAAACCCGGAGCACACACTGGCCTGTCAGACCAGCCTTTATGACACTGCCAGATTACCCTAAAGGTCGGTCAGACCGTGCTTGCTTGCTACACACGAGGGACTTGCACAACGGCTTCCTGTTCTGCTGTCTTACTGTTCCTCCATCAGCAACCGCACATCTTTTAGAGCTCTCAATTAACAAAAATGAATACCCAAAGAAGCAAAAAAAGAGATGAGCAAATGTCAAGCTGAAAGAGGGGCAATTACCGAGAGAGATAAAGAGGCACCCAATCATTTGATAGTGGAAATTACTGAAATCATTTATGAATGATAAATTGCTCTGGCGATTCTTGCTGCTTTTCAACAATTCTTGGTAGACTATTTTTATAGCCCTGCTATAGATGCTCACTAACCGCAATGCTAAATCTTTTATTCTAAAGCCTGCCTTAAAGAAGGGACAATATAAAATGACTGCTGTACTTGGAGGAATTAAACAACTCTGCCAAGAACAGCAATAAAAAGTCTCCTTAAAGTCTGTTTTATTTACTGCGAGTTTTAATGAATTGAGCAGGCGCCCCCCGCGCCTAGAGGAGGGGCGCCCTTAGTAGCGCCACGGGACCGAGCACAAGCGTCCCATAGAGGGCTGGTTGGAGGAGGGGGACTGGCTGGTGAAGTTACGGTTTCGGAATGTGCTGAGGAAGAAACGAAACCGAATCCCAGTACATAGCTGGCAAGGTTTCAGATTGCTATGTGTGACATTTTCATATTGTCAGTGTAATTATGAGTGACATTTCAAGCACTATGAGTGACACTTTCTACCGAGCAAAATCAAGTAATGAAGACGAGGGAAACGTATATATATCAGAATTTACACCCATTTGAGAAAGGAGAAACTCTTAGATCTGAAAACAGCTGCAAAGCACCAGAAATGGAAGGGAACTAACCTAGTGCCCTTTTAACCTGATCGGACAGTGGCCACAGAAACTCTGCATCAGGCAAGGCTCAGGAGAGTGAGGCTGAGGCATACGTACGTTACAGCCAGCCAGGGCGTTGTGTGTAAAACGGTAGGTCCCCTTATGAGAGACCCAAACATATGGCAGACGCTGACGGACCAAAAGATAAATGTTTAACGTTTGACACAGGCGTGTGCAGTTTCATTTTTTTAATTAATCCACTATACATTTCGGGAGGAGGAGCACTTCTTTATCAGTTTCCCAGATGAGGACGGATGTCCCATTTATCCTAAACACAAAAGCCTGGAATATTAAAGTCAGAAAAAGTAATGGTGCTAATTGTGATAGGGCGCTGGAAGGCACTAGGCCGCAGCCGCGCTCTGTATAATTACACACACGGACACAGTGCTTTGCTAGGGGTTAGCGCGAAGACCCTGAGCGGTCTTCCGCCGTTTATTTATCCCCTCGGGTCGAGCCCGCCCCGAGGGGTGTATGCGTGTGTGTGTGGTTGCAACAATGTGTGGTAGAGCCCGGGTGACTCTCTACATCCCTTCCTTCTTTTAGTTATAACCACCCAAAGTCCCTTTTCCTCACGGAGACATATATACAAAGTCTCTTAGTCTTTGACTCGGCACCGGGTTGGCCCGGAGACCATACCTCTGGCTCCGGGAGATGTTGACGTCCCGAGTGCCACTCTGAACACCCACTGGCGAGCCCTGGGCATCCTCTGAACCGGCTTGTTCAGGTGCAGCAATCGTGTTTCTGTCTTCTGACGGTACACATTCTGAGACGGGGCCACCAGCCCGGGGAGACTCCTGGGACAACGTGCTCGGACCGGAGACCTCGCTGTCTCCTTCTTCGCTGTCGTGACCACGCCCAATTGTCCGCTTGAAGCACAATACATTCCTGGTGACTTGGAGGTGTCCTTTCTTCGCCGTGACCATTGTCCCCTGAACATCTGTCACGGTCCATGTCTCAGGCTCGAATGGCGTTCGAAATTTCCATCCGGGGTGTCGATCTTTGATCACGACCCTGTCTTTGATGCAGATTCTGGGCTCTTGTGCCCTCCGGGCATCACTGGCCTTCTGGTTGGTGGTTTCTCGTCTGGCTTGAATGGCCTCATCGTCCCTCTCTGGGGGTACCCATGTCGGGTCGGCCGGGATGCTATCCCGCGGGGGCCGCCGAAACAACAGGTGTGAGGGCGCACACTTGGTGGTGCTGTGGGGCGTCTGGCGGTACACTCCGAGGAACTGGTCTAAAGCTGCTTCGGCATTCTCCTCGCGTTCCACCGCGATGCGCAGTGTCTGGTTGAGAGTCCTCCTCAGCCGCTCCACCTCCCCATTGGCTTGGGGCCAGAGTGGCGTGATCTTGCGGTGTCGGATGGCTTTGCTTTCCATGTATTCCTGGAACTCCCGACCCTGAAATGGGGGTCCGTTGTCGGACTTGATTTCCTCTGGCAGTCCCAGCACGGCGAAGATTCTGTCCAGAGCCCTCTTCACGTGAGGAAACGCCGTTGACCCCACGACTGGAAACTTCGAGAACGAGTCAACCATGACCAGCATGTGACGGCCGTCTGGGAAACTCCCGAAGTCGAGGCTGACCTGGGTCCAGGGGAGTTTGGCCGGATCCTCCGTGACTATAGGCGCCGGAGGGGGATCTCCTCCTGTGATGGTGCATTCATGGCAGCCCCTGACCATCTCCTCCACTTTGGTATCCATGGCCGAAAACCAGACCTTCTGCCGTAGCCTCGCCTTCGTTTTCGCCATGCCCTGGTGACCAACATGTGCCAGACCCAGAATTCGTTGCTGGAGGGCCTCCGGGATTACGACGAGATACCCTCTCAGGACAATGCCTTGCTCCCCCACGCTGAGCTCATGCCGCACCCTCCAGAGCTGCTGCCGGGCCTGTCCCACTTCCGGTCATAGCAGGCAGCTCCCATTCATGAAGCGGGCCCAAGTGTTTCCTTCCAGGGCGTCTTTTACCCTGGACAGTGTTCCGTCTGCCGCGGTGGCCTGTCCGATTTCCTCCAGAGCCATGGCCTTCGGGCATGCATGCTGTGACACCATCCTTACCACCGCCTCTGTGTCATTTTCCTCAGTGGACTGGTTCATTGTTGATGCCGGGTCGGGGTGACGTGATAGGTAGTCGGCCGGGTTGTGAGCGCCAGGTCGATACACAACCTTGAATTGATACGCCTGTAGCTGTACGGCCCACCGCTCAATCCTTGGGGGTGCCAGCCGTGTTGACCCAGCAAAGAGCGGGACCAAAGGTTTGTGATCCGTCACAACTTGGAAGTCCTGGCCACACAGGTATAGGTGGAAGTGTTGACATGCCCACTTGATGGCGAGAGCTTCCTCTCGATTTGGGCATATCTGGTCTCAGTGTCGGTGAGAGCCTTACTGGCGTATGCTACGGGTTTCCAGACTTCGGGTCGTGTTCCTGCAGGAGCACCGCTCCTAGACCCATGGGGCTGGCATCCACGACCAACTCGGTTCGCTTCCTCGGATGGAAATAGGCCATGACCGTTCTGTCCTGCAACCCCTCTTTGATGTCAGTAAACGCCTTGGCAGCAGCACTCGACCATTCCCATGGCTGTCCTTGTTTGGTGAGGGCCCTGAGTGGCTCCGACATGGTGGCAAGCTTTGGGATGAACCGCCCGCAGTATGTGGCCATGCCGAGGAAACTCCGCACCTCCGTGGGGTTCTTTGGCGTGCTGGCAGCCCGGATGGCGGCTGCTTTCTTCGGGTCCACCCGGAGCCCCTCTCGTGTGAACACATATCCAAAGAATTCGACGGTGTCTTGATAGAACGAGCATTCCGCCTTGTGCAACGTCAGTCCTGAATCCTCAAGCCTCTGCAACGTGGCGCGGAGGTGCTTGTGGTGATCCTCCAGCGTGCTCGAGAAAACGAGGATATCATCACTCAGGTTAATTACCCCTGGCAGTCCCGACAGCACCTCTCTGACTGCGTTCTGGAAGACTTCAGCTGCCGAAGATATTCCGAAGCTGAGCCTCTTATACCTCCGGAGGCCGACGTGGGTTGAAAACGTGGTGATATATCGGCTTCCTGGTTCAAACTCCAGCTGATGATACCCTGCGTTTAGATCCAGTTTGGAGAACCATTTGGCCCCGTTGAGATCGGCCACGATATCCTCCATGGTCGGGGTTATGTGTCGTTCCCGTTTCACTGCCACATTGGGCAGGCGCATATCTACGCAGAGCCTTATAGCCCCCGGCTGTTTGGGTTTTGGGGCCACGACCAACGGGGACACGCCACGGCGTGGGGCCTGAGACTTTTCGATTACATCGAGCTCTTCTAGCTTTCTCAGTTCTTCCTCGACCTGTGGTCGCAGATTGAACGGTACTCTCCGATGTCGGAGCGCCACTGGCCGGACGGCTGGATCGATATGGAGCTTGAACTTTTGCCCTTGAGCTTCCCTAGACCTGTGAAGAGGGCCGGGAATTCCTTCAGTATGGCCTCAGCGTGCGACTCGTGTATCTGATTCGCGAAAAACACAAGCCCGAGGTCCTCCGCGGTGTGACAGCTGAGCAGTGTTCCTTTTCGTCCTTCGGTTATGTGGAATCGTGTGTCCGTGATGCATGTGCCGCTGGCTACTTTGGCTTGTATGACTCCCCTCAGCGGTAGTGGGTCGGTTCCTCCATACACGTATATTCTGGGCTGTGGATGGTGCGAGTGGGGGTCTTGGTGACAGGCGATCATATTGCTCCGAGTCCATGACATTGACTGAGGCACCGGTGTCAATTAATGCGTGCACGGCCGTGCCCTCCACTGTTACCGAGCACATCGGGGGAGGCCTTCGTCGTCGATCTGCTCTGCTGGCATACGAAACTACAAACACGTCATCGTCCTCATCCTCCCACACTTGCCTGGCATCTTCGAGTGGAGGAGAGTCCTCCAGGGATACCTGCTGGACACGTTGCGAGATGCTCCTCTGTCTTGACGGGCCCTGCCGGAATCGTCCGCCCCGGCACATCCTGGTGTAGTGATTGAGCCTCCCACACCGGGAACATGTCTTGCCTTTCGCCCCACAGACTGCTGTTTTGGCATGGTCGTCTCCACAGTATCCGCACTGGCCACTACGCAGCGGTGTCTGCGCTTGCCGGATCGGGGCGGGCGTCTCTGTATGCCGTCCACCCTCTCTTCCTTGACGGCTTGGTGTCTCGGGGCGCACGTGGCGGCCACGGGCATGTGTAGTGCCGCTTCCATGGCTTCGGCCCGGACGTCTGATAACTCGTGTGAGCGTGCCAGGACAAGGATCTCGTCCAGCGAGATCCCTGGTTGTCGCAATATGAGTTTGCGTAGAAGCTTCGAACGGCAGCCCAGGATGATTTGATCCCTGATCTCTGTCTGTGGGGCCACAAATGCGCACGTGCTGGCCAGCTTGCGCAGCTTCGCATGGAACATATCGACCGATTCCGAGTCTGTCTGGGCGGCCCTTCGGAACTTGAACGTTTCGAAATCAGGGTTCAGTTGTGGGTCGAAATGTCTATCGAGCGCCCTGACTGCAGCGTCGTAGTCGTCTTCCGTTCCGGTGTCCGGGAGGGTCTCGAAGAGGTCATAAATTTCAGGTCCTCCATAGTAGATGAGGAGTGACCGCTTGACCGTGCCGTCCGTTTCTCTTGTTCCTTTGAAGTAGTGGTTGAGCCGTCCTACCCATGCCCGCCATCTTGGCGCGGCCGTGGCAGGATCCGAGATCTCGCTGAATGGCGGCAGGGGAGCAATGGCGTTGTGATGGTGCCCTGGGATCGGCGCGTCAGGTCCTCTGACTTGGCCTTGATCTCCAGCTTGTGGGCCAGCCGTGCCCGCCTGGGTGTTGCTCATCTTGGGCGCGCTTTACTCTCTGCCTCCTGTAGGCCTGCCGGACGTCCCACATGTTCCGCCCCTCACGTGGCCTGTGCGCAGGGGCAGGGCACTGCACCCGGTGGAGGACAGGGGTCGGTCAGTGTACAGGCCTGCCCTGGGCCTTGCTGTGTCCGTGGGCAAATTCACTGCCGCCTCCTTCTCACCTTGTCCAGGTGGTGTCTCTCCTCCTGTTTCCTTTTTTTTTTCTCTCTGCAGGCGACCCTCGGGCAGCTCTGGGGGCCTTGCAGGGACGGGGAGAACCCAGCGGGGGTGGGGCCGAGCGTCGCTCCTCGCGCGCACTCACCCGCACTCGTGCTGCTGCCAGAGTCAGCGCCGCCAGCTGAACGTGTTCTCGAGGCCTCGGGAGACACGTGGGCGGGCGCAGGCAGCAGCGGCAGGAACAGCCACCAGCCGTACGGACAGGCGCCGCCAGCTGAACGCGCTCCAAACTCCGGCCAGGAGACGCGTGGGCGGGCGCCAACAGCAGGTAGGCGGCAGTGTGCGGCGATGCGGGTGGGCTCCGCAGTCGCTCGGCAGCCTCGGCGGGTGGTGAGCGGATGCGTGCCAGTCCGACCAGCCTCGTCGCCAGTGTGATAGGCCGCTGGAAGGCACTAGGCCGCAGCCGCGCTCCGTATAATTACACACACGGACACAGTGCTTTGCTAGGGGTTGGCGCAAAGACCCCGAGCGGTCTTCCGCCGTTTATTTATCCCCTCGGGTCGAGCCCGCCCCGAGGGGTGTATGCGTGTGTGTGTGGTTGCAACAATGTGTGGTAGAGCCCGGGTGACTCTCTACATCAATGTGGAAAGTGTCTAGACAGTGGCCATTCAGAAATGAAATTCCCCATTTGTAAGATTAAAGAGAAGTCATAAGCACAAAAAAGCTATATATATGTATATATATATATTTATATATGTACTGTAGCACATAAACAGATAAGAGCCGTCAGCCAGACCGTCAATCACAGAGAGAGAATAATAGAGAGCTGCACTCAAGAGACAGTGAGTTCAGGTACCTGCAGGTCTGTAGACTAATACTGGGCTACAGCTGTTGCCTAGGCAATAAAATATAGTGTGCACTATTTTAAATAGTTTCTTGCATATGTATTTAACAAGAATTACTTTTCAAATTATGTTGCTCAAGGACACTAATGCATGTTATTATTTTCAGTGCTACAGTGCTTCAGGATTGTGAATGTAAAAGCAGAAGAGCTAATTAAATATAATACAGATCTTGCTTTAAATTAATTTGGGAAACAGTCACTCTACAGGACCTCTACTCGGGAAAAACCACGAACCTTTCCCTCGCAAAGCTCAAGGTTAGCACATGACAGTATGTACCTCACAATAGCAATGAAAAAGTTATCTTACCATCTTGGGTCAAATGCCTGCTGACGAGACTCTGGGCACCTTTAGCCAATAGGTTGGTTGCCGGTCTCCCATATCTGTTTTTAACTCTCTTAACCAATTCTGGCCTTCCGCTTTTGGCACTCCATAATGCAAGGCAGCAACCGTGGTCTGCAAGGCTGGTTGCAGACGGGCTCAGGCCTTGTTGAGTTACCGCAGGCCCGTAGCAATTCAAGTTTGCCGCCTGGCCCCAGCCTGCCTCCAGTGATAGTCGTCCAGGCCGCTGAGGCAGTCCTGACTCCTGCGGGGCCGTCCTGTGAAAGACTGACTTCTCTCAGCTTCCAATTGCGGTAATATAGAGAATAAAGCGGGGGAGAGCAGGTATTCAAGCTGATAGCAGGCAGTGGCCCGGGCCAGTGCGAGCTGCAGCAGGCAGCGCTGAGAGCGCTGCGGCCGGCGCCATGGTAATCACAGCTCAGAGCTGATAGCAGGCAGTGGCCCAGGCCGGTGCGAGCAGAGCTGCAGCAAGCAGCGCTCAGAGCGCTGCGGTCGGCGCCATGCAACCACTGCTGAGGGCAGGCACCGCCCCCCGGTCTTGGTAATTGGAGCAATGAGTCAGTCTCAGTGGGGTGCGTCTGAAAGCCGCGCTGCGCCGCGGGCCACAGGAAATATGGCGCCAGGCACGACAGGCTGCCGGGCAGATTTGTTACATTGTAGCACTCTCAGCCACTCCAGAGCTGAGAGCAGAGACATTTAACTATTAACTTACTGAGCCCAGCTGCTGGCAGCACGTCTGCAGGGATCAGCAGAGCCGGCGCACAGCGCGCTGGCACCCTGCGTAGCCAGAGTTTCAGAGTGGCATTAAATGCGTGACAGTGCATTTCAGTGCGGTGATGCGGAACACCACACTGAAATGCGTGAGCGTCACACCTGATGCATGATACTTGGCAGGCCTGCCAGTAGTGGATTATTTAAGACCGTGCCTTAAGGGTCTCGTCCTCTTTGTCTCCCTGGACCCTGACACAGCTGCAGGAGCGTCGGCAAGGAGTTCTGGTCGAGGCTCGAGGAGGGCAGCACGGTGGGTTTAGGGAGGCCGGCGTAGTGACTGGTAGCAAGATGTGTATGTGAATTTTGCTTTGGGTACTAATTAGTCGCTCCGATAATATTTAATCATCACCTTTGACAAAATGCATAAAGTTATTATTATTTAAGTGCACAGAAAGTGACTTCTTTTGCGGTAGGCAAAGGCGAATGTCTGGTTACCGTGGTTACGGTCTTACTTTCATTCTAAAAATAGTCTTGGTCTTGAGGTTACATCCTGTCCAACACGGACCTTTTCTGACTCTTTGCCTGATTTGGAGAAAAAGATTTTCAAAAAGCCACGTTCAGCAGTCATGTATTCTCAGCAGCTGCTCTGATTCGTGCAGGGGAATGGACAGTTGAAACGAGGCCCCGCTAATGCTTTATGTAAATATAGCGCTGTGCACTTTAATTATGTTTGTTGATTGTGGGAATCTTGTTTCTCCTCAGCCACGGTTTTATTGTAAGACGCCGTAGAAATGTGTTTAACCGACATGGACAACATCATGCATGCCGCGCCAAACTTTGATTCTGAAAACCACAAGCTTTACCTGTTCGGGCGTTTTACTGTATAATTTCACTAAGGGACTTGGTTGAATAATGTTCTTTTGATAGTGCGCTTAGCGTTGGCGCGCTAATTACAGTGTGCCTTGGCATTTCCTGCTTTTTTCAACCGATCCAGTGCTTCCAGGAAATTACCTCGAAATCACGTGCACTTCTCTGCAACTTCCAAAATTAATAAAACCACTTTCAAGCCTGCCACGTGTATGAAGAAGATTTGCTGGGAAGCATGCTCTCGGCAGATGAGAAGGGCACAAGTGATTGCACTTGATGTTTTAAAAAGAAAAATTATAGCTCTTCTGAAACGAAACGAAACTTTGGGCTTCACAGTAGATTATGTATCTATCCTGATCGCCCGCTACGTGTATGAAGAAAATTGGCTGGGAAGCGTGCGTGCGGCAGCTGAGAAGGGCACAAGTGATTGCACTTAATGTTTTAAACCTTGTTTAATTAGCAATAATAAGGAGTTCTGCATTACAAAGCGCTCATGATATAAACAGTTTTATGCCTATCCGGGTTTGGTGGCTCAGTGGACTAATGCGTCCACTGCAGGGGTGTGTGTTCGACCTCCTGGTCACAGGTTCATATCCTGGCAGGTCCTCACAGCCCTTCATCCATCTGAGGTCGATAAAATGAGTACCATTGAGTTGGGTAACAATAAACATCTGTTATTCAGCGCCAAGATGCCTCCGGGTGAACGTGCGCTTTACAATTGCACATGTCAAAAATGTTCTGGCAGTCTATTTTCATGAAGGATTTTTTCCGCAGTCAGGGCCAATGCTGTATTATGCTAGTATCCTGTGATCCTGGGCACATCGTTTAATATCCCTGTGCTTGTATATAACATGTTTAATGCACCTAGTACTCTGGCAAAACACCACTGCTGTCCTGGTTGGCGATTAATGCGTCTAACATCCTTGGGCATAGGTCCATTTCAAGTTGGGAAAGAGTGGACGCCTGGGGTGATAACCATCCTGTGGGCAGGTGGTGTGGGAGGCAGAGTTGGCGCAGTATGGGGGTGCGGGAGGCGGAGTTTACACAGTACGGGGAGATTGGGTTTTTAACATGTTGTCTTCTGTTTCTGGCTAGCAGGTTCGAAGTATGGTGCCTAAGCGCGCACGCCCCAATTCTGGGAAGCCCGCGACCCAGGAGGACTTCCCCACCCTGAATGAGCTTTGGAAGGCGGCAAAGCGGCATGGCATGGAGGCAGCGCTGCAGAAGTTGGCTGGCGAGCCAGAGCAACAGCCGGACGGCAGGGCGCCAAAGCGGCAGAGGAAGGTCCCAGTTCGATATAGGGAGGGGCAACAAGACAAGCCACGCACAAAGCCTGAATCAGTGGCCACTGTGGGGGGTGAGTCAATTTCTCAGGGCATGGCCGCTCGCAGCGCGGACCAGGCGGCGCAGGGGCCTGTACTTAACATGGCTGTGGGCGCGGTGGGGCAGAGCATTATGGCAATCTCTACAACAACAGCATCTGCGGGGGCACCACAGGTAGGGGGAGCGCCAGTAGTGACGCAAGCAGCAGGTAGCGCTGCGGCCTGCAGCCCCCGGGGAGTATGGCAGGGGTAAGGATACCATCAATAAACAATGTGGACGTACCCAGTACCTGGATAGATACCACTGGGAACTCACAGTGCAGAGGAACCTTCAGGTTCTTTAAAAGACCCCTCACACACCAACCTAGTTGGTGTCATGCTTCATCATCGGGGTCCCAACCAGGCGGCCGAGTGCCGCCCGGTTGTGCTACAACGCCTGATTACAGCAGAGCTGGTGTGGTGTAAAAGTGTGATGAAGTGTGGTGCTAGATTAAGAATACCTCCGGGGATCCTTGCCTAGATGTTCAAAAAAGTTTATTTAATGATGGCGGCCCGGGGTATGAATAAAAACGGAGAATAGACAACCATATGAGGGTAATTAGTCTCTGTTGTCAATAAAGATGGTCTACATGTTTCAGCCCCAGAAGTAAGTATGGAGGGGGCTTTCTTCAGGACCAGAGGTGAAGACTGTGAAATACAAAGTGAGTGGCAAAAATCAGGCCACGTGTCAATAAATAATCACAACCCACGCGCTAAGGTGGGGAGGAAAAAACGACGGTCGCAGGTTGCGACTTAGACATAGAAACCTGTAAATAAGGAGAAAGACAGACAAGACATATATAACAAAGACACAAGCAAGCATAAAATGCAATCTTTCTGTGTAAAAGTGCCTGTCAAAATTAACTTAGAAGGCACTGTAGTGAGTCCATATGGTAACCGCGTGTCTAAAGGTGTCTATAGGGGTAAGGATACCGCCAACACACGGGCCAGGCATGCCATCAGGAGCTCAAGGGGGGTTGCAAGCGGCAGGGACCTCTGTTGCCCACCAGGCCCCTGTAGTATTGGGGGGGTGCCAGTTCCACCACCACCCGGACCAGTTACAGTAACAGGAGCACAAGGGGGGGTGGCGGCACAAGTGTAGGCACAGACTGGTGGGGCGATGGCGGGGCTGGGAGTAGCGCAGCCTTTTACCACACTGACGACAGTGGGGGCGGGCGTAGTCCAATCGCCTCCAGTGGTGACCCCATTGATATTTGGGTCTACATCTCTGGTGCTGGCCCCCCCCTTCAGCTATTACTTGGCACGTTCCGTCGGAGACAAGGGACAAGATTCACAGGGGGGAATTTGTGAACGTTTTTGATTTGATCAATGCGGGGGTGGTCCCAAGTAGGAAAACCAAAGGGGATGATGGACGGAGTGTTGAACATTGCAAGCACTCACCCCCAGTCAACTGACCAAGTAGGCCCAGAACTGCTAAGGAGAGCGAGTTAAAGTCAAAAATGGTGTGGGTTGAGTGGTCCTTGAGGAATTGGGTAACGGGGTTTTCCATTTATGTGGCGATCCTGACTGAGAAAACACCATCGTTAGCCACACAGTTGTTTGGGTACATGTCCCTTATACACGGGGCGGCATCCAAGTTCCAAGGGTCGGCATGGATGCAGTACAACACTAAATTTAGGCAGATGAAAGCGGTTAGGCCTGAGATAGCATGGGACCAGAGGGAGATCAATATTTGGCATGCGGAGTTCAATATGTCTCATGCACCTGGAAGGGCGGCTCAGTCATTTTGATTCAACAGAAGTTTGAGAGACAAAAAACTGGCCTGCTGGCAGTACAACAAGAAGGAATGTAGCAAGGGGGCAGCTGCAGGTTTAAACACAATTGCTGTTTCTGCGGGGGGCAAGGACATCCAGAGTTCAAATGTTTTAAAAAGCAAGGCAAGCAGAGGGAGCACACAACCTTTAAGAGCCTAATGCCCAAGCAATAATGGTGAGCGCCCTTCCCCAATTCGCATGCACGTTCTCACGCATCTGCTCAGTAAATACAATAATGACAAGGATGCTTACATGCTGTATTACGGTTTCTAGGACGGGTTCCGCATTCCTTCCCGTGCACCCCCTTCATCAGTCCCACCAAAGAATTAACAGTCAGTTCGCCAACAACGGGAGCTGGTCCGGGACAAGATTATGGGGGAGGTGCACGCGGTGAGGGTGGTGGGCCCTTTCAGTTCTCCACCATGTGAAGCTTTGATGTGTTCGCCCCTGGGGTTGGTTCCAAAGAAAGAGCCAGGCAAATTTCGTTTGAATCACAACCTATCTCACCCCACTGGGTTATCAGTAAATGATGGGTTGGACCAGGCACTATGCACAGTGCGGTACACCACCTTTGACGAAGCCATTGCAAAATTGCAGAGATTAGGCAAGGGGGCTCTAATGGCCAAGTCTGATATAAAGTCCGCTTTCCGCCTTCTTCCTGTCCACCCAGAGGATACTCGCTTGCTGGGTTTCACTTTTGAGGGTCAGTACTTCCTTGACTTGAGTATGCCCATGGGGTGCTCCATAGCGTGCTCAGTATTTGAGACATTCAGCAGATTCCTGGAATGGGCAGTGAAGGACTTGGTGTCATCGGACGATGTAGTGCATTACCTAGACGACTTCCTGTTCATGGGTCCCCCGGGTGAACGGGCATGCGGGAGGGCTCTGCAAGGTTTCTGACAGCTTGCCCAGGCATTGGGGGTTCCGTTAGCTGAAGAAAAGACAGAAGGTCCCACGACCTGTTTGTGTTTCCTAGGGATTAACATAGACTCGGTGGCAAGGGAGTGTAGGTTGCCGCAGGAGAAGGTGAGGATATTTAGGGATGCGGTTAACGCCTGCATAACTGCAAGGAAGGTTACCCTACATCAGCTGCAGGTCTTTGTGGGCCAATTAAACTTCGTCTTGAGAGTGATTCCCATGAGGAGAGTTTTTTCAAAGAACATAGCAAGAGCGATGTCCGGTCTACGGGCTAAGCACCACCACACAAGGCTGTCTGCAGACGTCAGAGAAGACTTGGAGACATGGAGGGGGTTCCTAGATAATTTTAATGGAACACTATTATGGCAGCAACCAGCGCGCAGCAACAGAGAGTTAGCCCTCTATACGGATGCAGCAGGTAGCATTGGTTTTGGAGCAGTGTTGGGCTCTAGGTGGTGCATAAAGCATTGGCCAGGGGAATGGGTTGCGTCTGGGCTCACACGCAACATTACCTTTCTAGAATTGTTTCCCATCATTGTCGCCCTGCACATTTGGGGGGCATCATTAGCGAACACCAGAGTAATTTTTGGGTCAGACAGTATGTAATAATCAGAGCGCGAAATGTCTTTTGGTGCTGCGGACGGAGGCGGAGCACTCAAAGTTAACAACAAAGAGGGATGCACAACAATGGAGGTGCAGCCATTCGATGGACCCCGGGAGGGGGAAGATTCCACGTGTGCAGTGGGTAGGCGGGGAGGAGGGGCTGACCTGCTGGTGGTCTTGGACTCTACTGCCCTAACCCACAACGTATGGACTGAGTAGAATCTTGGGGAGGCTGCCTGTGTTCAGGTACCCCGGTGGGCCTGTGCGGTATGCGGTGCCCTGGATGTCAAGTAGTGCCACAACGTATGGACTGAGTAGAATCTTGGGGAGGCTGCCTGTGTTCAGGTACCCGGGTGGGCTGATGCGGTATGCGGTGCCCTGGATGTCAAGTAGTGCAACTGTTGGCTGTAGCACGTTGGGGCCTGCCGGCACAATGTGCGCAGCAGAGTGGGACATTGGTGGCCGAGACGGCCAAGTTCAAATGTATGGCCAAGTTCTAGTGTACGGCCGAGTTAAAAAGTTAAAGTGTAAAGTTCAAATGTACGGCCAAGTTGTTCTAGTGTACGGCCGAGTTAAAAGTTAAAGTGTAATGTCGTACCTAATTTCCTTATTGCCGTTGACATGTTGATGCAGCTAAAGTGTGATGCTGTGTATAATTCTTATATATCCAAGAAGGATACTTTTCTTTAGTAATAGGTGTGCCGGTCCCAATATGAGGTAAAGTTATTCAGCCTTGCATATGTGCTTGCCTTTTTTGGGGCTTTGCGCATCTCCGAGTTGGTGGCCGCATCCAAACAAGGTGAACGGGGGTTAGGCCTGGCGGATGTCCTTCTGGAGGTGGGGGCAATCCATCTTAGGATCCGGCGGTCGAAAACGGACTCGCTCGGGAAGGGCACATGGGTGAAATTGCACACGGCGCACCACGCCGCATACTGTTTAGTAGAATTAGCAAAGGAGTACCTTAAGGGACGCCCTGTGGTGGCCTCAACGAGGCTTCTAGTGCACAAGGATGGGATGCCAATGACACAATACCAGTTCACTCAGGTGTGTAGGAGGGCGCTGGCCTACCTGGGCGAGGATTCAACGCAGTTTAGTTCCCATTCCTTTCGCATAGGGGCGGCCACCACAGCAGCGGCGTTGGGACTGCCAGCAGAAGCAATCAAAAGGATGGGTCGTTGGCAGTCAGCATGTTTTAAACGGTACGTCCGGCCAAGTCTCGTGTAAGGGGAGTAATGATGTCCAGGGAGCCCATCAGTCATGGTCTTAACAGCAATTCTTTCTCTGTTTCAGTTGTTTCCCGCAAACCGGTGCATGTATGTTGGTGTGGGCATTCCTTGATTCGCAGAGCGGAGCGGCAATTCCGTGGGTCCAGTATGGAGGCAGCACAAGGGGCCGCTGGGTTTGCGCACCATTGGATTGGGGTGCGGGGTCTAAAACTGCAGGATCTGTTTGGCCGGCTTCAACAAGCGATAGAATTCAAAGCAGTGCCTCACCCAGTCATTTTAGTTATGCACGCTGGCGGGAATGACATGCTGCCATTAGGCAGGCAAGGAGTAAAACTGGCCTTGTTTTCAGTCATGGCTAGGATTAGACACCACTTACCGACCACGTCAATATTGTGGTCGGAGGTGATACTGCGGGCGGTATGGGTTGGCAGGGCTCCGGTGAAGGCCATGAATAAATCTGTACAGAGGCTGAACTCTTCGATACATGGTTCTACAATGGGTACAATTCGGCACAAATTGCTCCATTCGGGGAAAGCAGAGTTGTTCCACCACAATGGGGTGCATCGGTCGGCAAAAGAGACAGAGATCTTTATCCACACTATACTAGGGGCTATTCTGGAGCACAGTCAGCGCCAGGGGGGGGGGCGAGTGTGCCAGGGAGCTTCTCACCCAGTGGCAGAGCGCTGACAGTTAACAACAAAGGGGCATGCTCAACAATGGAGGTTCAGCGACTGGATGGACCCCCAGAGGGGGTAGTATTGAAGTGTGCAGTGGGTTGGCGGGGAGGGGGGACCGGCCTGCTGGTGGTCCTCCACTCTACTGCCCTAACCCGCCACTTATGGACTGAGATGAATCTTGGGGAGGTTGCCTGTGTTCAGGTACCCCGGAGGGCCGGTGCGCTATGCGGTGCCCTGGATTTCAAGTAATGCAACTGTTTGCTGTAGCACGTTGGGGCCTGCAGGCACAATGTGCGCAGCAGAGTGTTCAAGAGTATGGTCAACTTAATGCAATGCTTAACTGTAATGACAATTTCAATTTCTTACTGCCTTTGACATGTGGATGTCGCTAGAGTGTGATGCCATGTATAATGATATATATATATATCCAAGTAGGATACTTGTACTCTCGTAGTGGTTTTGGTGAATTACCTGATTTGATGTGAATAAAATCTACGCCTTGGACAATATAACCTGATCATGAGAATTCATGGGCATGGCAGGGAGTGGGTGGAGAAGGACGTTGGAAGTGGTGGGGAGGAGAGAGTGTCATGTTGTGCGCGCACTATGGACAGTTCCCCGTCTTGCCAGCGACTCTTAAGTAACAAGCGTAAGACCAATGGTTTGCAGTTTAGTTTGGCAGGCTTGAAGACCCTGATTACAAGGAGGCTGATGAAGGAGGAGGTATTTATTGCACCCGTTAAATACAGATAACTTGGGGTGTTGAATTTGCTGGGCCTGTTAAATACCTGGCCCTTATTTATGAAGGGCTTGCGCCGCCATTGTGTCACTTTTTTGTAATGCCGCAGTGGTGTAAACAATGCGCCACACTGCTCCTTATTTACAAAGTGACGCATCTAGGGAGATGCATCACTTTGTAAAGCCCTGCGCTACATTTTACCTGTGTCAGGTATAATGTGTGCAGGGTGGGCGTTCCCCCATAAAAAAGCCTTGTAGAAGTGGCGCAGTGAAAGCTACGAGATTTCACTGCGCCACTTCTATGGCTTGACTGCATCACAATCCTTACGCCTGTTTCAAGCAGGCGTAAGGAGTGACGCAGGGCTTTTCATATGGGACTCACCCATGGGTTATGACACATTGCTGGAGTTTGGTTAGTTTTGGGACACACTACAGCAATGCGTCATTTTTGCGCCACCAGATACATCAGGATTCCTGACGTATCTGTAAATCCTTGCACCATGGAGCGCCATATTGTAACTACAGCGCATCCATGGTGTCGTAAGGGTGGCGCTATGAAAAGTGACGCATCGCTGTTTTTGACAAGCGATGCAACACTTTTCATAAATGAGGCCCCTTTTTCTTATTTTCAAGCTCCTTGCGCCGCCGGTGCATCACTTTTAAAATGGAAAATAGTAACGTACTGGCGGCACAAGGAGTTTGTAAATAACCCCCCTCATGTTCTGAGTTTTCCCTTCCATAAATGTGGAATTACATGTGAAATTGCCGTTTTCCACACTAATTTCCGCATGTGTACCAAATTACCACTCATTTCCCCCAGTAAATTTCATGAGGCTTGGCCTGCTGAAATTAGCTGTGAAAAAATTGTGGGGCGTGAGTCAGTGACTGCACTACTCAGAAGTCCAATCCTTGCGCAGACTCCTTTTTGCACAGTGGTGGGAATTTAGCCCCGCCCACAAGCAGAGCCTTAGTGTACCTTATGGTTTTGCTTTAAATTCTTTGAACATATGTCTGTAAATCATGCACTAGCACAATTTCGAAAACAAATACTCTGCTAAATTTTTCCAATATTGAAAGATGGAAGGAAAGATTGAATGCAACATTCAAGACGGCAGCTTGATTATGGGGCTGCTTCTCCGAATATTTTAGTATAATAGTTAAATCTCTCGGCCACTGATCTTTATCGTAGGTTCTGGGAGACTGAAAGGTGCCTATTGACCTGTTTCATGTCCGTAGTGTATGAACACCTATGCCAAGCTCACCACCACAATGTTCAATAAATAACTATATTTATAACGCTTTTGTGTAAGGACACTGTTGTCAAGAGTCCTCCAATCTCTGAAGCCACATGAATTTGTATTTGAAGGTGGAAATATTTAATTCAATTTGAACCAGAAAAGAGAGTGACTGAATTTCAACTCATTTTAGGTCTTTCTGTTTTGATTGCGGTTTCATCACCATCAATATTTTTATTTCAGAGTATAACCTCATAAAAAACATTTAAAACCGGCTTATACAAAACAATATAATAACAGAATAAAATCACGTACAGTAAATAACAGAAACAATTTAAAACACCCCAAAAATATTTTAAAATATTTAACTAGTCAAAATGAATTCAAAATGAAATTCAATTTAAACCAGTAACTGAAGGGAGTAACAGAATTTCAACTGATGATAGGTATTTCTGTTTGATGGTGGTGTGCTCTGACAGGCCCTGATGCCTCACCTGCTTTCTTTCCAACTCAGCACAAAGGTTATCTGGGAAGGAGAGCACCGAGAGCCAGAACCAGCCAGGCTAGTAAGGCTTTAGGAACTGGTGGGTTGTGATGACCAACCCTTTTACCCCTACTTACCCCTCCCACCCCATGGACGGAACTGGGTCAACAACTGCTTCTTGGTTAGTGCACCAGAAAGCTGGGATCTGGGAAGCTCATGCATCAAGAGGGTATAGTGTGGCTGATGGTGTCTGCCCCCCCTCCCCACATCTCTTTGGCGTGAATGGGGGCTCACTTTAAGAAGGATCTTTTTCACAGACCCTGTGATGGTGCACCAGGGAAATTAATATGAGAGCCTACTACAAACACCCATCTGGCTGTCCAGAAACTCCGAAATCTCCTTCTGAATACATCTGGAGAGGAATAGGGCTCTATGGTCCCGCTGGGCCATCTAGATGCTGGAAACAGAATTTACTGCATCATTTTGGGAGAAAAGCAGCTAGGCCACTTTTTGAAGGAGTGGGGAACCCTCCAAGTGAAGAGGAGGCCTTGTGCAACCCACTTGGCCCTCTGCCAAATGACTGAGCTAAGTAACCGCTCCTGACTGGGAACAACATGGCAGGGACCCCCATTAAATGCAGAGGAACTCTTTCGCTGGCATGCGTCGGTTTCTCCCTTTTTTTCCAATCCCGTCATTGGAAAGCGGCCCAAGAAATTTAGATACAAGTGGGACTGTAATGCACACTTCCCCAACTGCTGACGCCCGTCACACAAGCACTGAGGGGGAGAGTGCCTGACTCGACTGAAACCTTCTAGAAAGACAGTGATACAAAGATGGAACCACCCAACATCTCTACCGGTGCTACTGTCTATAATCCTGTCTATAATCCTCCACATTTAAACTTTGTAGTTGGGGAAATTGAAATCCACATGTCCAGTAGCTCACTAAAACTGCACAGTGGCATGACAAGGAACTCACTGGGACCCAGGGTGATGGTTGCGATAGGTATACAAGGATACTAATAACAGATGCCATTGTGCCTGCAGCATCGGATAAGTTAAATCAAATCTTCCAAGTGACGCATGAAAGAACAATAGCTCTAGGCATAAAATGGTATCTGTGGCCATCGAAGCAAAATTCCTAAGGACAGATATGTTAGGGACATAGAGTGCAGTGAGTGAGACATCACTGGTGATACTGGAGGACATGAAGGAGCAGGTGCCAGTCCTGGAATACAGAGCTGAGGATGCAGAAAGACACAGCAGGAGCAACAGCTTAAGAGTGTTGAGAGTACCTGAGGGCATGGAAGCACCAAGAGTCAAACATATCCGCAAGAACTAACTAAGTAAGATTGTGGTGCCAATGGCTCTCTCAAAGTTCTTGCCAGTGGGGCATGTGCACAAGGCTCTGGCGCCACCACCACCACCCTGCACTACACCTCTATCAATAAATATCCAAGTTACTGAACTACAGAGATCGTGATGTGACAACATATTGTAGAAGGAATGACATGCAGGACTAATTAAGCATGAGAATGAGTAAGTTATATTATCCTTCCTGACTATAGTTGTCGAGCAAAAGAATCACTCAGGTGTGAACGTGGATCAATGGTTTTGTGACTAGCATCTTGGTGTTCTTCAGTACTAAACTGAAGACAGTGGCAGATAGAGGAGCTCACCTTTTTTAGAAATGTTGCTACAGCATGGGGCTTGGAGGAAGCCTGCGCTTCCTTAAACAAGGAGTAGACAGTGAGCTAAAGGGCTGCGTTGACTAACTGGGAAAGATGCAAAACAGAGGCAATGTGACGCACTGGGACTGAGTACTTGCCAGTGAGTCACACACTCATTTGACAAATTTAGGGGAGGGGATGGAAGTCTTTGCTGTGGGTGGGGCATCAAATCCATCTGCCACTCCCATAAACGCCAGTGAGATTGTGTGATAGGTGAATCTAGGAGCGCTCCTGGTAAGATGACTGTCCTCATGGGTGGGGGCAATGTGCACTACACAACTTGCTGTGGGCCTGATGAACAGTAATGTGTACATCTATAGAAGTACCCAGCTTCATCTTGAATACCACAACGGGGGCTAGTGCGGCGATGGTGTGAAGCAACTGATGACTAGAATCCCCATCTTATTTCTGCTCTTCCTTTTTCATTCTCTGAATTGGCTTCTACCTCCTTTTGCTCTGTGACCCGTTTGCAGGACTGCACAATCCGCCCCATGGTAACTACATACAGAAGGTAGCCAATATGGATACGTCGCAAAATGTGCTCCTGGTGGACTTCTTACCTGCGATAAGGGACAGACTGGCTGGAAACTGATAGAAGACCACACTGTTTGCATAGACGGTGTAGCAGACTGCACACTGGATAGGTCTTTCCCACCCCTGTTCGCCATTGACAGCGACAACATTTAAGACGTTGAGTGAGCCAGGATTAGTCATCCTATTCTGTTCATGAACTTGACACAAGCTGTCCAAGTTTTAGATACACTTTAGTCAAGCTGGTATGGTAAGGGAGTGTGAAATGGAAGACTTTCAATGGGGTTGTTTGGGGCACATGTATTAGTGAAGTAAGAGGTGTAAGGGAGGTGATATTTAGAGACTTGCCTCATCTTGAGGAGGAAATGCACACTCATGAAATGACATAGTAATGGGCCAGTAGCAACTCTGAGTTAACAGAGGCTGAGACCAAGCATGCAAACCTATGGAATGATTATAATGCCTCTACTACTGCACTTAGGTGGCTAAGCAGCATGTTGAGGGAGGCATGGCAGGGAAACGACTGCCATGGCTCTTGCATGTCGGCCAGGCCTGACAGGAGTTAACAGTCCTGAAGGGGAGTTTTCGGTCTTTATATCAGATGAAAACTGAACTGAATTCTGTATTTGTAGAATATTATTCCCTCCTTTATTAACCCATCCCACATGCAGACTGGTTGACAGACTACCTAATGGAAACAGACTTCCTAAGGCTGTCCCCCAACCAGACAAAGAGAGAGAGAGAGAGAGAGAGAGAGAGAGAGAGAGAGAGAGAGAGAGAGAGAGAGAGAGAGAGTGAGAGACTAGAGACCCCAATTATTACACTGATAATGGAGAGAGGTTATACGCTTGATGGGCAGCAGTAGTATCCCTGCTGCAGTGAAATCTTAGGATGCACTCAGTGACAAAGCATGTTATGAATTGTAGAGCTGTACAACTCATCAAGGCCTGGGGGCTGATACCC
This sequence comes from Calotriton arnoldi, assembly GCA_963921515.1. Taxonomy (NCBI): domain Eukaryota; kingdom Metazoa; phylum Chordata; class Amphibia; order Caudata; family Salamandridae; genus Calotriton; species Calotriton arnoldi. The sequence continues at coordinate 106,069 of CAWUFW010014375.1, read as the reverse complement.
CATACTACGAGGGAGGAGATAATAGTACCAGTGCCCTAAACCTACAAAGATCCCCAGAGATAACTTCATTCCTTATCCATGCTGAACGTAGAATATAAAATACTTAGGAAACTCCTGTCCAACATAGTGATGGTGACACTGACTCCACTATTACTCATGGACCAGAGCAGCTTTGTTCTGCTTCATAACACCTCCCATTAACCTATGATCTTATTTCACTTGGCTACTTGCATACCACTGGATAGCTCACTTCCTTCAGTCACATATCTTGATATGGAAAAGGCCTTTAACAACTGTAGTGCAGATACTTTCAAACAGTGCTTGAACTTTGGGCCAGATATAAGGAGTTGCATTCCCATTATTTGGCAAGAGTAAACCCTGGTCGGGTGATTCATCTCAGGGTTGGGTGGAGCATGGCACTAGACAGAGCTGCCCCTATTGTTGTTGTTGATAGTGTTGACTAGAGTCCTTGGTTTGGCAGTTCTAAAGATGGCTGAATCTGATAGGAGCATAGCACATCATCTCTCTATTTGCAGATAACATGCTACTTCTGTTAATTTACAGACCAGTGGCAGTGGTTTGACACTAGGAGTGATACCTGAAAATAACTGGGGTGCCACTTGCTTATGCACAGGGATCCTCATCATGCATTCACCTAGATATTTAGAGGTGCACAGAAACATGACAGTGATATGGTCTAATGCAGGGATCTTCTTTTCCAGGATTCTATTCACTTCAGTGACCCTGCTCACAGAGTATGACCCTATACTGTCCCACAACTTATTTATTTATATTTATTTATTAGTTTTATAGAGCGCACAATTGCATGAGGGTGTCCTGGCGCTAGCAAACTAATACACTCTTTACACCAACTCTCATTTTCAATGGCTCCCTGCAATGACTATGTAAACAAATGGGTTTTTAGAGCCCTGCAACATTTTAAGATATTAGGCTCTGGGAGTAATTTGGGTGGCAGTCTGTTCTATGCCTGAGCTGTAACCACAGAAAAAGCCCATCCTCCCAATCCTGCTCTCTGGTATTTATGTACAGTGATCAGACGGGGGAGGTCGAGCAAAGCAGCCTGAGAGGAATGTATTTTTTAAACATAACAGATATATACAAACACCATGCTACTGGGAAAAGAGCCTTATAAACCATACAAAGGGCCTTCAACCAGCATCTCATATGAACGGGGAGCCAGTGTAACTGGCCAAGTTAAGACGAGACGCTGCCAAACTTAGTCCTCCCAGAAATCAACCTAGCTGCTGCATTCTGTATAAGTTGTAACCTCTTTATAAGGTAATCCGGAAGTCCAGCATAGAGAGTATTGCAATAGTCCACGGTGCTTAAAATCAGAGGTTGCACTAACAACTGTTGACAATGTTGAGGAATAAAAGGGAGGATCTTCTTTAGTTGTTTCATTAGCAGGAAGCACATAGACATTAACTTATTAATCTGAAACTCAAATGAGAGTTCACTATCAAATAGCACGCCTAAATCATGGGCAGTGGATGCTGGTTCCGAATATTCTTCTAGCAATTGGCGCCACCACATAGAGGACCAGATCGAGGGATTACCAAATATCAAAACCTCCATTTTATCTGAATTTAGCCGGAGAGTACTGGCATTCATCCAGCTCGTTACCTTGAGCAAATAGCATATATACTTCTCCTGGAGTTGGGAAATGTTGCCCTCCATTCGGATGAATTTTTGGGTATCATCTGCATAGTCATAAAATTGAAAGCCAAAAGTGGCAATCAAATCTGCCAGGGGAGCAACATTTATATTAAAAAGATTGGGACTGAGAGCTGACCCCTGTGGAACACCACAAACAATATCTTTAAAATCTGTGCAAAAAGTTGCCATCTGTACTGCCAGAGTTTTATTTTTCAGAAAGGATTCAAACCATCTGAGGGGTTTGTCTCTCAGGCCAAAAGCAAATAAACTGTCCAGTAAAATAGCATGAGAAACTGTATCGAAGGCAGCTGACAAATCTAGGAGGATGAGTGCCGCTGAACTTCCTCCATCCAAGAAAATACGGATGTCATTGGTAGCTGCCGTAAGCATGGTTTCAGTGCTGAAGCAGGACCTGAGTCCAGACTAGTGCTTTATAAACACACCCTTTTCCACACTGTAAGAAGCTAGTTGTGTATGTACTCAGCTATCTAGGAATTTCGCAAACACAGAAATAGAAAAATAGGTAAATAATTAGAGAAAAATGCTAGGGCTTAGAATCTCTTTTTTTTTAGAGCAGAGTAGCTAATCGTGATTTACAAAAAACATGTACCACACCCATCTCTTATAAGTTATTGCACTTAATAGTTGTCAAAGGAGAGCGAAAGGGAAATACCTCTTTAAGAATCTTAATAGGGCAAGGGTCGTGAGGAGAGCCAGACTTCATTATAGAAATTTTAGATATCACCCACTCATCTGTGAGGAGGCTTCCGACTTGGGAAGAATGACCCATGTGGAACTTTGGAACTTAATACACACACGTAATGCAGCCTTTACAACCCTAGACACAGTCAGAAGGGCATTCACACTACTGTACAAAGAGGTTTTAGGGCTATATTAACAGAGCAGAGTTTGAGAATTATGGTTGTTAGAAATGGGAGTCTCTAGTTGGCAGAGGTAGGTACCTTTGTCCAAATAGGGACCCTTGCTTCTAGTCAGGGTAAGGGGGATACACACTCTAGATAACCCCTGCTCACCCCCTTGCTAGCTTGGCACGAGCAGACAGGCTTATCCCAAAGGCAATGTGTAAAGTATTTGTACCAACACTCACAGTAACACAGTGAAAACACCACAAAAGGACACTACACCAGTTTAGAAAAATAAAATATCTCTAGCTAAACAGAACAAGACTAAAACGACAAAAATCCAACATACATAGTTAAAAATATGACTTTCAAAGGGTTTCAAGAACTTGTACCATAGAAAATAATGGATGCGTGACTTTTTACTAAAGTACCTGTAGATGCATCAAAGTTCCAAAAGCCAAACAGCCGCAGAATCGGAAAACAAAGAGATGCAACACTCCTGAGACCTTGGGGAGGCGATGTGACAGTTCTGCGGCACGCAGAGGATGAGTTGCGTCGAATCCGGTCTATATGGGGAGTGATGCGTCGATTCTTCATGACGGTTCCGGTTTGCTGGTGATGCATCAGGGAAACTTGCCACACAGGTACGATGCGTGGAAATCTGGGATGCGTCGGCGATCGATGCGGCGGCATCGAGTGGCATGTGTCAGTCCTCTTCAGCCGCGATCCCTCGATGCGTCCATTCTTGCCACGGAGACAGGTGCTGTGTCGGTCCAGGGAAGACATGGCTTGGCAGTTCGGGCTGGACTGTTCCCATGAGGCACAGGGTCAGACTGATTTGCATATGGCCATGTCTGAACTGGGGTGGTGGAGTGAGCTAAAGAATGATGATGGATTAAACCCAGATCAGTTGACTGGGGGTGAGTGTTTGATTAGCTCAAACGCTCCGTCCATCATCCCCTTTGGTATCGCTTTGTTCGCCCTAAGTTGGCAGGGTATGCCCAGACGTGGGTCCCTTGCTCACTTTGCCACTGGATTCAAGCTAGCCTGGCTGATGACGGCTGAATAGCCAGAAACCGGTCCCAGGATGCTTGTTTCCGGTCCAGGAAGACATGGCTTGGCAGTTCGGGCTGGACTGTTCCTATGAGGCACAGGGTCAGACTGATTTGCATATGGCCATGTATGAACTGGGGTGGTGGAGTGAGCTAAAGAATGATGATGGATTAAACCCAGATCAGTTGACTGGGGGTGAGTGTTTGATTAGCTCAAACGCTCCGTCCATCATCCCCTTTGGTATCGCTTTGTTCGCCCTAAGTTGGCAGGGTATGCCCAGAAGTGGGTCCCTTGCTCACTTTGCCACTGTATTCAAGCTAGCTTGGCTGATGACGGCTGAATAGCCAGAAACCAGTCCCAGGATGCTTGTTTCCGGTCCAGGGAAGACATGGCTTGGCAGTTCGGGCTGGACTGTTCCCCTGAGGCACAGGGTCAGACTGATTTGCATATGTCCATGTCTGAACTGGGGTGGTGGAGTGAGCTAAAGAATGATGATGGATTAAACCCAGATCAGTTGACTGGGGGTGAGTGTTTGATTAGCTCAAACGCTCCGTCCATCATCCCCTTTGGTATCGCTTTGTTCGCCCTAAGTTGGCAGGGTATGCCCAGACGTGGGTCCCTTGCTCACTTTGCCACTGGATTCAAGCTAGCCTGGCTGATGACAGCTGAATAGCCAGAAACCGGTCCCAGGATGCTTGTTTCCGGTCCAGGGAAGACATGGCTTGGCAGTTCGGGCTGGACTGTTCCCATGAGGCACAGGGTCAGACTGATTTGCATATGGCCATGTCTGAACTGGGGTGGTGGAGTGAGCTAAAGAATGATGATGGATTAAACCCAGATTAGTTGACTGGGGGTGAGTGTTTGATTAGCTCAAACGCTCCATCCATCATCCCCTTTGGAATCGCTTTGTTCGCTCTAAGTTGGCAGGGTATGGCCAGACGTGGGTCCCTTGCTCACTTTGCCACTGGATTCAAGCTAGCCTGGATGATGATGGGTGAATAGCCAGAAACCGGTCCCAGAATGCTTGTTTCCGGTCCAGGGAAGACATGGCTTGGCAGTTCGGGCTGGACTGTTCCCATGAGGCACAGGGTCAGACTGATTTGCATATGGCCATGTCTGAACTGGGGTGGTGGAGTGAGCTAAAGAACGATGATGGATTAAACCCAGATCAGTTGACTGGGGGTGAGTGTTTGATTAGCTCAAACGCTCCGTCCATCATCCCCTTTGGTATCGCTTTGTTCGCCCTAAGTTGGCAGGGTATGCCCAGACGTGGGTCCCTTGCTCACTTTGCCACTGGATTCAAGCTAGCCTGGCTGATGACGGCTGAATAGCCAGAAACCGGTCCCAGGATGCTTGTTTCCGGTCCAGGGAAGACATGGCTTGGCAGTTCGGGCTGGACTGTTCCCATGAGGCACAGGGTCAGACTGATTTGCATATGGCCATGTCTGAACTGGGGTGGTGGAGTGAGCTAAAGAATGATGATGGATTAAACCCAGATCAGTTGACTGGGGGTGAGTGTTTGATTAGCTCAAGCGCTCCGTCCATCATCCCCTTTGGTATCGCTTTGTTCGCCCTAAGTTGGCAGGGTATGCCCAGACGTGGGTCCCTTGCTCACTTTGCCACTGGATTCAAGCTAGCCTGGCTGATGACGGCTGAATAGCCAGAAACCGGTCCCAGGATGCTTGTTTCTGGTCCAGGGAAGACATGGCTTGGCAGTTCGGGCTGGACTGTTCCCATGAGGCACAGGGTCAGACTGATTTGCATATGGCCATGTCTGAACTGGGGTGGTGGAATGAGCTAAAGAATGATGATGGATTAAACCCAGATCAGTTGACTGGGGGTGAGTGTTTGATTAGCTCAAACGCTCCGTCCATCATCCCCTTTGGTATCGCTTTGTTTGCCCTAAGTTGGCAGGGTATGCCCAGACGTGGGTCCCTTGCTCACTTTGCCACTGGATTCAAGCTAGCCTGGCTGATGACGGCTGAATCACCAGAAACCGGTCCCAGGATGCTTGTTTCCGGTCCAGGGAAGACATGGCTTGGCATTTCGGGCTGGACTGTTCCCATGAGGCACATGGTCAGACTGATTTGCATATGGCCATGTCTGAACTGGGGTGGTGGAGTGAGCTAAAGAATGATGATGGATTAAACCCACATCAGTTGACTGGGGGCGTGTGTTTGATTATCTCAAACGCTCCGTCCATCATCCCCTTTGGTATCGCTGTGTCGGTTTTCGCAGCGGCGCTGTGTTGAAATTCTTTTCGTGCCATGAAGATGTGTTGGAAAAACAGCCGCAAGAAGAGCGATGCGTTGATTTCTGTACTTCTTTGAGTTTCTTCTTTCTTCCAGCTCCCAAACATAAGCAACAACCTCCAGAGGCCCAAAACTGACACAGGCACCTCTTGGCAGGTCAGAACTCACAGCAGCAGAGTTCAGGGGAGCTCGGGGTGAAGTCTTTGTGTCCCTGAGACTTCAGAACAGGAGGCCAGCACACACAGGCCCTTGGAGATCTCCTTCAAGCAGGGGACACAGCACACAGCAAAGTCCTTCTCCTTTCCTTGGCAGAAACAGCAACTGCAGGCCAACCCCACACAGCACACAGCAAAGGGGCAGTACTTCTCCTCAGTCTCTCCAGCTCTTCTCCTTGGTAAAGGTTCCTTTTGAATTCCAGGAATGATCTAAAAGTCTGGGGTTTTGGGTCTGATACTTATACCCCAAAATGTCTTTGTTCTCTTTGTGCAAGGGGCTCTGAGCCCAGTTCAAACCAGTTCTGCCTTCACTGGTACAGCATGACCACTGGAGGTGGAGACAGCATTGTGCAAGGGAGACAGGCTCCATTCAGGTGCAAGGTAAATCTCCTCCCACCACTCTATATGCAGCCACGGTCTACTCAGCTCAGACTGAGTCATCCAGGAAGGACCAGGCACACCTCAAGCCCCCCAGAGGCTGTCTACAGGGAATGCACATCCTCTGTCTCTGTCACACTCAAACCAGACAGTCAATCCACAAACAGGCAGAGGCACACAGGATAGTTGAACCAGAAAATAGCCACTTTCTAAAAGTGGTATTTTCAAACACACAATTCAAAAAACATCTTTACTAAAAGATGTGTTATCAAATTCTGAGTTCAGGGATACCAAACTCCATTTTCTATCTTATCCCTATGGGAAGATATGCTTGTAAAATGTTACACAGCATTCCCCATTCTGTCCTATTGGGCAAGATAGCCTTTCAATAGTGAAAAAAGAAATTGGCAGTATTTTCACTATCAGGACATGTAACACACATCAGCACATGTACTACCTTTCACATACACTGCACCCTGCCCAGGGGAGTGCCTTGGGCATACCATAGGGGTGTCCGATATGTAAGAAAAGGGAAGGTGAGGGCCTGGCAAGTGGGTGCACTTGCCAAGTCGATATGGCAGTTAACAAACTGCGCACAGGCACCGCGGTGGCAGGCCTGAGACATCTTTTCAGGGCTACTCATGTGGGTGGCACAATCAGTGCTGCAGGCCCACTAGTAGCATTTGCTTTACCAGCCCTGGCACACTCAGTGCACTTTACTAGGGACCTACTGGTAAATCAAATATGCCAATCAGGGAGAACCAATCACAATACCAATTTACACAGTGAGCACTTGCACTTTGACACTGATCAGCAGTGGCAAAGTGCCCAAAGCATCTAAGCCTGCAAAAACGAAATCCAGCACAGCATCAAAAATACAGGAGGTAGAGGCAAAAAGTCAGGGAAAACCACGCTAAGGATGCCAGGTCTAACAATGGTTTTAGATACATGGAAAGTGAGTTTATACGTGACTTTTGGGAGAAAATGATAGGCTACACAGAAATGGTGTCCCAAATGCCATATTTAAGTTGATACAGTTCCATTGGTATAATTGTATGTACCCGACACCGCCTTAACTATGATTCCATATTGTATGGTGGTGCCCGGCCAGTCATACTTTCTGGGAGTGGGTGATGGGCGAGGCTTCATGTGTATCAATTACGGACACTTCAGGGCTAACCTGAGGTGTGCCTGTGTGGTTTGCTTGAAAGCCCAAAAAGAGTTAAACAGGAGTATAGATTTGCAGATGAGTCCTTCATGCTGTGGAAAGGCATGGTTGCCATGACCCACCAGTCTGCTTCTGCCTCAAGCTAGCGGAAAGCAAGGAGGACCTCTTGAGGTGGGATACAGCAGAGTGTGTAGCCTTGAGGACCCTCTTTCTCCAAAATGGGAAAGCTAATCCTACATCAACACTAGAGCCTATGACTAAGCGCTCAGTCAACAGACTCTCATGAAACGTTGAGGATAAGGTTGCAGAAATTGATGCTCAAAGAAGGGAACTTTACCATCCGCGGTCTGTGCAGGTAACAGCGGTAGGGCCCCATGGGGGGGGGTGGATTTCGAGGAACGATGCAGAGGGAAAATTAATTATTTATTTAATTTTCCCTCCGCATCGTCCCTCGAAATCCCCCCCACGCCGCCCCACCGCTGTTACCTGCACGCACCGCGGCTGATACTATTGTTCATACTTTCCGGGGGAGGGTTCAACGAGCCCAGGGAATACTGACTACTTGCTTAACCTAACCTGTTCATACTAGGGCATTAATCGAGGTTGGGTATCTAATAAAGACGGATGAGGATACCCTAAATGCGTGTTCAGGGTACGGGATGGAATTGTGCCAAGTATATGATTGGGTTATGGCAGCTAATTGCCACCCTGTCCATACCTGAATATCTAACTCGCTGATATTTTGTGGTCTTGGTCATTGGAATATTTTTGTTTGGAGCAGCAATGTTTCTTTTCGATATTTGAAATTCACTAAAATCTGTTTATTTTTGTAAATATTGCCTTGTGATAAGGTTTTTGGACATCATGTTAATCATTGTTGTGGTTTATCTGAATCATTTACAAATGGCAATGCAATATAAATGTAATCCCATGAAATAACCAGTCATTTTCTCATTTACACTGATCATTGCATAGGTTTTGCAGATATGGCTGTGGGTTAGGGTAGAGAAACAATAATGAGAAGACAAAAATGCAACGTGGGGCTGGATCTAGGATGGTGAACAGGTCATTGGAACAAGTTTTGTGGAGAGCAGAAAAGGGGAAAAGTGCAAAGTTGAGGTAACAAGCAGGGATTATTAACAAACTCAAACACAAGGAACAGTTCTAGATAGAAAGAAGGAATGGAAAGTTGGCAAGAGATCAAAGAAAGAGTCAAAGATCACAATACGTTATGGAGAGTCTGAACTTATCTGTTAAGATATTACAGAACATTTGCTGAAATAATGATAAATCACAAGTTATTAGGCCCTGTATTGTGCTTTACCATGGCCTGTGTCCGCTGCTGTTTAAATGTTAGAAGTGGGAATGTGAAAGTTCCTGCAGGTTTCAATTGCTCAAGTAATTGGACCTTGTAAATTAATTTGCAAAACCTCATTTAATGCATTTTACAACCTTTCAACTCTGAGTATGACGTAATGTTGGTAACAACAATGCTGTGTAAGGTACATTAAAGATGGCTGTTACAGGCTACTGGGAATCTAGTGATGCTTTAAGTTTCTACAAAAGGATGACGGTATGCATGACACACGTTTGTTTCTTGATCTCACGATCAGAGAGGAGTGTTGTCCACTGTACATCGCTCCAGTGAACAAAATACCCTGGAAGAAAGTTATGCATTCTTAGCAGCCTGAAAAGATTTGTTAGAAGCCACGACTCCATGCTCAGCACTGCAGGAGAATGTGGGCATTACAATCTTCTCACCAGTATGATGATATTTCTGGGTCTTCTATTCCATATTGAACGATGAAGAGATGTCTTGCTAGGGTTTCTGGCTGGTACTTCTGAGCCAGCTTCGAAGATGGAAAAACTGGAATCTAGAAACAAGCATTGCAAAATCACTGTTTAGCAGATCAATCAGAAAGTGACCTAGGAGCAGAGAACATGTGATGCTGGAGCTGGTGAGTGGCACCTTTATGTGTACATAACATAAATGTCTCAGTAATTCATCTTGTGGTCTTTCTTCGGTGATGATGTTGAACACTTTGTGAAGGCCCACAAGTTCTTGGGGTCAGGGTTGAAGTTAACGAGGCGGTCCCACATTGCTAAGAGTGGCGAGCAGGTCAGAACACATAGGATGACATTGGACAGTACGGCACAACCACTCTAGTCATTGTTACGTTCAAGCCCTACCATCAGATTTTGCCTGTCCAATACTCTGTCACTCTGGCACTGTCACCTGAGCTGGCTTGAAAGAGCCAGTGTGTGGGATGTTTTTAGGTCTTGCCTGCAACATCACATGTGCTGCACGTGGGCTAACTTGCGAGAGATATTGTACACAACGAGTGACTTACAGACTGCCTGTAGCTTACCATTCATTGGCTTCATTGTCACTCTTTTTTGATGCCTACTAAATGGTCAGTGTGTGCCAGCTTCACTTGCTCTTCTTTCGGCTGGAGCATGGACCAAGTGATAATTGCTTCAGCTTGATTGCTGACCTTCCGCTAATCGTGCTGCAAATGAGGTACTACTTTTTATGCCACCACCTGCTGCCAGTGTTGATTTTTCCCCTCCCACCCATTGTCTCCATATTGCTTCTATCCCCTCCAACCCCTTGCCTACGTTTCTTCTTCCCCTCCCACCTCCCATTGTCCGTGTCTCTTCTTCCCCTCCCACCCCCATCCCCAATGTCTTTGTTGCTTCTTCACCTCTCACCTCCACCCGCCCATCATCCGTGTTACCGACTCCCCACTCGCCATATGAAAATGGTTTTTTGTACCATTGTCCTTTCCCTCCCAGTGTTGCCCATTCCATCCCACCCTCCTGTTGTCCATGTTACCCACCCCCACCTTCCAAAAGAGAAAAATGTGCTATGAGGCAACCACAGCTAGCAGCATCATAAAACATTTAGCCATGCTGAACAGCAGCGGTGTGCTTGCATGGGCAAGACCTATTGGCTTCACCAAAGCTTGTTTTTAATTCTGTCACGGCCGCCAGGACCAAAAAAAAAGCGACCTACACACTGGCCATTTCAAGCAGGCTCATCTGGCAGTGCCAGAGTGAAAGACTAACCGACAGGCCAGCGCAACATTACTGCTACATCACATGGCCCACTCTCAGTAAAAATAATAAAGTGCAGTATGGCACTAGTCACTTGCATCACACAAACCATTTGTCCTCAGAGAAGAGGGTAACTAACCCCAGTGCTGGGTCTCTCAGATGCCCCTTTTGATGCCAGGGCTAGAGATGGCTTTGGCTGTGTTGCCAGCCTTATGTAATAAAAAATCATAAGTAAAAAAATATATATACATACATTGAGTGGCTTTGGGTCAGTAACTTGGTCTGTTCAACCATCAACCACATTTTGTTTCTGCCCACTACAGCACATACCATGGGGCAAAAGGTCAGTCCACCTCAGCCGTGGGCTCATTTTCAATGTAAGTGACAGCATTTTTCCTGAGTGCTCATCCCCCAAAAAACAAGTGCAGTTCAGTGCGAAGGTTGGTGGGCCAGTACTTCACTTTGTCAGTGCTTTTTTCTCTCCATTTTTTCTCCTTTTTATTTTTTTGTCATCCTTGCATGTTTAAACTGGGCCTTGAGTTTAGACATTTAAAGCCAAGAGTATATTTTCTATGCAACAATAACAATCACATTTTATTTTGATGTGCATTAAAACCTAAAAAGGGTTTTTATAACTATTCTAAGTTTATGCAATGGTTAATTTCTTTTTAAATTGTACAATTTATGCTGCAAACACATCCCTTCTGCTTTTAGGCTGTGCCATTTTTGTATTTCTGTGGTATATGCCTGCAATAGGAAAAATACAATTAACCGCGGTGCTGACTTGCCAAGGTCAAACCTATTGGCTCAGCACATATTGTTTATTCACAGTTTTCATTAAACATGGTCACGGTCCAATCCTTTGGACAAGCTGTATGCAGACTGGCAAAACAACAAATCCAAGGTAACAATCATGAGAGACTTTGTCTATTTACTGAGCTGCAGAACTGCCAGAAATAAAAGAAATATCTGTAAAACGTTCCCAAGGTGGATGGATCTATTCACAGGAGGTATAAAGCAAGAAAGAACAATGGTACATTTAATATGTTTAGATATAATGACTACATTAAATGAATTTGCCATGCCTTTGTCAAGAACATCATTTTGCATTCTCTGGCATCCGTACATCAATGAAAATGGGCCGTGGATCAAGGTAAAGTTTTAACAGAAATTGAGTTAATAGAGGCTCTTGTCATGAAATAGACAAGATCAAAAAGACCTAGCTTGGTTTATTTATTTAGATGCAGAGCATCAGTGCATTCAATTGGCCATTTTATGTGGTGGCGGATTTCCTGTTCATGCCAAAGGAAGAGAAGGGAATTTGCTCCCTATAGGAGGCTTCACGATTGGAGCGATGGTTCCCAGGTTTAGAGGGTTTAGATTACTTCTTTGTCATAGAGAAGCATGAATCTGATTTGAGATACCTGAAGAAAGCGTGAGTAAAAAATGCTTGATTTTCAACACTGGACAGGGTCCCTCAGTTGTTTGATGGTTTGATTTCCAGTGCCAGCTGCTTATCTGGCCTCTGGCGATTGGCTTCTGTGAGATGAATGAGGCATGAAGAGAATTGGGGCGCGACCAAGCGTAGGCTTCTATTTCTACATGTAAGCACAGGGTCGGCTCTAGGGTGGTGCAACCGGTGCCACCGCACCAGGCGCTGACTTAGGATGTGGGCACCGTATATTTTGGTTTTGAAAGCACCTGCTTCTGTGTTCTTTTCCTCCAGAAATTTTCAGGCAGCAATAAAAATGTCAAGATAACTCTGGTGATTCTTCCTGGAGAGAGAGCAAGATCGGAGTTTTGTCTAGTGGAAGAGTTTTGACTCGTGGCAAGGTAACGCAGAGGGTTAAGAAGCCTGCTGCAAAGAACGTGTACCATGCAGATCACAAAGTGAATATAATGTAAGAGGTCAGTAGGTTACAGCTTTTGTCAGAGAAATCCTATTGTTACTTGCAGTTTATAAGTTAAAATCCTAATGTAGAACAGTGATCAATTAACTGTCATCAAAGAGCTGCATGAAAACTGCAAGGTATAGTTTGGAGCATTATGATTCTTTCCCCAGTCTTTCATTATCCTATCAATTCTTATTATTAAAGAGAACCCCCATCCATGGTGTTACATTTTAAATTCTAAGTTCGTGCTTCTCCAGACCAAGCACTCAAACTATACTGCATACTCATATGGATGGCATGTGACTCCTACACCTTGTAGTCCTCTGTCTTATGTAACATTTCCTATACACTGATTTACACATGTATGATTGATTGTCTTTGTATAGTATGTGTGTGATGTAAAGTGCTCTGACACCCTACACTGGTATAAGTGGCGCTATAAATCTAGTTAAATGCATCTGTGAGAGAGTGGTTATGGAGACTATAGGGACACTGTAAAAGGGTGGGAATCCGTGGCGGAGGTGGTCATTCAGGGGGGGGGGCGTCAACAAACATTGTCGCACCAGTGCTAAATCCAGCCCTGTGTAAGAAAATGTCTGTTTGACAGCTGGGCTGTCAACCCAGACTCAAAATGAGACTGAGGCTCAGAAAACATCATTTATAGATGACTGCACATGCAGCCAGGTTTTCTTCAGTATGCATAATATACAATAATTGGGTTGAGTTTAGAAGGAGTAGGCATGGTGTTTTTTAGAGAGGTCACTTGAAGCACAGGTTTGCTCCCTTGTCCAACTTTACGAAATCATCAATCATGCCTTTACCAGGTAAACTCTAGATGCCCAGAGATATTAAGGTTGTTATTATATCACTCAAACATCTTGCTGATAAAAAAATGTGGCTACCACCAAAGAAAATTTTGAGTGGTGCTAAGTCTCATTGACCTACAGATCCAACAGATCCAACTGATCCAACACACTAATAAAACAATTGGGGCCAAAATCAAATTTAAGTAGTACAGCATTATCACAAGTGGCCAATGGAAGCCAGCCTTGCGCCAAAACAACAGAAAAGCATTTATTAGTAAGTTTCTCGCCCTCACACAGCATAGCTGAGCGGGGGCTAAGTAAATTGCCTTTTTGAATGGCACAGAATTTCATCTGTGAAATGAACCTGCAAGCTTGCTCACTTATGGAGATTGTCAGAAGTGGGTGGCTTTCCAGTGCTTCCAACACCTTCTAGCATAAAAGGGGTCTCCAGTGCCCCCCCCCCCCTCCCATCTCCTTCCTCATTGCTTCTGGCAGATATCTCACACAGAGAGGCAGTAGGACTGCAGGCCCCCCAGTCTCCTTGCTGCAGCCCACTGCCTCTTTCAGTTTGGTGGGGTACTACTCACACTTCAGGGCACAGTCCAGCTGGGAATCAGCACCTTTCAAGTTAACCCTTTCTCAACAACCTCTTCAAGTGGGGACATGTGCTAGCATCAATGTAGTCCGAGTAGTCAACTCTCTCAGACGTACACTCACCCAGGCTACCCCAAAGCAGAATATCAAGTCCACTCTTTGCTTGTAGTGGAGGAGAAACAGGGCATTGGTACAACCATTTTTGTGCAGTGCATGCTAAAATAGAAAAGTCAGGAGCAAGGAACCTTCACTAGTCCTTTTGAAAGAGTTTGAATTCATAGCTGGCCCATTTTCCAGTTTCCAAAGATTCCTGGAAGACCCAGTCTCCTGCTGTCTTCCCCAATTTCCAACAGAGTTTTAATTCTCAAGGTTTGGCAGCCTACCATATAGTAAACCCAGAAGTGGTTGATTTAAAACTCCGAGCCTGTCGTGGCTAAGTACCCACTCTTGTATGTCCACCAGCTTTTCAGCACTTCCTTTAATTTATAAACACATCTGTCCCAGAAAGTACTAGTCCAACCTTCTGTCGACCTAGTGACCCTTCCATTGACCATGCTGGGGCAAGAACTGGTTAGCTTGAGAGAGACCACTTGGTTCTCTTTCCCTCTTCCCCCCACTGGCATCCATATTGTGACAGTGCAGTAGTGGCATAACTCAAAATTATGGGCCCTGGGGGCGTGTCCAAGATGGCGCCCATGCAGTAGCCCTTCTGTGGAGCTCCACTGCGCCGAATCTCCAGCAGGAAGATTCCGGGGGACTAGCCATACCAGAACACCGACAATTGGCGTGGGAAGCACCGGGCTGCCCGGGGACTCCAGTCAGGGAGAAAACAATAAGCAGAAGCCACCTTGGTGACCGCCCGAAGTCCGGACCGATCAGAGACAAGATGGCGGAGAGCGGCCTTCGCTGAGGTCGAGTGAGCGGTGCAGCTGGTTTGGAGTCCCGTAGCAGTGAGGGAGCACGGCCGCGCAGGGATAGCCACCCAGAAACACAGCGAGAGGCCCGAGTCAGTGCGACAACAGTAAGCAGAGGCTGCCCCGGTGACTGCCCGAAGTCCGGACCGATCAGAGGCAAGATGGCGGAGTCCGGCCTTCACTGAGGCCAAGTGAGCGGTGTAGCGGATGTGGAATCCCAGAGCCGTAAGGGGGCGCGGCTGTGCAGGGAGAGATGCAGGAAGGCACAGAGAGAGGCCCGGTATGCTACCCGGGTCTCGGACACAGACGAGAGCAGCTTAAGGGGGCCGGCAGGCTCCTGCCCGGCACCCACACCGGCCGGGAGCTGCCAGTCCGGGAGTGGCCTTCCCAACAGTCGATGACGCTGAGCGGTAAGCTGGGAGACCCTGGGCCATCCGGAGTTGCAGCAGAGAGACGGCCAGTGCCGGTGAGTGCGGGACGTGCCATTTGATAGAGGCGAGGGTGCGATTTCCACGGAGTAATGGCTGGCCAGGCCGTGGCTCCCCCACGGTGCTGAATTTGAGAAGACCGCCACCAGTAGCCCGCATCTCCACACGCGGTGCCAGTTGAAGTCGGCGAGTCCATGGCCCCGAAGCGAGCTGGTGGGGCTCCGAGACTGAGCGACTCCTGCCGATTGCGCACCCAAGTGGCTCCAAATTAAGAGGGTGGCCGGACAGCAGTGGACCTCGGCCCTTCAGCAGCTGCAGGAGGGAGACTCACCCTGATACTAACTTGGAGCCAGCGTTGGCCAGGCAACACCAAAGACACTAAATGGTCTTGACCAGGTCCACTAGGCGGGACTGGTCCAACAAAGGGGGAGCCCAGACCAGGCATCTACCTTGCGGCCACACTGGTAGGCCCCAGCATTCTTCACATGCAGCCCACCCCGGCCAATGCTGCCCTGATGTCAAAAACCTCTGAACACCCACGAACCAATAAGTGTAAAGATTATTACTAGACTAAACAAGAAACTGCTCTCCCCTCTCCGCTGTGGGAAACTAGTGCTCCAGTCAGCACATCAAATTGAAAGCTGAAAGGGAGTGCTACACTATCTAAAGCTATCTAGATCCTCGGTCTAGGTCCACTCTCTCCCCACTGCTCCGCTGTGCCGTCTCTTGCCTCCAGACCCCGACCTCCTCCTTGGGAGGTTCGAGGCTGCTGCCCGCTCCTGCGCCTGCTGCCCGCTCCAACTGGGACCAGACTGCCTCCAACCACCGTAACCTTTCTCAGCCGTTTTTTTCTTACTTTTTTCCCTGTTGTGCCACTGTTATTGTGCCCATCTGTGTCTTGCTCTAATTCCACCACTGTTTTTATTTTCTCGTGCCTGCCTGTTCCTTTTGCCTTTCGCCGCTGCTGCCCCTGCAGCCCCTCCCCCCCGGAATTCCCCCCCGGAATTCCCCTGCTCCCGCCTCCCAGCCTCTCCTCCCTCCCACCTCCCCTACATAATGGCGGCGGCTGCGCGGTCGCGCAGCGGGCGCGCCTTTAAGCCCGTCTGCACCCGTCCGTGACCCGACCGCGGCCAGCGCCAGGAACCCTGGACCTCCCACTACCCATCGCTACGACACCACCACCCTCCTTGCACTCAACCCTGGAAGACTTAGAGAATACCAACAGGCCTCGCCGAACATGAACCACGGCCAGTTCTCCAGCCTCCAATGGCGCCAGACCCTCACCGCCACCCGCGGCCTCCAACACCGCCGACGCCAGCACCGGCGACACCCTAAAATGCATCCTCCTCAACGTACGCTCCGTACACAAACATGCCATGGAAATCTGGAACCTACTCGACTCTCTTTCGCCCGACATCGCCTTCTTCACAGAGACCTGGACCAACGCATCCTCCGCCCCTGACATCAGCACCGCCATGCCAGACGGATACAAGATCCAGAGGAAAGACCGCCCCAACCACCCAGGAGGTGGCCTCGCCATCCCCCACAAGATCACCCTCCGCCTCACCACCTCCAGCGAAACCTTCCCCTCCGCCGAACACCTGCACTTCAAGATCCAGACCACCCCCAAAGCCACACTCCGAGGAACCCTCGTCTACAGACCCCCCGGCCCCCGAACACCCTTCGCCACCACCATCACCGACTTCATCGCACCCCACGCGATCGCCTCAACAAACTACATACTCATTGGAGACCTGAACTTCCACCTCGACAACCCCAGCGACCCCAACTCCACTATCCTTTGTGACAACCTCGCCAGCATCGGACTTAAACAACTCGTCAACACACCGACCCACAGAGCAGGACACACCCTCGACCCCATCTTCGCGGCAGGAAACATCGTCCATTTCAGCCACACAACGCAGCCGCCATGGACCGACCACCACTGCATACACTTCGCCATCAACAAACCCAAGGCACCCAACCAGCCCCACGCCCACCACGAAGGAACTGGAGCAAGGTTACCGACGAGCAACTTAACTCCACCCTCACCCGAGACAACCACACCTGGGCACCCGACGCAAACAGCGCAAACGACGCAGCCAGAGAACTCCACACCTGGATCTCCAACTGCGCAGATGAGCTCGCCCCGCTACGCAACCCCGACAGACAACGCCCCAGGAAAGCCGCCTGGTTCACAACCGCTCTCCAAGAAGCCAGACACACCTGCAGATGCCTGGAGAAGAACTGGAGAAACACCAAGACAACCAAAAACCACACCACCTACAAGGACGCCATGACGGACTACCACAACCAGATCAGAGCCACCAAAAGGAACTTCATCCACAACAAAATCCTGGCCAACTCCACCAACTCCAAGGAACTTTTCAGTGTCATTCAAGAATTCACCATCCCACGCAGCGAAGCCACAGACATCACCCCATCCCAAGACCTCTGCGACAAGCTTGGAACCTATTTCCACCTCAAGATCAAAAACCTCTACGACAACTTCATCGACCATCCACCAGGCACCACAGACGGCCCCCGCCCCCCAGAAACACCAGCCAGCCCACCATCTCCAACTGGACTCCGATCACGGCCGAAGACACCGCCTCAACCATGAAAAGCATCCACTCGGGGGCCCCCACCGACCCCTGCCCCCCTCACATCTACCACAGAGCCGTGGCCGCCATCGCACCCAAACTACAATGCACCATCAACACCACCTTCAAAACAGGCACCTTCCCAGACGACTGGAAGCGCGCAGAAGTCAGACCCCTGCTCAAGAAGCCCACAGCTGACCCCACCGACCTCAAGAACTATCGGCCCATCTCGCTCCTCCCCTTCGCAGCCAAAGTTGCAGAGAAAACAGTCAACAGGAAACTGACACAATTCATTGAAGAGAACGCCGTCCTTGACCCATCCCAATCCGGATTCCGAAGCAACCACAGCACAGAGACTGCCCTACTCGCCGCCACAGACGACATCCGCACCCTCCTGGACCAAGGCCACTCCATAGCCCTCATCCTACTCGACCTATCAGCGGCCTTCGACACCGTCTCCCATCGCACACTAGTCGTCAGACTACACGACGCAGGCATACAAGGAACAGCCCTGGACTGGATCCGATCATTCCTCAACGGAAGAAACCAAAGGATCAGACTCCCACCCTTCCTCTCCGACCCCACGAAAATCACCTGCGGAGTCCCACAGGGTTCATCACTGAGCCCCACCCTCTTAAACATTTACATGGCCCCCCTCGCAGCCATCGTCCAACAACACAGCCTCAACATCGTATCCTACGCCGACGACACCCAGCTCATCCTCTCCCTCACCAAAGACCCCACCACTGCCAAACTCAACTTCCAGAAAGGAATGCAAGACGTCGCAGTCTGGATGACCAACAGCTGCCTGAAGCTCAACGCCGAGAAGACAGTAGTCTTCGTCCTCGGTACCACCCCTTCTGCATGGGACAGCACCTGGTGGCCGACCGCCCTCGGAAGCCCACCTACCCCCTCAGACCACGCAAAGAACCTCGGCATCGTACTCAACTCATCACTCTCCATGAACCGACAGGTCAACGCCGTCACCTCCAGCTGCTTCAACACCCTCCGCATCCTCCGCAAGACCTTCAAGTGGATCCCCCCTGAGTCAAGGAAGACAGTCACCCAAGCACTCATCACCAGCAGACTGGACTATGGAAACGCACTCTACGCCGGCATCAACAAGTCCCTACTCCGCAAACTCCAGACAGTACAAAACACCGCCACCAGACTCGTCCTCGGCATCCCCCGACACAAACACATCAGCCAACACCTACGAAGTCTCCACTGGCTCCCCGTGGAGAAAAGAGTCACTTTCAAAAACCTCACTCACGCCTACAAATGCCTACACAACAACGGACCCAAATACCTCAACGACAGAATCAACATCCACGTACCCAAAAGAAACCTCCGATCTTCCAACCTCGCACTGGCCGAAACCCCGCGCATCCACAGAGCCAGAGCAGGCGGAAGATCCTTCTCTCACATTGCAGCCAAGACCTGGAACGAGCTACCGGCAGACATCAGACGCGCCCCCTCCCTGAACACCTTCAGGAAGACCCTCAAGACCTGGCTCTTCGGCTAAACAGATCTGCGGACCCCCCCCCTCAGTGCCTTGAGACCCTCATGGGTGAGTAGCGCGCTTACAATTCCCTGATTGATTGATATTGGAAGGGGACCGAACACTACAGCCGGACACTTAAAAGAAGACACGCCGGGCGGTCTGGCTCAAATTTGTGCTGAGATATTGGGTACGAGCTCAATGATGACCACCATGCCCAAAAAGAATGCCACTCCTCACTAAAGACTTCACCAAGCAGACGGGGCGGCTCCGGGCACAACATCTCTGAGCCACGTCAGCCCCGCAGAGAAGCAAGATGAAGCAAGATGAGAATGATAAGGCCCCATGCACGCGCAAATTCATGGAGGCCCTTTTCAGCTCGCTGCGAGATGACATAGCGGCCCTGAAAACAGAGGTGTCAAAAGAAGTAAAAGAACTGTGCCACGATATGAGCGAGCTGGAGCAAAGTGTAGACTCAGTGGAGCAGTCAGGGGATGCTCGAGAAGAAGAACTGGAGGAATGCTGTAGAGAGATCCTAGAGCTCAAGGATCGCAACGCTGATCTCAACT
Source organism: Calotriton arnoldi (assembly GCA_963921515.1). Taxonomy (NCBI): domain Eukaryota; kingdom Metazoa; phylum Chordata; class Amphibia; order Caudata; family Salamandridae; genus Calotriton; species Calotriton arnoldi. The sequence goes on along the minus strand of CAWUFW010014375.1, from coordinate 86,099 downwards.
ACCACTTGAAAGACCCCGAAAACAGATCCCGCAGATCCAACATCCGCATTAAGGGCGTTCCATTGCAGGGTGATGCAGGCCACCTGGAGGACTACGTCCTATGGGCCCGATTCACAAAAGTAATCTGAGACAAAATCCTAACTTTACGACTTTCGGTATCCACAAAGGGCATTTAGGAGTAGTAAAGTTAGGATTCCTAACTTTACTACTCCTAAATGCATTTTGTGAATACCAAAAGTCGTAAAGTTAGGATTTTGTCTCAGATTACTTTTGTGAATCGGGCCCTACGACTATTCCGCCACATTGTTCCAGAGGTGGAAGGGAAGGACCTCCCGCTAGATCGCACGCATAGAGCCGGCCGCCCCTCATCGACACCTGGCTCCCCACAGGACATCCTTACGTGCCTCATGACTACCGACAAAAAGAGCTCGTAATGTCTGCAAGACGAGATCAATCCTATATCTCCTTTGAAGGGAACAAAGTCCGGCTATTTCAGGATTTGTCCATCATCACCTTACAACGAAGGCGTTCCATGAGACCCATCACAAATTTTCTGAGGGACAAAGGCGTGAGATACAAATGAGGACATCCCTTTTGACTAGTTTTTTCTTGGAACGGGCAGACATGCACGGTCCGCACACCACCTGAAGCGGCAGAGATACTGGGACTAGAACTGGAACAAGAGTCCCCATCTCAGCAAGCTGGCTCCCGGGCAGCTCCGCGAGAGTCACGCCGCAGATGACATTCTAGGAATAGGTCACAACAATAACTGAGCAAACCGACCAAAACGGAAAGCTTCAGGGAATGGTCAGCACTGCTGCGACAACTCACAGACCAGAAACAATCCCCAGGACGTACAGCTGAATGACTAGTACCGAGTCGACACCAGGAACGAAGAAATGGTAGTCGCAGTCCAATGACCGACATAGACTCTTGAATAATTTAGAAATGGAGAAGATGGTGCTTCGCTGGAACTGCTGAGTCGGGTCCAGGGGAGGCACCCTCAGGCCCGCCTTTAACTAACTGATAGAAGCTGTCAGCGGCGGATGCATCCGCACTTTCTACACACATTGGGACACTGGTGCGAGTAGCCGATGATATGGACCCCTACTACGGAATCACAAGTTCTGCACCATTTGGTGCTGATGTTTTTTTTGTTTTAATGTTTGCACAATTAATGTATGTTACAATGCACACTAGTCTGTCACACTGTCACGCTCCAACGCCCGTGTTAGGTACAAAGCTGCCACCCGACACAATGGGGACCCGAATAGCGGTCATCAACTCTGACACTGTATGATGCGAATAATTAGCTTGAACGTGAGGGGGCTGAACTCACCAACCAAAAGAATAGCATTATTGTCTCAGCTCAGGGCAGCACGCTGTAATATGTGCCTTTTACAGGCACCTTCTAAAAAAGATTGGGGTAGGATGCAATCTAAATGGTTCGACCGTCAATACTGGTCAGCAGGTCCCGGGGAGAAGGCGGGCGCCGCCATACTAGTTGCCACACACTTCCAAGAATGGGTCCTACAAACCCACTCTGAAATCATAGGCCGCATGCTTTCACTGCGTATATCCTTCCACACCTACATATTCACTATAGCATGCGTTTATGCCCCTAACGACCACCAGGAGCCCTTTTTAAAGCAAGCAATTGCCACTATACTAACAACGCCCAATGTAAAAATAGTGATAGGGGGTGACTTCAATCTGGTGCCTGACGCCTCTTTAGACCGGTCACCCCAACGGACAGGGTTCACCGGGACATTTTCCCCGCAGGTAACTCGTTGGCTAGCAGACACAGGATTAGTAGACGCCTGGAGGGAATTACACCCCACCACACCGTCATATTCATTTTTCTCCGCCGCACATCAATCGTATGCTAGAATTGATTATTTTCTAGTTTCAGCATTGTTGCTTCCACTGGTGACACAAGCAGATATTGAGGTGGCCTCTATCTCAGACCATGCTCCCATACATCTTACACTGAATCTACCCTCCCAGAATCTGAGGTGCAAAATGTGGCACCTTAACCCGAAACTACTATCTTATGACCCCGCTCTCAAGGAAGTAGGAAAAGCTATCATAGATTATCTGGCTGTGAATGATGACACACACACAAAAATAGTGACACTATGGGACACCCTCAAGGCGGTGGTGCGGGGAACATATATTGCTATTGCGGCTCGACTTAGTAAGGAACATATGGCGAAGCGTGCTGAGTTAGAGACGGCAGTGAGAGACTTAGAAATAACACACAGGAAGACAGGCTCACATCGAACTAGGCGACAGCTGACTATTGCCCGGAAGCAACTCAAGGCCCTTGACATGGACGCAGCGGAGCATGCTTTGCTCCGCACAAGACAGAAATATTATGCTGGGGAAAATAAGGCTGGGAAATTATTGGCTCATAGGCTGCAAGCCCAAATCCACTCCCGCCGCATACACAGTTTGATAGGCCACGACTGGAAACTCAAAACTCAGGAGGAGGACATAGCTTCTCAATTCGGCCAATTCTACGCTCAGTTATATGGGGAAGACAAACTCTCAACCAAGGATGGCTCCACATACGTAGAACAGACACCACTGACCACTCTATCAGAGCATACAGCAGTGCCACTAGAAACAGATATAACTGAACGCAAGGTTCTTAAGGCGATTGGGAGGCTCAAGCTGGAGAAAGCACCCGGACAAGATGGGTATATAGTAGCCTTCTATAAACAATATGCTGAACTATTGTCCCCCGTATTGGTCCGGCTATACAACTCATTCAGCACCTCAGGAGCGCTTACAGAGTCTATGAGCACTGTGATCATAACAGTATTACCAAATCCAGGGAAAGATCCCCAGTCATGTGCATCTTACCGTCCAATCTTGCTACTTAATGTAGACGCTAAGATCTTTACAGGGATACAGGAGCACAGACTGGAACAATATCTCCCCGGGCTAGTTGATCCTGATCAATCAGGGTTTATGCCGGGCCGCACGTGTGGGGATAACACCAAGGGTCTCTTCCATCTGCTAGATAAGACTCATAGAGCCCAGACACCGACACTACTCTTGTCGATAGACGCCGAAAAGGTATTCGACCAGGTGCACTGGCCATTCCTGCGGGCGGTGCTGGAAGCTTTGGTTTGGGCCCTCGCTTTAGGAGATGGATTTGGGCTAGCTATGAGAACCCGACGGCACTAGTTCGAGTCAACAATTCATTATCTCCCTCCTTTCCAATCTCTAGAGGGATGCAACAGTGGTGCCCACTCTCGCCACTCCTGTTCGCGCTATATATGGAACCACTAGCAGAGCGCATCCGCAGGCAGTCTCTCATTGAAGGGGTCTGATGGGGGACAGTCCCACAAGATAGCATTGTATGCAGATGACGTCTTGCTAGTAATCACTAAACCTCAACAGTCACTGCTTCCACTATTAGAGGAACTAACTGCATTTGGGGATGTCTCTGGCTTTAAAGTAAACAACACCAACTCCCAAGCTTTGAATGTTTCCATTCCACACAACGAACAAACACGACTTGCATCGGAATTTCCCTTCACATGAGCCACATGAGGGATTCCCTACCTGGGCCTACATATTTTGTCAATTATAGATAAATCAATATCATACAACTATTCCAAACTCCTGAGAACGGTACATTCACTTATTCAATCTCGGCATGGGGGACCCATTGCTTGGCTGGGACGCCTAGCAGCAGTAAAGATGTCTCTCTTACCCAAGATTTTATACCTCATGCAGGTGATGCTGTTACAACCACCCATCTCCACGATCAAAAAACTACAATCCACCATTGAATCCTTTATCTGGGGCGGTAAAAGTGCCAGAATGGCTAGGGAACGATCATACCTTCAGGTGGCTAAAGGAGGGCTGAGCATATCCCACCTAACACGATACTACCAGGCGGCCCAGCTGTGCTTCTTAGTGGAGTGGCATCGCCCGCTCACCGAGAAGCACTGGTGTTTCCTGGACCAAGCAGTGGCAGTAATACACATATGGAAAATATCATGGCTCCCATGTAGATTATGCCCTCTCGGGGTATATATCTCCCCGGTCGTCTGAGCCACAGTAGCAGTCTGGGATAAGACCTGCTCCCCCAAACAGCTCTCCACTCCGATTTCTCCTCTCACTCCAATTATGGGAAAACAGAATTTCCTGCAGACTCTAAATGAACATACATACGCCAGATGGCAAGAAGCCAATTGCAAACGCATCGGCGACTTGTTTGATGAGTGCGGCTTACTAGACTTTACAGAGATGCAACAAGATTTTAGACTCGGAGCGCTGGAGCTACATAGCCGTACATCATTGGGTAACATTACCGTCAGTAAGACCCCACGAGAGCAGGAAACTTACTCCATTCGAGCGCTGGCTCCTGTCTAGACGAGATGACCATCGACTGCTATCAGATATATATACATTCTTAAATACTGTCACCAACCCCTCACACACACCTGCCAGGAAAAGATGGGAAGCAGAATGTGAACGCCACTTCACAGAAAAGAGTGGACAGATATTTTACACCACGCGCGCACATCAGCCACCAGCGCCTCTGGGAAAGAAACACTGCTAAAAACGGTCCACTACTGGTATTATTCCCCGGCCCGCTTAGCCCAGTGGCAGAGAGGTAAAGATGGTAAATGCTGGCATCATTGCAACCATTCAGGCACGCTTGTTCACCTGCTGTGGCACTGTCCCAAGCTCCACCGCTACGGACGGATGTCCTGGCAGATATCGACCAAATGTTCCACACCAAAATACCAAGCTTCCCCAGTTACATCTTATTAGGTCTACCCAATGTCCAAACATACCCACTTCATTCCACTAGGGGGAAGGCCATCACCTTGCCACTCTGCACAGCGAAGCAGGTCCTGTTGTCTAAAAGGGGCACAGACACCATTTCAACACACACAGGCTGCATAAGCTTTGGGACCTATTAGGCATGGAAAAGTTAACAGCAGTAAAAACCCACACTTTACCCAAATTGGACAAAACATGGGGAACATGCATCAAACACCTATCTGACATTTATTGCGAACTCACCTGCCCAATATATTTACGGGTCCTTCGTCTCATGTCCACAGCTCAAACCGACAATCAGGGTGTCACTACAAATGGGAGCTGACAGACCCTATAGGTATTATCATGAAGTGCATGTTTTATTTTTGGTTTTCCCCACATGTTGGTTTTCCCTCCCCCCTCCCCTATTATACTCTTTGTCTTATGTTTCCTCGCTGGCCATTGGATGTAGGCGAAGGTTGTTGTAACTTTCAAAATAATAAAATGATACAATCCTAAAATGATGGCCCGTCCCTGCAGAATGTGGAGCGGGCCCCTCAGTCCCCCATAACTCACACCTATTTGTTGGCCTTAGACTGAATGGGAGCCCCTCTCAAGGGTTGAGGGCCCCTAAATGGACAGGGGCCCCTAAGCACGACAGAGGCTCCAGGAGTGTGCAATACACCCCTACAGAGCAGATGTCGTTTCACTGAGACCTCTGGATTCAGTGGAAGGCCGTCTACAGTCACTTACAAAGGGGCCGGGTGGTTTGGACTGGCCAGATTCTACTAGTTCATGAGGAAGATGTAACAGTCTTTCCTGAAGCCGCACATGAGATAGTGGTATAACAAATCTAAGCTTCTTAATGAATTAGACTTGCATTTAGTAGCACAGTATCACAAAGATGGAGTCTGTACATGGTTCTTAGACCAAGATTTGCAAATTTGGCAGTTAAAACACATCACAAATTTTTCCTATTGATTGCAGTCCCCAGATTTGCAGTAAGGTTCTCTGGGTGTGGTTGATAGTGAAACATACAGGTTAAGCACAATCTGCGGGTTTCATTTCTGAACATTATGCACAGGGGCTTGGGGCTTAACATTTTACAGGAAGACCTCTAACATGCCAAAACAGTTTTAGTCCAACATGTCTGACATGCAGGGACACAGATTGCTGGGATCACACAAAAGATGCACTTCTCTAAAAATACCAAGTGATATTGATAGGAAGCATAAACTGGGTGAAACTGGTATAGAGGGCATGGACCCACTGTGTAGCCACAGTACGCATGCTAGTGACTGTTGCCTGCAAGATACATTGGTGGGTTGCCACTGCGAACAAAGCCTGACTTTGATGAAAGGTGCACGGCGGATCTGGGTAAAAGTGACCCTTCTTACTAATCAGTCCCATCCGTCTCAAATCCAATCCTTGCACTGTCCCTCCTCGACCTCCGGTGCATGCTTGGGCTGGTAATTGCATCATGCCATGTTAGGCACATTTAGTCTAGCCTGTCTTCTTAACCAACAACATTTGCATATAATAGGTACGGTCCTGGGCACACGTAATGAGGGTATAATACTAGTAGAAATGTCTCATATTGTTGAAATGTAGAAGGTCTACACCAGAATGATAATCATAAGTGTTTAATATAGCAACAAAGCAAAAGCAACCAGCCGACACGTGTTTCGTCACAAAAGGGTAGTAACCCGTGACTCTTCAGGGCTGGGGAGGATACAAAACATAAAATAAACTGGTGGGAAATCATACAGAGGATGTATAGGCCGAAACTGAGAGTCGTAACAGGTAAGGAAATGGGGTGAGCTGAGAGAGGAAAATGGTGCGTGAAGGGAAAGCTGTAGATAACGCTTTCCCCCCTTTTCTGTACTATTTCCTACACGTTTTCTACTCTAGACATGACGTCCTCTACGGCCTGCCCCTGCCTTTTCCTTCCGCGGTCTAGTTCTTTTCCACCGCGCCTTTATAACACCGCCTCCGCCCCTCCCCTTCCGGATATCCGCCCGGAACCATTTTCTCCGCCCTGAACACCACATCTCCCAGGTAAGCCACTCACTCTCTTCCATACGAGCCGTTTGGTTGAGAGCTCACATGCCCTGGTGTATCTCCTTACACCTTATCTCCCCCTTTCTCATCCTTTCAGTTTCCTGAACTCCGGCGCATCCGCCGTTGTTACCCTGGATTACTGACCTGGAACGCACTCTCAAAGTTCTCCTTCCGTGCTACTCAGCACCTTGCTAGTACACGTCGCCACAGACTTCATGTTTATTATTTCAGGTAAGCCTCCGATTCTTCGGTCTCCTTGCTTTTTCCCCGCCCCCCCTCCTTGGTGCTTCACCTCATCCCCCCTTTTCCTTTCCTCCCTCAGGTCAGTAGTCCACCTTGGCCCATCCGCCCCCCTTCGGAGTCCGTCTCCCTTTTCCACTTTACCCTGCAGTGGATCACCCACCTTGGTCCGCATTTCACCTCCTTGCCGTTTTGGAATTTTCAACGGCCACTAGGTAAGCGTTATCTACAGCTTTCCCTTCACGCACCATTTTCCTCTCTCAGCTCACCCCATTTCCTTACCTGTTTCCTTTTTCCTCTCTATAAAAACCACCTTTGTTTGTACCGCTACTCAGGTATTTGCCTCAACCCTTTTGTTTCCTCTACCACTTACTAGAACTATACATTAATCAATCTTTACTCAGGGCAGCCCACTACTTCCCATAGAGCTACATATAAGGTTTTGTTTTACTCGCATTTGCTTGCATGTTCTGTCTCGCTTATCGAGCTCACCATGGAGCTTGCTCGTGATCACCATCCTGTTCACTGTTCGTTTTGTCTTACCCATTCGTGTAACAGAGGTCTACCTTTTAACTCATGGTGACCTATACTCCATTCCTGGAGCCCTTGTACACTAATTTTGTCTTCTGCCTGATAAGCTTGTAATATACATTGTTTTGCGAACACAGCCACCCTTAGAACCGGCTCATTTTCAACACTGGTTGCCTTCTCCTGTATTTAATTCCAATACGTTTCGTTTAGTGCTTTATTGTTATTTTTTAACAGGCTGCTCATTCCATTATATTACTTTAACCCCTTGATGCACCTTATTCACCATGTATTTATTTTTTGTTTCGCTTCTTTGTCTGCAATTCCATCCACTTATTTCTCCCCCACACAGTCACAGCTCGACCTTTGTGATCTTTTTGCACTGCTCATTTACTTTTCATTTTATGTTCAGGTTTTGTAACTAGGTTTCCACTTTTATTTACGACTCTCAGTTTCGGCCTATACATCCTCTGTATGATTTCCCACCAGTTTATTTTATGTTTTGTATCCTCCCCAGCCCTGAAGACTCACGGGTTACTACCCTTTTGTGACGAAACACGTGTCGGCTGGTTGCTTTTGCTTTGTTGCTATATTAAACACTTATGATTATCATTCTGGTGTAGACCTTCTACATTTCAACAATATGAGACATTTCTACTAGTATTATACCCTCATTACGTGTGCCCAGGACCGTACCTACTTTACTTGTGTGGATTTCAATCCATACTATCACGGGGGTTTAAGGGCATATCCCCCGACTTGGCCTGCACCGTACATACTCCAAGCATAACATAGACACAGCGCGAATTAGCTTGAGCGCCATTCTTCCTGTCGATACTAAAAACCCCACACTAACACAACATTTGCATATAATGCTAAGTGATACTGTTTAGAAAGTTTCCACTGAGGGAAGCTAGCATAAATCACATGGGGCAATTGGCACCCTCAATATGAACTGCAGGGCTTTGTGTCTGTGAAATATCATTTTGTGCTGTGTGATGAGGAAGCCTTACTCACTTTTGACTGATTACAAGTAAAGCCACTACATTGAGTAACAGTACCCCAAGCCACTTTGGGATGCAGCTCATGCTGTAGAAGCCAAAGGCTCCCATTTCATTTGTGAATAAGCTTGTCTTTGGTGTTGTAAGTAAATGCACACTGGAAAAAAAGGGTAATGATAGGATGAGGAGGATGGATTATGACATGACACACACAGCTAGTGCATAATTTAATCTCACACTAGAAAACTGGGGAGCCAGCAGGACAAGTGGGAAAGGTAGGTGAGATGCATAGTGTTGGTTTCTATCAAAGTAGCGCACCAAAAGAATGTCATGCTAGAATCAGTGGGCAGTCCTGAACATATATAGCCAGTGTTCACAAAAGCAGATCACCAGAGGCATGTAGCATCGTCAGAATCAGTAAGAAGGGTCATGTGGGTTACATACAAACACTATGCATCAGTGCAATAATGAAGCCATCTTACTTGTGGAAGGGATAAATGCTATTCCCCTGGAACATCTGTGAAGGCTGTCAGAACTCTATGCAGTATTAGCAAGTCTTCCAAATTCACCTACTGCTGCCTTTAAGTGTTAGAATAGAAAAATTCATGTTTGCGCATTGTTCTATGTATGTTAGCATTCGCGGTGCCATTTTCTATGCCAGCGCCATTTTGTGTTATAATCGAAACTTATACTCTGCCATTTCCGAGAAAAGGCCTCTGTTAGGTTCTGTTTCTCCAAGGTTAGGTTTTGCTTAATTAATAAATAGACTATTCTTATTAGCGCATACCTTTCCCTCCAGATAGAGGCCTTCTCCCCCTTGTCTAGTGGCGGGCACGGGCAGAACGACCTTGAGTAGGAGATAGTGTGTGCCCGACCTTAGAATCGAAACTTATCCTCTGTACTTCTTTGTTCAGCTACATCTGTCTGCAAAATTCCATTGTGGGCGTGCCTTCATTAAGTTTGAAATGTACATAATGTATCTTTATGCTTGTTGATGTCATCCCTCTGCAGCACTCCTAGCGACTGGGCAGACTGGGCTCCACTCTGAGTGTATTCGAATAAACAGATATTGGTTTGTATTCTCTACTGACTGACCGACTCTTTATTTGGTATGGAAGGCGGAGAGGTGGTCCTGTGTGACCCGGGTGACCCGATACGGGTCACTACCTTCAGTTGGCGCCTGAACAGGGACTCCTTCGGGTGAGTGACCAATCCCCTTCCGCGGACGGGGGGGGGGGAGTCGAGGCCATCGTCAGGTTGGACTGACGGTTCAGGGATGTTATGTTATGTTAAATTGTATTTATAGAGCGCCAATCACCAGAAGGTCTCTAAGCGCTGTAACATAAATCAGAAGGTCCAGAATCCTTTTGCGCAGCTATACTCAACACACAACGGAGTAAACTTATCCAAACGCCTCTGTGAACAGGATGGTCTTAAGTCTCCTCCGGAACGGTAGTAACCTGGCTTCCTTACGCATACCGTCCGGTAGCTTATTCCAGATCTGGGGGATAGTAACTGAAAATGCCCGGCCCCCTAGAGTAGTTCTATTAAAACGTGGGCAGACTAACAAGCTAGACTCTGACGACCGGAGACAGCGTCCAGGCGCATAAGGCCTCAGGCGGTCTTTGATGTATTTGAATGCCTCTCCATACTGAGATTTGTGTGCAATGCACAGCCCCTTAAATCTAACCCTTTGCTTAATGGGAAGCCAGTGTAACTGTTATAGCAGAGCGGTGGCAAGGGCTCTTCTTGGCAATTTATAAATCAACCTTGCCGCATCGTTCATAACCACTTGGAGTTTCCCCAGGAGTTTTTCGGGAAGCCCAGTGTAGACTGCATTGCCATAGTCTAAGCATGACAAGATTAATGCCGTCACGACCATCTGCATGGTGGAGAAAGACAGCAGGGTCACCAGTTTCCGAAGTTGCTGCATCAAGCCAATACAGCTCCCCACAACAGCAGACACCTGGCTATTTAGGGTTAATCCAATGTCCAGCTTAATACCCAGGCTCTTCACGGCTGGCACCGGTATCGGGGTGGTGCCCAGCTCTTGAGGCCAAAAAAGACTGGACCAGGGCGAGACCCCTGAAGTAAGAGCAAGCACTTCTGTTTTATCTGGAATTACCTTCAATGAATTAGAGGTCATCCAATTCATAGTGAACCAGAGAATATTCTGGACATTACGCTGTGAGTCGGGGGAGTTGTCAATTCGCACAATTAACTGGGTGTCATCGGCGTAGTTAAACACCTGACAATCTGTTTTTGCCAGTGCATCTATCAGAGGCTGATGGTAAATGTTAAAAAGCAGAGGGGACAGCGCGGAGCCCTGTGGGACCCCCCATCGTAGGTTGCCCTGCCTAGACGTGCAATCTCCTAGTTGGACTCTTTGAGACCGATCCTCCAGGAAAGAAGTAATCCATTTGAGGACCTTCCCAGTGACTCCCAGCCGCCAGACATGGGCTAACAACTGCACGTGATTCACCGTGTCAAATGCGGCTGAGAGATCTAATAAAATTAGAGCTGAGGGGGTCTTCTTATCAGCTGCAAGCCGCAGGTCATCCAGCACTGAAAGCATCACCAACTAAGTGCTGTTGTGAGCGCTGAACCCGGCTTGCCGATTGCGTAGCAGCTGATGTTGTTCAACAAATGACGAGAGGACTCTGAGTACGTGTTGTTCGAGAACTTTAGCCAGGAAGGGGAGTCTGGAAATGGGTCGGAAGTTTTTGAGAATCCTGTTGTCCGCCCCTGCCTTTTTCAGCAACGGGATCACCAAGTCTTCCTTAAATTTCTGTGGTACCTTTCCTGTCGCCAAAGAAAGATTTAGTAGGGACAGCACTCTACCACTGGAATGATCGTTTTGAACAACTTTTGGTGGACAAGGGTCCTCAGGTGACCCAGATTTTGCTTTGGCCACAATATGAGCTCAATCATGTGGTTCGAGCACAGGGAACACAGAGAGAGAGCAGTGCCCTGAAAGTCAGGCGGGTCCCCCACTAACAGGGGGCAGGGGGTGATGCACGTGTTACCTATATCTATAATAATGTCTTCAACCTTGGTTAAAAAGAAATCCTGTATCTTGTCACAGTCAGCCTGATTGGCGACCGTCCTTGGTTCTTTCAGATGACTCAGCTCCCTGAGTACATTAAAGGTCTCTTTCTGAGTATCTGTCGCCTCGCTGATCCTTGCTTCATAATGCGCAGATTTGGTTCTGATAATTGAAGCTTTATAGAGGGCCAATTTTACTTTGTATGCCTCCTTAGACTCTGGATCGGAAAATATCCGCCATAGTCGCTCACATTGACGGAGAGCTTGTTTTTCCCCTCTAAGTTCTTGCGTGTACCATGGGGCCCCCTTCATGCTATTCGTTATTCTTTCCCTGCGGGCAGGGGCTACCATGTCAATGGCTAGCCTCAACCGATGTAAGAATTGGTCATACTTCAAATCCGGGTCCCCGGACTGAGATCCAAGATGTAGTGTCTCGTTCAATACTTCTCTCAGCTTGGCGTCTTCTATCTTACGCCAATTCCCTACCACCCTCCACCCTGCGGATAAATGTTTGGGGCGGCTGTCTACAGGGAGTGAGAGGCTGACCAAGAAATGATCAGACCAGCTACATGGTCTGCAATCAGTATGTAGTTTAGCTGATGACGTGGTCCAAATAAGGTCCAGGGTATGGCCCTTCTCATGTGTGGGGAACTCCACGATTTGGTGCAACCCCAGCATGGTCATAGCTTCATCAAACCTGCTAGACGTACAGTCTCTTAGTATCCGATCCCAATGGTAGTTAAAATCCCCAAGAACCAGGATCTGTTGATATCTTGAACACAGATCACTCATAACTTCGTGGAACAGGTCATTGAACAACGGGGTTAACCGGGGAGGACGGTATACCACTACCACTATCAGGCATGAGGATGTAGGTCCCAACTTAATCCCCAGGACCTCTGCCCCATCCAGACTCTCCTCTACTATTTTCTCAGTGGCAAATATCCTGCGGCTAAGTATTGCAACTCCACCTCCTCTTTTATTTCCCTGCCGATTATATTACTCAGGAGGGAGGGAAGCCACTATATCAGGCCCTGAAGTATCCTCTAATCACGTCTCTGATAATGCGAGGAGGTCAGGCTCCCTCTCCTGAAGCAGCGTAAAAATTTCTAGACTGTGCTTTGTAAGGGACCGAGTGTTTAGCAGAGCAACCTTTAAACCAGAGGGTACCTCTGAACCCATGTCTCTAGACATCTGAGCCGGCACGCGGGTCATCGGAGGATTCCTACTGCCTGCTAGCAAGTTATCTGACAGGGATCCCTATAAGAGGAGCATTGATTGCTCGCAGCTGCCCCTTCCGTCCTGCCGGACGGTGCCTCGCTCAGTGGTCATCCCGACTGGAGTCCTAAACGGCAAAACCCTTGGATCTGACCGGTTGGTCTGAAGAGTCGGCAGTGGAGAATTAGTTCGCTTGACCTGCATATATCAGGTGAGTCTGTTTTGGTTCTTTGTGGATATGGTACCATTTTGGTTTGAATTTGGTACGGTCTGAGGACCGTCTTTGGGATAAAACCATTTGCAATTGTTTTGCCAGGCATAAATAGTGAATTTGTTTTCTTTTGAGAATGCCTGGAATCTATAAATTGTTTTCTTTGTGCTGTCGCTGTTGTTCTGCAGATGCTCGATTGGAAGAAGCTCAGCCGGCGCCTCCAGAAGGCACTGCAGATTTTGATATGTATGTGAAGCATGGTCTTGGCCCTATTATGTTAAGTACATTATGGCACAAATATACGAAGGGCAACGTCGAGTTGCAGTGGCCGTTAACAGGCACTTTTGATGAACAAAAGATTGGGTATTTACAGGAACAGTTATTTAAAAGACAAGGTAGACAGTCTATGTTTGATTCCCTCAGAACGTGGCAGAAAGCAGCTAGGCAGAAACGATTGAAGACGGATAAAGAGGAACGGAAGGGGAAGGTGCAGACAATGACTCAGAAAGCTGTAGCATATGATAAAGAAAAGCAGGAGAAGGGAGTTGAATGTGAAGACAGGAGGTTTCGATTGCATGTTGATAAATCATATTTGGCTCAGGAGGAACATGATACTTTTGTGGAAGAATTGTTAGATACTCGACCCCTGCCCCCATATGCTCTGCAAAGGATATATCCCACTGTCCCTGTGCCATCACAGCCGCCTGTTACAGCTGTTTCCACTGCCCCTGTATCTGCTCCTGTTATTTCTACGGCTGTGGCTTTGGCTCCTCCTCCTCCTTCTCTGCCTTCGCCGTCTGTGGCAACTGTCACTGTTAGTACACCAAGCACACCTATTGTTTCGGCATCTCTTTCTCCAGCTCTCTCCCCTCCAGCGCATCTGCCTGCTTCGATTTTACCTGGTGTGCTTCTGTTGCTTCTCCATCTTTGATGGTTCATTTCCCGGAATTATTGGGTGCTGAGACGCCAATGCGTGAATTTGAGGATAGAGATTTGACAAAATATAGTGAGCGTATGGGCCGTTTTTAGAGTCTGTGGTGGGGGATGAAGAGAAGAAGTTGGTGTCTAATCAGGCAGCGCAATGGGGTTGTAATCCCATCTACCGTGTGGAGGATGTTTGGAGTGTGATGAAAGATTATGAGCCTTTTATACAGCAGCATGCTCTTAAACATATGTCTTCTACGTTGATTGGTCTTTGGCAGCAACATTTTGGGGATGATGCGCCACAAATTTTATTCGATATTAGAGATCACGTGTATGCTAGTGGTTTGGACCCAGGTCAAGTTTTTGGGAATATTACCTCATTGGTGGCATGATAAGAGCCCTACCACAGTGTTTTAGTTTCCAATGCGGGAGGTTCATCCCATATACCACCCAGAGATACCAGAATTAACGGATCATCGTGGTAATGTTACTCGAGCGGGTGTAGCGGCCTGGTTTCAGGAACAATGGGTTTATACTCCGTAGAAAAGAAGTGAGGTTTTGTCCCTTATCCTAGAAAAAATCCTACTGCTTATTATAAGGAACTGACTGAAGCCGCCTCTTCGACAATAATGACTCTTGCTGATATTGAAATGTTTTTTGGTCTTCTTGTTCCGGTTGATATTTGGAGGCATGTTCATACTCAAGACCACGTAGCAGAGTTGGGTGGTACACGAGATCAAATTAAAGCATGGGATCAGGAAAAAAGCCAGGTGATAAGCCCCGAGCAGAGATACTTGCTTTGCCAGGCCGTATTATTAGATACATGCATTCTCTTATTCCACCGAGGAAAGTAGATTGGGACAAGTTGACAGCTTGTCGACAAAAAAAAGATGAGAGTGTGTCTGATTTTTTCACTCGGTTCGAGGATACATTTTTGGATTATAGTGGGCAGGATCTGTCGATTGAGGGAGGCGTTCGGTTGTTTGTCAACAGGTTTGTTTCCAATTTACTTCCCGAAATTGCGGCTCGTTTACCGGCTTCTGAAAGTACGTGGTCCACATCTTCCCCTTCTGTTATTTTGAATATGGCTCAATATTATGAACATCGGGACAATGAGGAGAAAGAGAGGGCAGAAAAAATGCATAAGGATTTGAAGACAAAGGTGTTGTTACAACAAGCATTTAGAGGGAATGGCAGAGGATGTGGTGGTCCTGCCCGACAGCTTCCACATACTAGTAGGCAGCCAAACACGACGCCTCTGGGGCCAAATCAGTGTGCATATTGTAAGGAGGAGGGTCACTGGCGTAGCGAGTGTCCCTTGCTTTTGCAGAAGGTGGCGTCCCTAGAGGACAAGGTTCTCGTGGACGGGGTCGTGGAGCTGGTGGGCTGATAGAGCTCAGAATGCTGCAGCCTCGCAGGGTCATTCTGATAATAATTATTTTGATGACCCTCATGATGGGCAGTGCTACCATGATGACTATGATAGCGGCTGGGATGTCTTATAGCTAGGATTGCCAGGGACAGAGTGTGGGACCAGTTCCGATACCTGTAGACCAGCGTGGGCCTTATGTAACAGCGGAACTGCAAGGTTCGACTAGGGAATTTTTGGTAGACACAGGTGCAACAAAAAGTTCTGTTTCTCGGAACATGGTCCCTGGGGCGGCTCTGTCTGGCCATAATAATGTTTCGGTAGGTTTTTCAGGTGTACCGGTTGTAAGCCTCATTTCAAGGCCCCTTGCGTTGACTATTGGTCCTTTTACTGTGGATTCCCCATTTTTGTTGACATCTAATTGTGGTGAGAATTTGATGGGCTTGGATTTGTTGAAGAAATTACATGCTACTATTTATTGTTCCCCGGAAGGTGTTTATATGACGATGGGCCCAAGTGTGAGTACCAAACAGTGCCTGTCTCTCCCTCTTCCTGCTGAATTTAATGATGTGCCACCCACTCTGTGGGCGACGGGTGATACAGATGTAGGGCTGTTGCATATACCACTGGTTTCGATACAGGTTAAATACAATGCTATTCTGCCTCGTATTCCCCAGTATAATATACTACAGGCAGGAGAACGGGCCTTTTGCAAATTATTCAGGACTTGATCAAGAAAGGGGTAGTGGAAGAGACGTCTGCCAATATTTGTAATAGTCCTATTCTTCCGATTCTTAAACGGGCGCCTTCGGGTTCCCCTGATGATCAAGAAGATGTTTACCGTTTTGTGATTGACCTGCGCGAAGTTAATAAAATAGTGGTTCCTCAGTTTCCAGTGGTTCCAGATATTACTACACTTTTGACAATGATTCCTTTCACTGCTCAATTCTTTTCTGTCATTGATTTGAAAAACGCGTTTTTCAGTATTCCTATTCATCCAGATAGCAGATATCTGTTTAGGTTCACCCTAGCTGGCAGAAGCTTTAGGTTCTGTCGAGCTCCTCACGGCTATACCGAGAATCCCAGTATTTATAGTCAGGCTCTAAAGAGTCAGTTGGATTACCTTTTGCTTCCTACAGGTAATGTATTGGTGCAGTATGTTGAGGATCTCCTTATAGCTTCTGATACCAAACAAGGTTGTAAGGATAGTACAGTTAAATAATTGTTGCATTTGGCTCAACATGGACATAAAGTTTCCCTTTCTAAATTTCAGTATTGTCGCCAGGAAGTCACCTATTTAGGTCACCCACTGTCGAAGGAGGGTAGGAGATTGACCCCTGAGCGTATCAGTACCATTCTTAAAATGCCCGTTCCACAAACTCAGAAAGATGTGCGTGCTTTCATAGGTATCACTTCCTACTGTCGGCAGTGGATACCTAGTTATTTCCTACTAATCAAGCCCTTGCTTGCACTAACAACGAAAGAAGTGCATGAGCCTTTGCCTTGGACGTCCGAATGTCAGCAGTCTTGATGGCTGGTTGTGCGCTTTCTGTCCTAACACAAACATTTGGAGATAAGCAACGGCCATGTGCTTATTTCTCTGCTGTCCTTGATCCAGTCGCAAGGGCCCTCCCGAGTTGTCTAAGAGCGGTCGCGGCCGTTGCCATTCCGATCAGACAATTGGCTGGACTTGTACTGGATACTAACCTCACAGTTATGGTACTCAATGCTGTAGACACACTTCTGAATAAGACAAAGACACAGCACCTCACCAGTCCACGTCTTACTGGTTATGAATTGACATTGTTTGCTAAACATATCACGATTAAAAGATGCGCTACTCTGAATCCAGGCACATTACTACCCCTCCCTTCCGATAGTGATGAAGTTGACAAACATGATTGTATCTTCCGGACGGAAGAAGAAACGAAAGCACAGGTAGACTTGACTGATGTTCCCTTATCTGACCCACAAGGGGAACTATATGTCGTTGGCTCTTGTTTTAAATTACCAGATGGCACTACAAC
Organism: Calotriton arnoldi; assembly: GCA_963921515.1. Lineage (NCBI taxonomy): Eukaryota > Metazoa > Chordata > Amphibia > Caudata > Salamandridae > Calotriton > Calotriton arnoldi. The sequence continues at coordinate 68,687 of CAWUFW010014375.1, read as the reverse complement.
TGCTGCTTATGCTATTACCACCCTACCCTCTCTAGGTTCCGCGCCGGGACACTCTCGAGTATCTGTGCGCATTATAAAATAACATAACATACGTACAGTAGTAGAGACATCCTGTGTTCCTTATCAGTCAGCGCAAGCTGCTGAGCTTGCTGCCCTTATTCGAGCTAGCGAATTAAGTGAGGGGCTGGTTGTCAATATTTATACTGACAGCCAGTATGCCTTCGGAGTCGCATATAATTTTGGGCGACCCTGGGCTGAGAGAGGGTTTCTTACTTCCCATGGCACCAAAATCCAGCATGGGCATCTTATATTGAGACTTTTATCTGCCTTGACACTCCCTAAGAAGTTGGCCATAGTAATGTGTAGCGCCCACCGGAAGGTCACTGATGATGTGGGTAGGGGAGATGCTTTTGCAGATCAGACAGCTAAGGAAATGGCTCGGACAAAGATGAAAAGAATGTTTGTAGCAGGTCCGGCTAGGTGGGTGCCTGAGGCTGTCATGTTTGAGGACACTCTTGATAATGTAAAGGAGATACAAAGTGAGGCCACAGTAGAGGAATTAGCTGTGTGGCAGGAAAGTACAGCACAATTGAACGATGAGGGATGTTGTATTGACAAGTCAGGAAAACAGAGATGGATGTTGCCCGATGCGTATGTTCTTCCTGTGATTACGATGGCCCATGGCCCAGCCCATATTAGCGCTAAGGGTATTTGCAAATTGTTAGACCCTGTATGGCAGAATGACAATATTCCAAAGACAGCCGCGCACTTAGTGAAGTACTATATGGTGTGCATGATGCACAATCCTGGAAAGGGCACCCCTACACCACCTGGTAATTTTGCACCACCCACTTTTCCTTTTGTTCTCCTCCAAATGGATTACATCAAATTAGAAAGATGTAATAATTTGAAGTACGTTTTAGTGGTTGTATGTGCATTCAGTAAATGGTTTGAGGCTTATCCCACAAAAGATAATACAGCCATTTCAACCGCAAAGGTACTCCTGAAGGAGTTCTTTCCTCGTTTCGGCTTGCCCCGTTTGATCTGGAGTGATAACGGAAGTCATTTTAATGCAAGAGTGATCCAATTGATTTGTGATGGTTATGCATTAGGCAAAAGTTCCATGCAGCCAATCATCCACAGTCAGCAGGTTTGGTTGAGAAGTAAGGGTGGGCGGAATGTGCGTAGTCGCGTTACGCAAAATTCCACGAAACGGTAAAAAATCTCCGCGAGCACGCAGAATTCCGCAAGCACGCGTAATTGCTTGTTCCACCCGTTCGCGATGCGTTTTTCCTGTTCGGGGACGCTGTTTGCGTGCTCGGGGGAAATATCTCGCGAACTTGCCCATGCGGTCACCAATTGGCGCGGCCATCTTGTTTCACTTGTCCCGCCCGCTCGCGATGCGTGTTTCCTGTTCGCGAACGCAGATGTCCGATGGCGCGTCTGAATGACGTGTTCGCGATCGCACACTCCCGCGGGATCGCACGAGCGGATAGGAAAATTTGTCGGCGAACGCAGGGATCCCAGTAAGTCACTACCACGCGCGCAAACACGCATTTTGAAAGCGCGAACAAGGAAAAAATTCCGCTACGACGCGGATCGCGGAATTTTCGGCAATTCCGTGTTCTCTGCGGAACACGGAATTGCCAAAATTTCGCAAATTCCGCGAGCGGAACGGAATTTACCTCCCAGGCCCAATGGTACTCTCAAGCTCAAACTGGCAAAGATTCAGGAGACCACAGGGTTGAAGTGGCCAAATGCTTTACAGTTAGCTCTTTTGTCAACCAGAAGGACAGCACATTCTAGGAAAGGATTGTCACCGTACAAGGTCGTGTTTGGGCGCCCGGCAAATGTCTGGGGCGTCCTACGACCTTGGCGGTTTTCTGATATTGAGTATCCATTGTTGGTTGATTACCTTGGCCAGTTAACTGAAAGTTTGCATTCTATTTACCAACAGGTACACCAGAAGGACCCGGACACAAGATTCAGCCTGGCGATTACATTTTAATTCAAAATTTCCAGCGGAAGAAAAGTTTGGCGCCGCGTTGGAGGGGGCCGGAACAGGTCCTGCTAGCCCACTCATACAGCAGTGAAGGTCACTGGCCGTAAGAACTGGATTCATGCGACTCACTGTCGCAGGATTCCTCTACCCCTGCCCTACGACCAGTGGGTGAAGGATAGAATAGGGGACTCCGAGTGCAAGACAGTGCCTTGGTTTGTCCCCTTCAGTGATGCCAAACTGACCTGGATGCAAACAGACGTGGAAAATGATAATGGGCTAAACGCAGCAGTTCCTCTGGAAATACGAGCTATTAAGGAGCCTCTTTTCGGTGATCCTTCTGTGCCTGGAGCCACTAGGTACAATTTGCGCCCTCGGCTGGGGAACAGTGCATCAAAAGAGAAGAAAGATTAGTTAGGGATGGACTGTGTAAGTCAGGCTGTACTTTGCTAGGGTACCAACTGAATTAGTTCAGGGTGATGAGAGTTTTGTGCACTGTTTGCACATTGGACAGGATTAATAAAGATATCCCATGGAGGTACAATATCCTGGTCGACGTGGGATACGAGCTTAGGACAGAGCAAGCTCCACCGCCGGTGCTCAAGAGCACCAACGTATTGATGAACAATAGGAGCCTGTATCAGTGAGGCTCAGATGGACACTGGGAACTTGTATACTACTTTGCATCTTGCCCCCTCCTTATTTTCCATTATTCACCATGTATCCGTTTGGCAGAATGGTTGCTGAGGAAGAGCAGCCAGTGATTCCCCCTGTTTACACACATGTATTTTGGTCCACAAGGAAAAAGGTTATATGTGCTGTTTTTGTGGTTTTGTTGCTATTGATCTTGGGTGGGGTGTCATGGGTTTTGGAACAGGATCAGGATGCACCATCATGTACCAAGGGTAAGGTTATGCCTCAGGTTCGGCAGAAAAGAATGATCCAGAGTAATATATTTCTAGATACGCATAAGAGATTCTTTGGAGAAGGTACTGCTTGTTACGAAACGAAAAACACAAAGAGGGGGGACGGGGAGCTAAAAGAAAGAAACGTCCAGACCCCAGGCTCCCAAGGCTAACGTAATAATCACTGGAGGGTGACTGTTCCTAAAGAGAAGAGAGACAGCTAGCCTATTTGGTCACTAGGAGAGATTGTGAGTGAGACTATTTCACAGAGTAGGTTGGAAGCGAGACATTATGAAGGTGGGGGAATTCCTCCTTTTCGAAAAAGTGTCCTCACACACCCATGCGGGTGTCATGCTTCATCATCGGGCATTGCTCCTCGTGGGGGTGGCGCTGCAGTCCCCCACGGGCCACGCGAGAGGGCTCTTTATCGGAGTTCTTTTCGGAGAAACGCCACAGTAGTGAGTGCAGGTGTGTGGGGGGAAAGGAAGGTGAGTGAATTAAAAATACTCCACTGGTACCCTAAAAAACTTTATTCAGGGGTCCGTGTAGTCTGGTTAAAGCAGATGACAAGAGAAGGCATCTAGATTAAGTATATCAGAGGGGTGAGTGTTTTCCTTCTGTTTTATTGTCAACAAGTGAAAGTGATAGTGATAGGTGAATCAGTTAGGCCGACATGTTTCACGCCTTAAATATGTCCCTAATGGATCCCTTGGCGTTTCATCAGGACCGTGCTAAAAGTGAAAGAGGTTAAAAATAGGAATCTGAGACGATGACACCCAGTATCCCTATAATACCTATGTTCAGGTTTTTTAGGCGTCAGTGCACCTAGAGGAACGCCCACTAGGAGTTCCTAAATCCAACCTAGAAAGAAAAGAAAAAAAGGGCAACATTTTTTGGGAGAGATAGTCATAGCACTCCTTAGTGCCGTGAAAAAATTGTGCGTTTGACTCATACACTACATTCGTGTAATGCTAGGGGCAGGGAGGCATGCTGTCACATTCATACCCCAGTCGCTGGGAACCTGCTATGCAGTGCTCACACACACTGCAATATCAATGCCCACAGTAGTCGCTTGATGCGAATCACGGCACCTCAACACACAGGAACTGTGTAGAAGAGTCAGCATGCTGGTGTGGGCAAACTCGATACGTGTATCCACATATGGGAGCCGTGATTGGTGGTGCAGTCCGTTAAAAAATACACCTGCTATGCCACTTCCAGTAAAAAAGTTACTCGGTGCGAGTAACGGCGTCGGAAATAATCGTGAGACAGACAAACAAACAGACATACAACATATATATCCTACCCCACCAGTAGTTAAGGCTGGCCTCATCGGCGTTGAAGTGCAGAAAGAAGAGGACTACCTGCGAGTGATATGGTGGAAAATGAGCGGTGGGCGATTATGGTCAAGAGCATACCTCTTTCGATGTGCAAGCCAGACCGAAAATACTCACGGAGCCTCTCCTGGAATGCAGCGTATTACCTGCCCTCCGCTGCTCGAATGCCGGTGGGAGGTGGTGAAAGCTGCTTCTGTATATGTGCCACGCCCGCACGTCAACTCGGAGAGGAACGCGGTGTTGCGCATCGCTGTGTACGTGCATCTGTTTCGTGGCGGCCATATTGGGTGTAGGAATGCCCCAGTATCTACAGAGTTAAACGAACAGGATGTTTAATGGCTGGCCCCATTAAAAGTATATATTCAAATAAAATTTGAAAAGTGTATTATGCGTAAACAAAGAAATATTGGCTAAGATGTCGGCCAGGGTAATTGGTCCGTGCGAGTGTATCTTAGTACAATGGTGTATCATGGCGGCCATATTGGGTGTAGGAATGCCCCAATATCATAAGGGTTAAACGTACAGAGTGGTTAACGGCTGGCCACATTAAAAGTATTTATTCAAGTTAAATTTGAAATGTATATTATGCGTAAACAAAGACATATTGGCAGAGATGTCGGCCAGGGTAATTGGTCCGTGCGAGTGTATCTTAGTACAATGGTGGTAGAGGTATCATGTTGATACAATAGAGGTAAGAGCCGAGTTAAGTATCCCGGCCTGGACACAACGAAGTGGAATAGGGGGTGTGTCGTGATGGCCGTGTTTGTTACCCCACTGAATCTAGTTTATGGACCACATATCCTCTGTCTTTAGTGAATTATACATATACTGAACCCCCTGACTTTGTAGAGATAAAAAGAGTTTTTGGATCAGGTTATTCAGGACCATGCCTGTACTATCGAAAACCATTGGGGGAGGACTATCCTGGCTGTGATAATAACACTTATTGTGATAATTTCTATATGGAAGAGCAGAACATCATGTTGGTACATTGGCATTATAAAGAATTGACGATCCCCGGCAGGCTGGTTATTATCCTGCTTGTTGTCCTATTATTAATAGTACTGACACGTCCTTGTACATAAATTGTTCTGGATTAGTGATGTAGAAAGAAACGATACCTTTGGTACAAGCAGACGATAGAAGTACAGTCGGAATGAATACCCGATATTCTGCTGTGGTTTATGATAGACCGATTTATGCACACTCAGGTTTTTCTTCCTGTCTAATGGGACATATTCTAATATTCATAATGGTACAAATGATGTGGCACTTGGGATGGTGCTGCCTCTGGGTGTTCCTTGTAAACAAGCAAAGCCTAAAGTAAGATGGGTTAAAAGGACATTGACCAAATAATTCTGTGAAGGAGTAACACATCTTGAAGTCAATAATTATAGTAATGGTATTACTTTTGGATATATTCTTTCCTCCATAATTACATTTGGTGGTACTGCTATGGCCAGGGGTGAGAAAGCTAGAGAATACTTTGGATGTAAGCTGCAAATGTTGTCTAACTCCACAGTAACAGCTTTGCGTGACATCACCACCCAACTGGAAAGTATGCGGACCTATTCCGAGCAGACTAGATATGCAGTTGATTTCATCCTAGCTAAGAGTGGTAGTGTGTGCGCGGTAGTATGAGACCAGTGTGTAGTCGGGATCACCAATATGGAGAAGAATATAACGCAACGCATTTTAGATATCCTGGAGAATGTCAAAGGAATGGAAAGTGGGAACTGGAGTTGGTCTCTTTTTGGCAGCTGGGGTTGGATTCTTGAAAGGGTGATTTATTTCATTGTGATCTTGATCTCTTATTGTGCCCTTGTTTAATGCCTTCCCTTCTGTTGTTCCTATTGTACCACCCTTCTTACTCCTAAGAGGAAAATATCAATTAATGATACAAATGCTACAATTATGATACAGAAGGAAATAGACGATGTCATGCAGATAGATTAGGGCATCGTTGAGACCTCTTCTCTCCTCACTGTCTCCCTCCATCATGCTGAAAGTATGGAGTGTTCCTAAAAGGTTCACCCATGATTTATTGATTTATGTGTTCTTTGTTATTATCAGAAAATGTTTAGCTCATGCTAAAAGTAGGGTCTGTTAGAATAGAAAAATTCATGTTTGTGCATTGTTCTATGTATGTTAGCATTTGCGACGCCATTTTCTATGCCGGCGCCATTTTGTGTTATAATCGAAACTTATATTTCCGAGAAAAGGCCTCTGTTAGGTTCTGTTTCTCCAAGGTTAGGCTTTGCTTCATTAATGAATAGACTGTTCTTATTAGCGTATACCTTTCCCTCTAGATAGATGTAATGTTGATGTCTGTGTGCTGAGTGAAGTCTGAGAGTTGATTACAGTTGGAGGGAGGATCATATGGTACAATAGTCACATGATGTGAAAGGAGCAGACTGCCATCTTGGAAGGGAAAGGAACATCACTGTGGTGAATGTAGTAACTCAGACTCAGAGATAAATGTATCAACATCGAGTATAAGAGAGAGCTCATCCGGAATGCCCATTAAATTATAATTGTCAAAGTAGAACGCTGCAGCATTCTACAGAATGCATCAAATTGCGAGGGATAGGGACAGAAATGGAAGGGAGAGAGGGATAGAAGGTAATTTAAATATTTCAGCTATGCCTCCTTCACCAGGATCGATTTTCTCAGTGTTTAATGTATGATTAGTGATAGAGCTTCCCTAACACTGTGGTAAGGGTTCTAGATCAATGCTACTGCCGTGCATAGGTGTCTTGGTTCAGACTGGTTCAAATTCAGGGTCAGGATAGGCACACCCATCAACATCATCCATTTTCCATGAATTTCTACTTTGCCCACTCTTACTCACACACCTAGCTACACTCCTGATGCGCCACCATTTACCATATTGTGTGATAAGACTTCATTTGTTAAGCTGAACAATCTATAAGGGCTATAAAAATGTGGAATTTCCATTCTCTACTGTCAGAGGTAATCATATACCTACATCTCCCACTCTCAACTCGTGACCTGACTCTGTGTACGTGTGATATCTCTACTTGGGAAGTGGGTCGTGGGGAGTGTAAAGGCAGCATTCCAAAGTGTAAATTATTGGCACCAACAAATTCAATTATCTGATACTGTAAAGTTTACTGATTTTAGCAAATGAGCTTCACATTTATAGAAGATTTAATATACCAAAATGTTCAAGCTTTATCTCAATCAAATGATTTATCAATGACCAGAAATCAACATGCCCGAATTGTTAAGACAAAATCTAAAGTAGCCATGATACTGAAGTAGCCAAAACGTGTTTTGCGGAATAACCCCTTCTTCAGGGCTATAGAAAGAAAAAAGGAAAAAGGGGAAAAGTTTTCACTCAATTGTAAAAACAGTATTTATGAAGAACAGTGAAAATGAGCATTTCTGTTCATCAAAATCCACATTACTGTTTAACCAATATAAAAAAGTAGAAAATAATTGGGGAATATAGGACAAGAGGACACTAGAACATCATAAGAGACATTAACAAGCTTTATCCTGAGAATGGAAAAGGGGGTATAAAAGAAAGAACGGAAGAGAAAAATTGAAAGGGAAAGTAAACTGATCTGATCTAATAGAGTACATGTGTCTGAATATCATGGACTCACTAGGAAACAAACGGCCTACCTCATTAACTAAATATAGTATTATATCAAGTCTCTACATACAAGTAAGGTGAGCAACAATCATGGGATCAATGTGCAGAACCTTATGCGTAGTGACCATCCACAGTGAGTTGGCATGTGTGTGTGTACGTTCAAGCTAGTGTTCGTGCATCTGGGTATTCCAAGAATCCTTCAGATAAAAATGTGACTCCATATAGCGTAGAAACAGAGAAGATAAAAGTAAGAGATGTAGAGCGACATGAAGTAACTGGGTTGCAGTATACTGACATAAACACATACATCCAAAATCCAAAACGGGAAATGGACAGAAAAGAAATAACATCACGAAACCGAACGCTGCAAACGGGAGAAAGCCATGAAGTACGAGAGAACCCCACAGGTTTAGGGATTGCCACCGGGAACAAGTCCGGATCATCTCATCTATTTGAAGTGCCTTTCAGAATACAACACATAAGCAAAAGTGAACTATGGGAAAGCCCATATCCATAACAAGAAACATACAGAACTACAACCGAGTCACCCATTGACAAAGCATTACACGATACAACGTGAGTAAAAGAGGAGTCAATACAATTCCATAGTTTATTGTTTAGTTAGTTAAAACCATAACAAAAATGGGCAAAATACAACAATATGATTTCTTAATTAAAAGGAGACGTTGGTCGACATCACGGGAGTGGGCAGGATGTATCAAAAACAATTTCTTAATTGAAAAGAGACGTTGGATCACATCACGATTGGCCATTAAATCCTTATATGCGAATAGTCTGAGCTCTTGGTGTTGAAACTAACCAAGGCTGAGGACACAAACTTCTTTCTAAGTGTAATTTATACTACACATTTGTCTGAAAGTAGTATACAATGTGCAAAGTTAAAAAAGCAGATTCAATGTGCAAATATGCAGAGCGTTCTCTGGCTTGAATTGCCGAGAGTATAAAGTGCTTTGTACTGCCTAGAACGTTTTAAGTTTTAATTAATGTTTAAACGTGTTAAAAATTATAAAATAGTTCAATTAAAGTTACTTTGCAATCAATTAGACCCTTATCTCAGAAATCTATCTTCAAAAACATCGAACTCGTGATTGTTGAGCGAGATTGAGCAATCCCCTCTATACCTGCTGTGTTTGTAACTGTTTGTTTATTTGTTGAAGAAACTTTGTTGCCCTACAGGAAAGCTGCAACAACTGCCTATTCAGCAAAGCCATCACAGCGGGTCGGCATGATCTTATATGAAGTGACCGGAGAGCCGGAAAGAAGAGTCATGAATATAAACGGGCTTGATGAATAGTTAGACTTACAAATAATGTAGCAACAAATTACATCCTCCTGAAAATGCAACACAAAATAAAACATAGAATAAGGAAAAGAAATATGAGAGAAATACTTAATGGCCCCTGTTAAGCAAGCCAGGTATGGGCAGTTAAACTCAAAAAAGCCCCGCAAGAGGTATTTAAAAAGAGAGCAATGCATTCCTGCAGCAGTCATCACATCGTCATTTGTCTAACAGAATCAATCAACCAACATGCTTAAATACATAATTGGTAACTCCTCACAATAGGCTTCACCTGTCATGATAAGTCCTGATTTGTCAATTTAAATTAAAAACAATTCCGTGTGCCGACATGAAACCCCAACATGGAATGGAGATTCATATTGGGGCAGGACCACCCCGAATGAAAAAAACATGATACCATTTGTGTGTTATAGTAAGGCATACTTAATATGGGTCTAAACACAATACAAAAAAAACCTTATAATTCACAAAGGACATAATGACCAGAGGGCGAAGTGAAAAAAATGATTTAAACTTGCATGAAATAAAACCTAAATGATGACTGAGCATCAAAAAACAAAATTTGCAGCATCTCATACTGGAGATAGCAGGCTAGAACACCCCTCAAGCCTCATAGATCAGCAAGGTCCGTGCTATTAGGGTAGCCTGTTCCTATAAAGAGCACAGCAGATTCTGTGTGCCTAATCTGAGCAGAAATCTACATCTCACAAAAAAACATAATCCGAAAATGATTTAAAATCAATCGCGATGAAGTGAAGAAATCTAATAACGATAAGGAAATGGAAAAAGCAAAAAATATTTACAGACCAACTATTTGGCAAAGGGGGTCTAGAACACCCGCTGACCCCTAACCAGAAATATCCATACCTGTGTGCTATACAGATCCCATGATAAATATCACAGCTAGAGTGTTAAATAAAGATATGACCTCATTCCTAATGAGGGAAGAAAGGACTGAGTCCCGTAATATCACTTCCGCATAACAAAGTAAGACCCATTGTCCAATTGCCTTTGAAGGCATGCAATAATGGCACTAAAGCTATATACACTGATCAGTCCCCCAGGGAGGTCCGTATACCTTCCGTGCGCCAATGTGCTACTATCACCATTTTAGGAGAATAATGAGTTTAAATATTGAAGTCCAAGAGACAATAACAATGCCATGAATGATACTGCAAACCCAGTTAAAAATGGGGAATGGCCCCTAGCCTCGTCAAAAGCCAATGGTTCAGGAGTAAAACGGACCAAGGCAAAAAAGTCTGATAGAATGAATTCAAAATTATGTGAAGGGTCCAGATCAGTAAGAAGATATAGATCAGGGTATATAATAAAGTTAGGCCAACAGGGCATACCAAAGAAAAGAACTAGAAAAAAGTCTTACATTCCAAAATTGGGAATACATTATGTAGGTAAAGCATAAGCAGTATACATTTGTTATAAGGATCGGCACACAGCATAACACATATCTTAACTGACCAGTGCAGTGTACATTTCTGTATCAACATTTAAACCATATTGAACAGTTTTATGGGAGGTTATCCACATACTCGCCTTCCTACGTAGTTTGAGGTCTCTATCTCCCCCTCTGTAATGAGCTGCGACATGGTCAATACCCATGAGTCCAATTTTGTTCAGTTGATCCAGATGGTGATGGCTGGTAAAGTGCATTGCTATAGGAGACCTAGGGTCCGCATGTCTTATTGATCCCAGATGTTCTTCCCATCTGGTCTTGAGTGATCTTTTCGTTGAACCTCTGTATTGTATTTTACATACATAAATCAACATGTAGACACAGTAAGTTGTATTGCAATTCATCAACTTTCTGATGTAAAAAGATTTTGATTCATCATGCTTGTAAAACATAATAGCTGTGTCCTTTACATAGTGACAACGGACACAATTACCACATTTATAGTTGCCCCGTGGTTGTGGATTCAACCAGATGTTTCCTATGGTTGATGAATATCTAGTGCTATCACCAGGACTAAGGATCTTTTTAAGAGTATCATCTTTCCTGTAGGTGACCTAGGGACGTCTAAGAAGAACACTATTCAGGTCCTTGTCCAACTTTAGAACATCCCACTGTTTTGAAAGTATTTTGAAAATTTGTCGGTTCTCAGTACAAAAGGTTGTTATAAATATTACATGTGAGTTAATAATATGTCTAGTACTTGCCTTATTTCTCTTGGTGTTAGAGAGTAAAGAGGTGCGTTGGACTTTCTGAGCCCTATCCAATGCAGATGTGAGTATTTTGTTAGGATAACATCTTAGGGGTCGATTCCGATGTCGTTCGGAAGGGCTCCAAACGGGATTCAGAAAAAGCAAATCCGATTTGGAACGTATGTTTCTGACCGAATCGTCCCCAGTTCCGAATGACCAAGTACGATGCGAGGAAGCCATCCGCGCCGACTGAATCGGTTACGAACCTGAATCAGTCAGACCGACTTGTTCGGAGCCGATTTGTTCAGCTCAATGGGTCCGGCTTTCCGAACAAGCGAGTACGATGCCCGATTCTGACCGCAGTACCGATTTGGTTTTAACGAGATGAAATGGCTGTGGGAATCGGACTTCGGGGGGCCGTACCAGGCCCCCCTTCACCCGGGGCCCTCCGAATCGGTCACAGGGGGGTACCCATGGGTCCCCCCTTTCCATGCATGCACAGTGTGGCACGCTTTTCCCCACCCACCCCTTTTTGCACTGGGAGCTTGTGTACGCGTTAGATACACAGGCTTCCATTGAGTTTAATGGGAGTCCGACCGAACCGAGTCCGTCACTATAGGGACACATAGAAATCGGTCGGTCGGACTCACGGAGCGCGATTCATTTGGAAAGCTCTCCGGACCCGAGTCATTCAGAGGGCTTTCCTAACAAGATCGTAATCAGGCCCTTAGTCTAAATCTCAGAATACAGTCAAAGGTTTGTTATTCAAAGTCTGCTGAGTCACTACAGTTACGTTTGAGTGTCAGCAATTCACCATAGGGGATACTGTTCTTTTGTTTGATAGGATGCCCTAAGCTGTAGTGCTATTCCTAGCAGTAGGCTTCAGGTATGTTCTGCAATGTAAAAGGTTGTCTTTTACAAGAATTTGAAGATCCAGAAAAGAGAAAGATTTGCTGTTATATTCTATGGACAATTCAACATTTAAAGTATTGTTGTTAAGAAAGGCGTTATATTCAAGAAGCTCCTCAACAGAGCCATCCCAAATACAGAAAATGTCATATATATATAATGGTACCAAGCTAGTACCTTCTGGTATCCAATGTGTAGTTTCTCATTCCAGGTGTGCTCCCTTTCATACCAACCCATGAAGAGGTTGGTATAACAGGGAGCAAACCTCGAACCCATTGCCATGGCAAGCAACTGGTGACAAAGCTATTTCTGAAACAGAAAGTAGTTGTTCTCAAGCACAAAGTTAGTCATGTTGAGAATCATTTGAACATGTTTGAAGCGACTTGCACTTTAAAGGAGAAAAAGTACTGCAATGCTTTTAGTCCATCTGTGTGGGAAATAATCATATATACGTTTTTGACATCCATGGACCCCAAAAGCAGCTTCTCTCCCACGGGATACCAGATAATTTGCCCAGCGGGTCTTTAGTATCTTGAATAAATGAAGGCAACGTGTTCACCATGGGTGCCAAGTGGATATCTATGTATTCAGACATTTTTTTAGTACAGGGACCTATACTGCATATGATAGGCATGCATGGGGGATTGGTTCCCACTTTGTGTATTTTGGAAAGGAAGTAGATGATAGGGGTGGTGGGGTCATTGACAGACAAAAGCCTTTATTTGTTCCATTAATTCACCACATTATGAAATTATGTGACTGCCTTGACGTAAATTTCATGAGAACATCTCTCATAATCCAAAGGCACATTATGCTGTCACAAAGCTTCTTGTTCATAATTGGAAAAGTCCTTTAGGACCACACTGCCTCCTTTGTCTGCTTCACTTATGATGACATTGCAGTCTTCTCACAAACATTTCATAATCAGAATTTCTTTATTGCTAAGATTAGTATTAACAGGTATTTTCTGCAACAAATCAAAGTCCTTCACAGTTAAATCATAAAGACATCAATCAGATTCTCTTTAGAAAGAATAGGAGCAAAAGTGGATTTCTTGTTAGTCCACTATCCTGTAGATTGTGCCCCTCTATGGGCAGTTCTATAGCTATGTCCTCTATATCTAGAGTCACTGAGTCATCTAAACTCATGAGTGTCTGAGAATTAGTCAAATCCTGGATGATAAGCGTTGAGAAATGAGGTTCCAATTCAATCGCCCGATGTCTATTAGGCTCATTGGCAAAATATTTTTGAGTTTCAGAAGTCTCACCAACTTGCAAAGCTCTGTCTTGATTAGAAAGTTTTTATAATGATAAGTAGGGGAGAACGATAGACCCTTTTCTATGACAGTGATTTACTCTTGCATCAAATGTTTGGAGGATAGGTTGACAATTAGGGAGGATTCTGGATTTTCATCCCTTCTTTGGTCATAGTTCTGGTCTGTGCTATTGTGTTTGGCTGATTGCCTCCTTGTGCTTTTCTGCCCACCCCTGTTTTCTCTCTTTGAGATCACTCCTGTTGTTGTTTTCTCTCACAATGCCACAAGGTCTCGGTCAGTCTCATCTTTTTTAGCTCGTGAAAAAAATTGCTGCCTTTGTTACTAGGGCCAGGGTCTAATTCGGTGTTTGAGTTATCAACATCAACACTGTCAGCGTCTGGTAATGAGACACTTTCTAATGAAGGGGCTTTTAACTGCTAAGTCTCATCTGAATCCTAAATCTAATTTCCTGTCGTAAGAATAAGTACGTCCAGAAATGAGAGACTACACGTTGGATACCAGAAGGTACTAGCTTGGTACCGTTATATTGATGACATTTTCTGTATTTGGGAGGCCCAGTTGAGGAGCTTCTTGAATAGCACACCTTCCTTAATAACAATACTTTAAATGTTGAATTGCCCATAGAATATAACAGCAATTCTATCACTTTTCTGGATTTTTTAATTTTTGTAAAAGATAACCTTTTACATAGCAGAACAAAACGGAAGCCTTCTGCAAGGAATAGCATCCTGCACTACAGCTCAGGGCATCCTATCAAACAAAAGAACAATATCCCCTATGGTGAATTGTTGAGACTCAAACGTAACAGGAGTGGCTCAGCAGACTTTGAATCACAAGCCTTTGAGTGCGTTCAGAGATTCAGACTAAGAGGTTATCCTAACAAAATACTTACATCTACATTGGATAGGGTCCAGAAAGTCCAGTGCACCTCTTTACTCTCTAACACTAAGAGAAGTATAGGGTAGAATGTAACTTAAGTTATAACAAATTTAAGTATAGATAATAATTCTATAAAAATGTATGTTATTTATTATTGTATATTTTAATTGTGTTGTGTTTTTAAATGTAAATAATATTTTACTTATTAGTAGAATATATTTTTGTACTTTAATTATAATAATATTTGTAGTTATTTATGATATCTATGTAACATTGTAATACATATTTATTTTATTTTATTTTAAAAATAAAATATATTTGTATTTCTTTTTGTTTACATATTTATATTTTTATTTGTTTACTTTGTGTTTGAAATTATTTTATCATGTGGAAGAGGATTTGTTCGTTTCTAATATTGCAGTGACTGGAGTGGAATTAGTAAATTTTACCCCTTTGCAATCCATCACTTTCCCTACTGTTGCACTTATTGGAGTGGGAATAGTAAATTTTACCCTTCCACAATCCAACATTTTCCCTAGTGTTGCACTGACTGGAGTGGGAATAGTAAATTGTACACCTCCTCAATTCAACACTTTCCCTACTGTTGCACTGACTGGAGTGGGAATAGTAAAGTTTACCCCGCCGTAATCCAACACTTTCTCTAGTGTTGCATTGACTGTAGTTGGAATAGTACATTTTACCGCTCCTCAATCCAACACTTTCCCTACTTTTCTAGTGGCTGGAGTGGGAATAGTATATTTTAACTCTCCGCAATCCAACACTTTCCCACCGGCTGCGCTGACTCGAGTAGGAATAGTAAATTTTACCCCTACGCAATCCAACACTTTCTCTACTGCTGCAGTGAATGAAGTGGGAATAGTTAATTTGACCTCTACGCTATCCAACACTTTCCCTAGTGTTGCACTGACTGGAGTGCGAATAGTATATTTTACCTCTCTGCCATCCAACTCTTTTTCTACTGTTACTCTGACTGGAGTGGGAATAGTTCATTTTACCTCTCTGCTATCCAACACTTTCCCTAGTGTTGCACTGGCTGGAGTGGAAATAGTATATTTTACCTCTCTGTAATCCAACACTTTTTCTACTGTTACACTGATTGGAGTGGGAATAGTAAATTTTTCCTCTCCGCTATCCAACACTTCGTCTAGTGTTGCACTGACTGTAGTGGGAATAGTATATTTTACCCCTCTGCAATCTAAAGCTTTTCCCTATTGTTGCATTGAGGGTAGTGGAAACAGTAAAATGTGGATCCTCTGCAATTCAATAATTAATCTATTGTTGCAGTGACTGTAGTGGGAATAGTACATTTTACCCTTGTGTGACGTAACTGTTTTTCTACTGTTGCATTGCGTGAAGTGGGAGTAATACATTTGATCAGGGGTGGTTTCTCCATTAGGGCTGTGGGGCTGTGCCCCTCTGAAAAGTCCCTCACATTTACATTAAAAAATATAAAATAGATCGATTTTGAGTAAATCAACTTTCTTAACATGACGCACGACGCAGGGCTTTCTGTTTTAAAGTACTTCATTGCCATTGGGTTCTCTGGTTGTATGCACACTGTAGGCCAGTGACGCAATAAGCGACACGGTTTTGAGCGTGGGCGACTTCGTCCCTGCGGGAATTCAGACGTCTGTCAATCAAAGACGTAGATCCCACCCTTTCGTCATACGTGAGAGTGGATGCAAGCACTTCTGAGCCAGTGCCTTGTTCCCGGTAATGGTAAGTGATTGCAAGCTAATGCTGTGTTCTGTATATTGTGCCGAGACCCCTCATCACTCTAACCTCCCCCACTGTGACACCCCAGGCCCTCGAGGCACATTGCTCCCTTGTGAAATGGATCCAAATAAGGAGCAGGGTTCGCTCCTGTTCCCTTGCGAAATGGATATAAATATCTGAGTCAGGCCCAAAGCGAGAGATATGTGCTTACTTTGTAACATGTGCTCACAGTGGCCAGTTCTCTGATGAATGGCATTAAAACTGGCCCTGTGTACATGCCCCTAAGTTAACACTGATGCTAAAAACATGGATTGACTTGCAAACAATGAATGTTAAAAACGTCGAGGGAATGCGTTTCAGCGATTTAGTTCCTCTCTTATTTTGCATGCTTTACTTAATCTTGCATTCCCCACGAGTCAGCTATTTTATAATGTTGTTGTTTATCTGTATTTTTTTCTGTGCATACTTTGAAGCTTGAGCCATGCCAGGTGTTTATGAGGGGCTTTGATTGCGCGCTCAGGTGCTAAGGCTAAAGCCAAACAAAGTGCCTGTCAGTGGGTTGGCCTCTCTGCAGAGCACACAGAACAATGTTTGTGTATTCCATTTGCAAATGAAATTCTGTGGATATGTGTGTGAAGGGGGTACACTGATGTCAATATATTTGCAAGGCAAAAGTAAAAGAAATTAAAGTGCTTAAATTTGAGGGAGTGCAGTGCATGTTGGGGGTGGTAAAGTGACAGAGATGCGAGGAAGGGCATTCGGGGAAGAGTGAAAAGAGGATGCTGAAGAGGAAAGAGAGGGGGTTGAAGATGTGCAGATGGGCAAGATATGCAGAGAAAAAGAGGATACATATCTAACATAAAGCATACATAATTGAAGGCCAAAACTCCTTCCACAGGCCTCAGTGCTATTTAATTCACAGACTCACTATTTCAGAATTTAAACATTTCCAATGTTAATTATGTATAAGAAATCATTGTTGTTACTCATTTATCTTAAACAGCTAACACCCAGTGACAAAGCCAATCATACTGACAGGCTTTAGGCGTATGTCAGTTGCTGTGCCATTTATCTGGATAAAATTACATCTCAGAGAGAAACCAAAATACCGGTCTGAGGGCACACTATGGGAATCACAGAAATGTATTTGGCATGTTCCTTTATAGAGAGCACCCACTTTTTTCATCTCACTTAAAGACCTGTCTGCACATATTTCTATATGACTGGTTACAGCTTGCATCTGTGGGTGCTTCTCGAAGTCTGGTTAGAGCATATTTTTCCAAAGTTAATGCTGCGTGCAGTGCAAGACACTGGGCAAGCATACATTTTAAAGGGCTAAAGATGTCATGCAGAAAAATTTATACATTACAGTAACTGTTGAACAAATTAATGCAAGAAGATATGGGGCAGTTTTTAATGTGTTAATATTTCAAGACTATACGTTCCAATTGCTTAATAAGCCTTGCTTTATCGCTACATTCATTTGTTTTAAAATGCACCATTTGCCAATCTTTTTTTAATTTCTTTCTCAGGAGAGGGACTCCCCCTGGACCCCAGATTTGTCCATAGAACTTGTTCACATCGCTTGCTATATAAAAATCATGCCCAATGTTTACGCCCACCACTTTCAAAGGTCACCAGCCGCCACTGCATTTGATACATACTTAGTCCAACACTTTGCCTACTTTTGTATAAATTGTAGTGGGAATACTATATGTATTAAATGTAAAATGTTATTATTTATTTTATAGTGTTACAATTTATGTTATGTTTTTGTTTATTTAAAATTATAATGTTTATAATTATTAATGTTTTTAATGTGTAAAATATTGTTGGTAAATTGTAAGTTATTTATGTTGTTTACTTTTTAATTTTAATTAAAATGGCTTGTTTTTTAAATGTTTTATGTTCTTGGTATATGTGTGTGTATTTATATATATATATATATATTTATATATTTATATATATCCAAAAGCACACAAACTCCTTCCGGAAATCTCTGCCCATGGAGGGGTGGCGCGCAAACCGGCGGAGTAGACCGGCAATTAATATCCAGCAAAGTTTACGAGTATAGCGCGCTCTCAGGTCACAAATACACAACCCAGCATTTCCAAATTATAAAGGGGGTTTACTCAGATCATAAACTTCCGTGATGCGTTTCAACCTCAAAAAGGTGTGATCAAGACCTTTTTGAGGTCGAAATGCGTCACGGAGGTTTATGATCTGAATAAACCCCCTTTATAATTTGGAAACGCTGGGTTGTGTATTTGTGACCTGGGAGCGCGCTGTACTGCTGAACTTGCTGATATATATATATATATATATATATATATATATATATATATATATATATATATATATATATATATATATATATATATATATATATGTACTTGATATTTGTAAATATATATAAATTAATATATATGTGTGATTAACTTTTTTAAAATAAGTTTAATTGTTACATTTGTTGAAATATACATAAAATCTATTTTAATTTTAGTACATTAATGTTACTATTTCATATATTTAATATTTAAATGTATGTATATATTTTAAAACAATATTTAATATAATGGTATTAATGACACAGATATATCTTTTTCGATATTTTTGTACTTACCATTATAAGTATGGGATGATGATATTTGGACCATGATATTTTTGTCATGATATTTTGGCATGGTGATATTTTCAGAGGCGATATTTTGTAACTGAACCAACCACCAATTGAACCCAGAATAAACATCGCATAACCAATAGCGTCCCATAGAGCATAACAAGCCATCTCTCAGCACAATACTCAACACTTCAATAGTACACCAAACGCACTCACAGTCACCAGAATAATTTTGACCTATTCATACCTACAACCCAAATCATTCATGAACAGCACTGCAAGTTATGTTCTCTACTAAATCCACCAGGAAAATTCATATTGGAAAATCCACTATCACCGAGGACAGGACAAAACGGGAATTCTAACATCAGAAAGAAGGTTCTTTTTAATGTGCAACAATCCTCTGCTACCAAAACTGTGGGTGCATGGTACCTGTAATTTTAGACACCCCAAAATTTTACCTCAACCAGAATGCCCACATTCCTGGATTGGAGACGGTGTTAAATCCAAATCTCAAAAGGCAATGTGTCCCCACGTAAAGCACATCCCAATGCATCAAAAATCAAAAAACACAATAAATTTAGTAATTGGGCACACTCAATAACTGAGTTTTAAATCAATGGAAAAGTTAAAGGGTTTTGCCATAAGTCACCTACCTGGATCTCAGATGATTCCAATGTGGCGGCGACGCTAGTTCCTGAATCTTCCCGAGAATTGCCCTCGGTTTACAGGAGGAGACACTGCTCCGGTGGCAAATCCCAGGGGGAAGAGGGTTGGGAAGAAGAGAGCGTGCAGAGTCATAGATGCTATGGCTCGACTACTCAACAGCCACACTGCAGCAAGCATTCACACCAGTCGGATGAATGGTACCTATAAACAAACAAATAATAAGGCTTTAGACTAGTATTAACTCTATCTCTTAAGGTATGACCACATGAAAGCTTTTCAAATCTCAACCAACCTTTAGTTTTGTTGATGTTTTGTTTTCATTTAGATTGTCCATAAAGGCCCCTTCATCAAAGTTCTCGAAACTGTAGTGAGTTTGATTTAAGCATCATACCCACAAGCAAATTAGGATGAGGTTAGCTTCACCCAAGTCCTCTCTGGCAGAGCCCTGCCAACAGTATGTACAAGTTGAACAAAAACACTGGTTACCTTTGTTTGCAGCACAATGTTGTGACTGAGCTCAGCTCGTAACTAAATCAAGTCTGTTAATGCATCTCTCCTTTTCTTCTTGTTCTTTTTTCCATCCAGGTGCAAGACTAATGCTGGATGTTGTTTGCGGTGAGGTCGAAGCGGGAGGCTCAAGGGAGCTGGCAAGAGAGTGTCCTGGAAGCCGGGAAACAGGTAAGTGGCAGGCGAAGAGGCTAAGCGAAGGGGAGGAGTGTGGACGGTCTTTAAATAAGACTTCTTTAGAACGTTCATAAAGGTCACATTCTAATTGTTTGTAACAAGGAACAGGTGCAGATAATTAACTTGATGAGGCTGACTTCTAGAAGGTGCTTTAGAATGTTCACATTGATGTCATCTATGCCAGTTGCTTGATTCTTATTCTAGTGGATTTTTCCGTGGCGTCCGAAACCTGACCTTGTATATGCATGGTAAAACATTTGTAAAAACTAATACGCCTTTTCAAACGAACCGGGAAACACCAGCTGCAGCTAGCTATTACCAACAGCTTGTAATATAGTCAAAAGTCAGGGTACAAGACGTTTGTTCATTCATAAGTGTTAGGAGGAATGATATGAGTCATGCCGGTATATTGTGATAGTCAAGAGAAGTGAGCTGTGGCAGGAATCCTGACAGGTTTATTACAGCATTCAAAATTGAAGTGAGACAGAGTGAATGCCTTGAAGGCTCTAAAATTAAAATTTATAGAGAGAATGCAAAAAACAGAAAGTACTAACAGAAAGTGGGCAGCAAAATTGGAAACTAATGGACAGCATTCCTAGTAGAACAGGAAAGTCATCTGGCACACCCCCAAAATCAAGGGATTTTATACATTATTTTAACATATGAAATTAATGGAAAAAGTTAAATCACAGTGGTGTGAAAAAAGTAACATTTCATCAGCAAATCTGAGCACATGAAAAAAAAAACTTCATATTGCCTTAGCCCCTAATTACTAACCCACAACAAGAAGCTTATTCAGCACCCTCTATGCTAATGTAGTCTGGAGATGCTAGAAAAAAATATGATACATGAACAAGAACAGGGCATAGTGAACCAACGGAAGGACCTTGAAAATGTTATGGGTTGTGACTGAAAGTTCATTGAGAGCAGACTAACCATAACAGTGAAAATAAACCATTACATCACAGCTTGACTGTGGGCTGCAGAAATTGTAAGGAGAGATGTGGGCGGGGGTGGGGGGTCGGCATGATTGACAGGGGTAACTTCCATCTTGGAAAATATGGCATTTATATCTAAATTGAGTCCTAGTTAACATATATCTGGAAAACGCAACATAGAGAATTCTTTTCAAAAGCAACAGTACTATATGAATGTATATAATTGTAATCGAGTATAAAAATGCATTCTGCACATTGTTAATGAGGCACAAAAACATAATCCCACAAAAATTGTCAAATCTGCATTAAATAAAGGATGCTAACTTATAGAAAACAAACATCATCTCTACCTCTGTGGGAAGTTGAAATGCCGAGCAAAACCTTCACAGGGCATTTTGTGAACTGAAACCCCGGACCGGATTTACCAAGATTTCATGCAATGTAGCGCAGTGCAGCAAGGGAAGTTGCTGCACTATATTGCGTGAAAGGGAGAGAGTAGAACTAAACCATATCTGACACAGTTCAACTCAGTGCTAGCACACTTTGGGCTGTGTAGCGCCAGGCACGCATCCTTGTGCCATGGTGCAGGGTGCCTGCGTTAAGGTCAGAATAGTTATTGTGCAGGATGGGTTATCCTCCTACACAAAATCTATCCTTTGAGGATTATTGCTCTTTGTATATGTGCTGTAGAATGCAGCATGCATGCAAAGAGCAGATAACAATTAGAAATAAAGATATTTCTCTTCGGGCAAGCGCACTATTTTGGAGTATATCCAAGTTTACAAGTCCGTGCAAATGTGGGTTAGCAGCAAAATACATGGGCGGATGCAATGGAACGCCCAAGCTCCACCTATGTAATGACAATCTTACACAAAGTAGCACTATGCGCTGCATTGCTTTTTACTGTTTAGAAAGCCACGCAAATCAGGCTTTCCATGATTTTGTAAATTACAAAGTAGATTTTGAGCCGGGGCGGCACCAAAAAAGTGATAAAACTCCGATGCGAAATCCTAGTAATTCCTGGCCCTAGATTGGATCAGCCTGCAGCACCTATATGAAGAATGCTACACAAACAGGAGCAGAAATACCATATAGAATGGTGGATGTCAGGAGTAGTTGTGGGCAGAACACACCCAAGGACATCTTAAGGATTTCGCGGGCCCTGGGCCAAACACTTTTGGGGGCCCCTGTTCAGAACCAGCTTTGAATTTATGATCCAGTTTCAGCTCTTTCAAGCCCTCGTTGCCCACTGCACAGGCACACTGGTCCAAATAAATCTATTTACATCTAATATTCCGGGATAGGGAAGTGTTTTTTCGGTATTATAATGCAGCAACAGCTTACTAATATTATTGCAAATAATCTTTATGACCCCCTCCCATTTCTCAAATGTGAGGTCCTGTTTTGATCGAAAACAAGCTTTTTATAGATGTTGCATGGTTTTAAAAAACAAACATTTCTCTGCAAAATGTCAGTAATAGACTCCCATACATCACTCACACTAAAACAAATTAAAGAAAAATGGTATTTAAAACAATCTGTTTAAGAATTACTAAAGTTTATCAAGACAGAGCTAGCTCTATCAGAGGGGCCCTTCAGAGGCTGGGGCCCTGGGCCAGAGCCCACTTTTCCCATGCCTTAAAACGTCTCTGAACACACCTTAGATTTGAGAACTAAGAAAGGCTTACAGTATCTATAAGGGGAATGCTACATAAACACCTGAGGAAATACCATAACGAAAGGTGCGTGACAGGAGTAGTTGAGGACGGGACACGACTTAGAATTAAGAACTAAAAAAATTGTGACATAAAGCAAGTCAAAGACTGTATGTGGGTAATCGCTGGGGTACGACTACGAACCTGAGCAGTTTTATTTATAAAATTCTGGTATATCACACTTTTTCAGCATAACTGGCACTTCACTGAGAAATATAAGCCCACATTTTATCTCATATTCAAAGATGAACTCAAAACTCTTCAGAACCACAGAAAGATGTTAATAGCTGGTGTATACAAAAGTGGAAGTGATGCTTTGTTTACCCCAATGTGTTATGAAAAGATACAAGATCAAAACATTCCTTCTGCACAAGCAGTCTCTGTGCGAGTAGATGACAATGAATGCTATGTTCTCTACTATTCATTTTCAGCCATTATGTGCTCATCTTTCTTATCAATACACTGGCTTCCTGCTCAGTGGCTATCTAGGCCTGTTGTCAGAGTGCCATCTAGTGGCAATGAACAGGCCAAACAGGCCATCTACACAGTTTCATATACACATCGAGAGAGGAGAGGATAAAACGCCCTGTGGTTCATGTCAAGCCTCTATTTTTCATTTGGAAACCAATCTCTGTGATACCTATATAGATTTTTCTGAGTACCGATCAGGCTTTCTGTAATGAGCTTTTTTTTCCCTTTTCTTCCTGGCCTGAAGAACGCTACCTCACTTCTGACTTGGCTGAGTGGTACTTTAAAAAATTGTGTCGGTCACACTTAATGAACTGGAATAGCGCTGATGTTGTTTATATGTCCACGGTTATGGCTAAGAAGCTCTTTGCCGGTAATAAAAAGAAATGATATACTTCACGGTGGGGGGAAGGATACCATTACACAGTGCAATAATGCGGCCGGGAGCTTCTACCTAATGACAGCTGCTTTTAGAAAAAATAAATAAACAGACCCCATGTTCCACTCTAGCCCACCACCGCCCCACTCTATGAAGGCGCGAGACAACGTGAACTTCCCGCTGTGAGCAAGATAGGAAGCAAGCATCTTATGCGAATGTATTGAACCTAGGCGTCATCCTGTACAACACCTGGAGACAATTTCGTTTGTGATGAACATATTATAAATGACATCAAATAGTGAATAAATGAAATGCATTTATTGGCGCAGCTGCTACCCAAATAAGCAGTGGCAAAGCCAACAGGTCTGGCTTTGATGTGCGAACACATGCAAACACGGGCATACAGTACACAAAGCAGTTTACTAATGCGAGCACATTAACATTTTCCTGGTGGATTTGCCAATGCTTGTTTTAATTAGGGAGACCTTAGAAAAACGTATTATCTCATGGAAATGAAACAACGAAGTTAACCTGCAAGCAAACGTAGTAGGCATTGTGCAAAATCAACAAAGCTGTAGTGCATCATACAGTGTATGGGGTGGAGTTTATTGCCTATTATTTTTTATTTTTTTACCTCCTAAAGAGTTCGTGCTGCTCAACTTACGTTGGATTATACTACATTTATACAACACACTAATGAAGTGAGAACAGAAGTACATTTGAGTGTTAGGACTTGTCAGAAAATATATAAAGCTCTCCTTTCCCAATGCTGGGTGTTTTGCAAAAGGGAGAAAGAAGCAACATAACCACTGATAACAATGAAAAAAGCCTTGGCAAAGCCAAAAGGTCTGGCGTTACATGCTAGGCTTTTGGCTTGTCAATGCTTGTTTTATTTGTCAGGATTTGTTAAAACATTATTGTCTGGAAGAGTTGCTTGGCCCTAGGCCATATGGAAAAGAGAACAGTGGCTACAAGCAAACTTATTTTTATTGGTCTCAAAAAGTCACTATAGTATAGCACTACAGCAGTACCTTCCAAGAAAGGGAAGTAGTTACACGCGGGTGTGCTTTTTGTGAAAGAGCATTTGCCGTCACTCACATTAATGGTCAGAAATAAAATGTGAATGACACAGCAGCAGACCAATGCATGAAGCAGGCTGGCTGAAAGCCTCTATAAGTAAGTCTACTATATGTAATTTACGAAAATTAAAAAGTCTTGGCTAACACCAGACCAAAAAATTTCTACTCCAACCTCCTTTACAAGTCTTCTACCGAAGGTAAGAAATACATAGCTCCTTCCAAGTTATGGAAAAGCTGCCTTTTACCCAGTGGCGGCTGGCAGGGAATGAAGACTGATGGGGCAGGGGACAAAATTTTTAAAAAGATACTTACCTCCTCATGGCCGCCGTCTCTCCACCATCGTTTCTCCGCTTCTCCGGCGAGTCCCGGAAGCAGGAAGCATACAGGCTCAGCACTCAAAGGGCGACAGTGAGCCTGTGCATGTTCTCCACCCAGGCTGTGTATTACAACGTGGTGGAGAACATGCTAAGTGCGCATGACTGTTTGGCTGGCCCAAGACGGCCGATCAAACCGTGATGCGCACTTAAGTGCATGAACCACTCCTCCTCCCTGTGCCACCAGCCCCGCCCACCCGCCCTAACACAGCCCTGTAACTACGGAAAATTAAATTATGATAACGATGTTATTATCATTTTATTTTTCCTTTTTCCTGCTCTGAGAGCAGTGGGGTGACGCTCCTTCGCCTTAGCAGAGGAGCCGCCCCTGCTTTTACCGATGGAAGCCACCCCACCAGTATTTTTTGTCTTAAATATTTTTGTTATTGCTTACGTTTGAGTTCCCAATGACCAGTGCTTAATTTGAGCCGGAGCTTTCCGGTGCTGAGCACCGGCACTTATTTGGTTTCCGGTGCTCGGCACCGGCACCTAATTGTCAACACCACACTTAGGGCAGTCTGCCACAAGGTAGCGCTGCTCATGTGATTTAGAGATAAGCAGTATAACAGTTGTTTAGGAAGACAATATACATTAAAAAAATTACTAATACCTGCCTCCCCAGCCAGTCCTTTAGCTTTGGGGACCTGGAATAATCTGAACTGTCGCATTTACATGCGAGAGAGATGGTTAGTAGTTGTTTTGGCAGCGATGACAGGGGCGATGGGTGGTGCAAGCTGCAGTGGCCTCCCGGTCAGAGCCCTGGCACTTAATATTTTACAAATTAAGCACTGCCAATGCCCTCATCAATGTTGGTACTGAGCAAAGTATGGTAAAATATGGGGCGTGGCCAGGCTGCCGACCAAGATGGCCGCGCAGCGCTGAGGCTCCGCCTGCACTCCCAACAACTTCACCCATCTTGCCTTCCATCCTGGCCGCTCCCCGTGTGGGATGACTGGCCTGAATGCACTGATGTGCCCGTGTGAATTTGAGCCGCCCGGGGCTGCTGGATTCCCGAAATACGGCAAGCTGAGGCCTCCGAGAGCGCAGGGACGGTGCTGGAGCGGTGAGCAGGACGTGGGCGGAGGCTAGGCCGCGATAGGAAACGGTGTGCGGCATTCCCGCGCCCTTGCCCGACGGATCGGCAATCGGATGGACCCCGCTAGGTGAGCTTGTTCCGCTTGCGGCTCCCCCCCCCTTGCTTTTAGCCTCATCCTGCATCTGAAGCTACGGACTGGCCCGTTTCGCCCCCGAAGGCCCCGTGGTGAGAGGGACCGCGGGCGAGCCTGGGGGCCAGCCATCCGGCGCACCAACGCTCCGGGACTCCCTATCACGCTGCTGCACATAACTTTGGGCCTCAGTTGCGGTGTGATTGTGCAGGTTGGGTGCCGGTTGAGCTGATTCAGAGTTGCAGGGCCTTGAGATTCGTTTGTGGGTGCCTGGCGTCCTGCAGCACCGGGTGGCCTGTTGCACGGCCACGAAAAGGAAATTGGGTCGCAGTGGGCCAGACTTACACATCTTATTTGGTGGCTGGGGTCACTAGTTGGGCTCTGAGAACAGGCTGGCAACCAACGAGTCCTGCGGGGAAGTAATGGGGCGCAAAGACCCCAAACAACGTCTACTGCAATTCGGAAAGCCTACAGAGCGTCTGTGGAATCTGGTGGCAGCATGGCCGAGGGGGGCTCAGAGGACACCGGCCTTAGCGATGCCCCTGCGGGGCCGGGAACACTGCCCCTTGAAATGCGGGCGGGCTTTAGGTCTCTTGAGGGCCGATTCAACACCCTGGAAAAACGCTTGGACGGCATGGGCGCCAAGTTAGACATGCACGAGAAGTGTCTAGATGCCGTGGAGGGCAAGGTGTCGGACTTGGAAGATGGCGCGGCACAATCCACCAAGCGCCTAGACTGCATGGAGAAGATCTTTAAGGACGTTGCCATAAAGAACGAGGATTTGGAGGCGCGCAGTAGGCGCAATAATATCCGCATTTTGGGCGTCCCTGAGTCGTCCAACACAGGGCGTATGGACCAATTTGTGGAAACCCTGCTCACTGACATTTTTGGTAAAGAGGCCTTCACCTCCACATTTCTTGTAGAAAGAGCCCATCACTCGTTTGGCCCTCGCCCCAACCCTGGTTGTCCACCTAGGCCCATCATTGCCCGCCTCTTAAATTTACGGGACAGAGATACAGCGCTGAGGCTCTCGAGGGAGCGGGGTTCCATATCCTGGCAGGGTTCGGCGTTGGCGCTGTTTCTGGATTTTACCATTATGGTGTAGGAGGCCAGGAGGAAGTACACTGGTGTGAAGGCAACACTGCAAAATTTGGGTCTGCGATACGGCATGTTGTATCCGGCTCGCCTCCGAGTGGACGTTGAGGGTTGCGCTCGCATATTTGATAACACCACGGCGGTGCAAGAATTTTGTAAGGACTACAAAGGTAGCAGCCGCAGCTACAAGAACAAGGACTCATCAAGGGCGTCCCCCCCTAACAGTGGCTCCGCGGCCAGCGTTGACTTATTTTCCAATGAGTAATCAGTGCAGCCTGCACCGATGATCTGCGGCTAAATTTTTGTGTGACCTTTCTTATATTGGGTGTATGATGTATTTTTCATTATCGTTACAAGTTGGGTAACTGACGTGGCGTTGCCACACCCCAAGTGTTGATCACTTTGTGTTTGCTTTAATTTTGTGAAGGTCATTCCCTGCAGAAGGGAGCGCAGGGGTGGGGGGGGGAAAGGGGGTGGAAAGTTAGCTTTGTTGGATTGTCAATAGTTCTAACCTTACTTATTCACTGCAGCATGATATGTCTTAATTGCAATATACAATTCAAGTCACTGATAATATGTTGGGATGTCGGGGCAGGGTAGTTTGGCACCATTTTCGGATCTTACACTGATCACCTGGAACGTCCGGGTGCTTAACAATGCTAGGAAAGGGAAGCAGGTCTTGCACTATTTACAGCGTCACACAGTGGACATTGCATTCTTACAGGAAACACACCTGTCAAAAGTTGCCACCACCACTTTCGCTTCGGGCTGGGGTCCACATCGCTACTTTGCAGGATATAGTACGTACGTGCGGGGTACGGCTGTCATGATTCATAAACGTTTGCCTTTCCAGTTCTCAAAAGCACACATTGAGAAGTGCGGGGCGTTACACTATGGTGGAGGGTCTCTTGATGGGACACTGTATTGCGCTCATCTGCGTATACGCACCTAATGTTGACAGCCCTGAGTTCTTCCAGGGACTTCACACACAGCTCCTACAACTAGAGGCTGACTACATATGCAGGGGTGGAGATTTTAATCTTCTTTTAGACCCTGTGCGGGATAGTACGTCCAAGTCCCCGGACGCCAAACCCAAAGCACGACACGTTTTGTTGGATATGCGCGATTTGGTTGGCCTGGTGGATTTGTGGCATCGGCGCAACCCAGCTGATGTCGCATACACCCATTATGCCGCCCAGTATGATACTTGGACCAGATTAGATTATTGGCTTGTCTCCCCTAACTTGGCAACATGGTATAGGGCATCCCAGCATCTCCGTAGCACATATTCTGACCACTCCCCAGTGGTATTGCAAGTTTGCGTTCCTAGACCAGAGGGATGTGAGAGGATGTGGAAATTCCCCAGGCAGGCATTGACAGATGACGTGTTTAGTTCTGAACTTCGGGAGGCTATAGTTGAATACTTTGAACTGAATATGGGTTCAGTGAGCTTGTGGGCCATACTCTGGGAGGCATTTAAAGCCTAAATGCGTGGAGTGTGCATCTCTAAGCACTCTGGGGTTCTTAAAGATTTGTGGGGTACGATTGCGCGTATCAAGAAGCAACTAGATGTGCTAGATAGAGAGCAGATTTCAAGGCCTGACCCCTTGTGGCTTAGTCGCCGACTAACGCTCTTGACGGAGTTCAGAGAGGCGGCGGAGCATGAGAGTCATTACTTAGGCAAGTATGCCATTGCAAGACGTTACGGGGAGGGTGACAGACCCGGCCACATGCTGGCACGGCTGTTGAGACCCTCAGCTGGGCGTTCATACATCACTTGCATACGCTCCTCATCCGGACAGACCTTGACCGGTACCCCAGAGATCCGAGATGAATTCTTGTCATACTTTTCCACTTTATACGTCACTCGAGTGACACATAGCGAGGGAGAACGTAATGACTATCTTGCAGAGATCGCTATGGTGTGGCTCGAGAAGTTCACGCAGCAATTTTTGGCGGAGCCATTCTCAGTTGAGAAAATCAGTAGCGCCATAGATGCCATAAACAGCTCGACAGCTCTGGGTCTAGACGGCTTTACCGGTATCTTCTATAAAACCTATAAGAATCTTCTAGCGCCCTACCTATTAGAGGTGTAAAAGAGGCACTTGAACGCAAGGAACTTCCCCCCACTTTGCGTGAGGCTGTAATAATTCTTCTTCCAAAAGCTGGGAAGGATCCGCTTTTATGCGGTTCGTACAGGCCGTTATCACTTTTAAACCTCGACTTTAAAATCTTGGCTAAAATGATTGCGCTGAGATTGGCCTTGCTCCTGGACCGTATTATGTCCCCAACTCAGTCGGACTTTGTCCCTGTTGGAAATGGCCCTTTTTGCAGGGTTATCCCAAAACTTTTTTTGCTTCTTCCTCCTTTGTTTTTCCTGACCTGTGGTTGTTGGCTATAGAACTCTGGGCACTTTCCCACTGCTGATCAGTGCTAAAGTGCATATGCTCTCTCTGAAAATTGTTATTATGATTGGTTATCCATGATTGGCTTATTTGTTTTACCAGTAGGTCCCTAGTAAAGTGCACTGAGTGTGCCAGGGCTGGTAAATCAAATGCTACTAGTGGGCTCGCAGCACTGGTTGTGCCACCCACATGAGTAGCACGGAAAAAATGTCTCAGGCCTGCCACTGCAGTGCCTGCGCGCAGTTGTGAACTGCCATGTTGTCCTGGCCAGTGTACACACTTGCCAGGCCTAACCCTTCCCTTTTCTTACACATTGGACACCCCTATGGTAGGCCCAAGGTACCCCCCTGGGCAGGGTGCAGTGTATGTGAAAGGTAGGACATGTACTAGTGTGGGTGACATGTCCTGATAGTGAAATACTGCCAATTTCGTTTTTCACTATTGGAAGGCTATCTTGCCCATAGGTTAACATGGGGAATGCTGTGTAACATGTTTACCTGCATATCTTCCCATAACGGCAAGATAGAAATTTGGAGTCTGGTACCCCTGAACTCAGAATTTAATTACACATCTTTTAGTGAAGATGGTTTTTAAATTCTAAGTTTGGAAATAGTACTTTTAGAAAGTGGCTATTTTCTTGTTCAACCTTTCTGTGTGCCTCTGCCTGTTTGTGTATTGACTGTCTGGTTTGTGAGTGACAGGGGCTGGGGGTGGCTCCAGGAGAGGGGGTGAGTCAGCACTAGGCTGAATAGACCTATCTGCACATTGAGTGGTGGGAGGAGTCGCACCTGGGTCTGAATAGAGCTGGGCCTGCCTTCCACAATGCTGGCTCCACCTCCTGCGGTGCGTCTGATGGCCCTGGCTTCCCCTCACAAAGAAAGAAGACATGCACTGGCAGAGTGCACCTAGAACTGGTTTGGACTGGGTCCAGGACCCCTCACACATGGAGAACAAAGACTTTTGGGGTATAAAAGTAAGACCTGAAACCCCTGTAAATTAGACTACTTTTGCCAACAAGAGGAATCCCTGCCAAAGAAGATAAGCTGAAGAGACTGGAAAGGAAGACTGCCCTTGCTGTGTGTTCTGGGGCTGACCTACAGTTTGCTGTTACTACTAAGGAAGGGGACAGGGGACTTTGCTGTGTGCTGTGTTCCCCCCACCTGCTTGAAGAAAGGACTTTGCGGTGTGCTGTGTCCAGGAATAAGTGTCTCCAAGGGCCTGAGAAGAGCTGGTCTCCTGTTGAAACTCAGGGATATAAAAGTTTGCCAAAGACTTCTACAATCAAGAGGAACCTCTGCCAGAAGAAGATCAGCTGAAGGAACTAAAAAGGAAGACTGCCCTTGCTGTGTGCTCTGGGGCTGACCTGCAGTTTACTGATCCTACTAAAGGAGAGAAAAGGGGACTTTGCTGTGTGCTGTGCTCCCCCCACCTACTTGAAGATAAGACTTTGCTGTGTGCTGTGTCTTCACCAAGTCTCCAAGGGCCCGAGAAGAGCTGGCCTCCTGTTTAGGGAACACAGGGTTGTAAAAGTTCCCAGAAGAAAATTTGCCACCTCGTGCCGCCTGCCTGACGTGCACGGTAATTCCTGACCCGGCGTGGGCCCTTCGTGCCGCCTGCCTGACGTGCACAGTAATCTGTATGTTAGCGTACAAGTGTGGAGGGCGAATGTATGACAGAATATCGACGGACAGAAAATCGACCTGCAAAAATATCGACACAGAAATATAGAAGTCAAAAATATCGAAGTCCAATCTACATAAAGGTAAGTACAAAAATATCGAAAAAAATATATAGTTGTCAAAAATATCGAAGTTAAAAATATCGTTTTTTAAATGTTTTAATAATAATGTAAAATTAAGTAAATAATACATATAATTAAAAGAAATATAGTTAAAAATATTAAAAGATATTTAAAAATAATAACCAATACATTAAATGTTAAAATAAATTAAACATATACATATAAATTAATATATATATATACTTACTCCACATAGTGCAACAGTAGAGAAAGCGTTGGATAGCGTAGGGGTAAAAATTACTATTCCCACTCCAGAGAGTGCAACAGTAGGGAAAGCGCTGGATAGCGTAGGGGTAAAAATTACTATTCCCACTACAGAGAGTGCAACAGTAGGGAAAGCGCTGGATAGCGTAGGGGTAAAAATTACTATTCCCACTCCAGTGAGTGCAACAGTAGGGAAAGGGTTGGATAGCGTAGGGGTAAAAATTACTATTCCCACTCCAGAGAGTGCAACAGTAGGGAAAGCGCTGGATAGCATAGGGGTAAAAATTACTATTCCCACTCCAGTGAGTGCAACAGTAGGGAAAGCGCTGGATAGCGTAGAGGTAAAAATGACTATTCCCACTCCAGAGAGTGCAATAGTAGGGAAAGCGCTGGATAGCGTAGGGGTAAAATTACTATTCCCACTTCAGTAAGTGCAACAGTAGGGAAAGCGCTGGATATCGTAGGGTTAAAAATTACTATTCCCACTCCAGAGAGTGCAACAGTAGGGAAAGCGTTGGATAGCGTAGGGGTAAAAATTACTATTCCCACTCCAGAGAGTGCAACAGTAGGGAAAGCGCTGGATAGCGTAGGGGTAAAAATTACTATTCCCACTCCAGTGAGTGCAACAGTAGGGAAAGCGTTGGACAACGTAGATGTTAAAAATAACATACATATAAATGAAATAAATATTGTAATTAAATAATGATTTATTAATAAATGTAGAAGAAAAAAAAACTACAAATATATCAAAAATAATAATTACTTTAATAATATTAAATACTTCCCACCCTATTCCCCAATAAACACACAACACACTCCACATAAAATTTCACCCAATTAAATTAATTTTCAATTAATCAATTAATACAAATTAATTTGCAATTAATAATTAAATTTAAAAAAATGTCAATAACAATAAATAATATGTAATAAAAATTAATAACCAATTAATAATTAATTAACGAAAAAAGTAATTATCAATACCAATAAATAATATTTAATAAAAATTAAGAGCCAATTAATAATTAATTAACAAAAAAATTAATTTTCAATACCAATAAAGAATATTTAATGAAAATTAATAACCAATTAATAATTAATTAAAAAAAAAATATCAATACCAATAAATAATATTTACTAGAAAATATTAACCAATTAAAAATTAATTAACAAAAAAATTAATTATCAATACTCAATTTTTCTTAATTAATTACTTAATTACAAATACATTACTTACCACCCTATTCCCCTAAAAACACACAACCCACTCCAATAATAAATTAATGCAAATAAAATAATTATCAATTAATAATAATTACCAATTAATAACTAATTAACAATAAATTAATTATTAATAACAATAATTAAAAATTAAAAATTACTTAATTAAAATTAAATTACTTCCCACCCTATTCCCCTTTAAACCCACAACCCGCTACAGAAATAAAACACAAAATTTAATTAAAATCAATTAATAATTCCTAAAAATTATTATTTAATTTACTATAATTAAATTACTTCCCACCCTATTCCCCTATAATCCCACAACCCGCTACGGTACTAAAACGCAAAATTTACTTTTAAAAAAATTACTAATTTCTAAAAAATGTATACATATATTTAAAAAAACAGTACAATACTTAACAAAAAATATAGAACACATACATATTAAATACATACTAAAATACATAACACTCATATAAATATCGATATTATTAACATCGATAATTTAACTATCAATATTACTAACATCGATATTTGCAACATCGATATTTCTTACCTTAACTTCGATCTTCTGGTTGTAGATATTCTTGACTTCGATATTTTGTCCCTATGATATTTAAAACTCGATATAACTGTGCTTCGATATTTAAAAATCGATATTTTGACTGTCCACCGTGGAGGGCTGGCACCTTGTTCTCGCCAGCCCCCCGTCTTGCCCAAAGCCTCGTGGCAAGGTTGGGATCACCGCCGCTGGCCCGGGAGGTACGAGACCGCTGAAATCCCGAGTTCACCGCCGCGGACCCGGGGTCCGCCTACGTCATCGCTTTCGCCGCACTGTGATTGGTCCTAGCGGGAGAGGCTGCTAGGCAACCAAGGAAGCTTTTTCCCGAGTTCACCGCCGCAGGCCGGGAACCCCTACGACGTCACCTATCCGCCACGCTGGGTTTGGCCCAGCGAGACGAAGAGATGCCTGGCAACTGGAGGCTCGATCGGCGGGCCGCGCTGGGATTGGCCCAGCGCGTAACACTGCAATCGGAGCCGGAGGCACCAGGGGAGCTGCACCGCCCGGAGCAACAACGAAGTGGCGCCCTCCTTTCCCCGCACGCACAAGGTAACTGACTTCGGTTTGGGAAATCAAAGCCAACACGGGGAGAGGGAGCCGCGAGCGGCGCAGTGGAGGCAAGTGTTGAATACACGGGTTGGGAGTCCCTGAGAGGAGCGCATCGGCAAGGCAGGCTCCCGGCCCCTTGAGCCTCCTAGTCCCCGCTTTTACCGCACAAGGAGGTGAGCAGTGTTACAAGAGACTGTGGTATTAAGATCACAGTCTAGCCTGATTTATTCATATAATCCAGAAAAGGAACGTGACATTGAAACTTTGCTTGATAGAACTCAGATTACTATTGAAACCTCGCAAGAGACATTTTTTTTTAAAGGATTTTTTGTATGTTGGATTTTTTGTCATTTGGACTTGCCTAAGCTATATAAAGATATTGATATTTTTATAATCATCTGTGTGGTGTACTTTTGTGGTGTTTCATTGTGTTACTGTGAGTGTTGGTGCAAATACTTTACACATTGCCTTGGGGATAAGCCTGTCTGCTCGTGCCAAGCTACCAAGGGGGTGAGCAGGGGTTATCAACAGTGTGTAACTCCCTTGTCCTGACTTGAGTGGTGGTTTCTGCCTGGCTTTGGCGCAAGCCTTAGCCAACCAGAAATCCCATTTCTAACAGTCCCCCATAGGTCGACTGCTTTAAACCTGTGCACATTATTTGCGGTAATACACAGGATCGCTCCTGAGGTCCCGGCGGCTGCAGTCCTACTTGATACCGAAAAGGCATTCGACTCCTTGGAGTGGCGCTTTTTTTTGGCAGTGATGAGAAAGTTGGGTATCCCTAATGGATTCATTGACCTTACTGCGCTGCTATACACCACGCCCACTGCTAGACTTCGCTTGAACGGTACACTTTCCCCGTCGTTCGCTCTTACCCGCGGCACCAGACAGGGTTGTCCACTCTCCCTGCTGCTCTTCATATTGGCAATGGACCCTCTGGTTCGCCACTTCCAGGAAAGCCATCTGCACTGAGGTCTCCAGCTTTTAATTTCCCTATATGCGGATGACATCATCCTTTATGTACGTAACCCCCAGGAAAATCTGGATCCGCTCATCAAAGAGATTATTCGGTTTGGTGTTTTTTCAGAGCTGGGTATAAATTGGGGAAAATCTGAAATTTTCCCCCTGACGCCGAGAAAAGCACGTTGGGAATGCGAATTCCCACTCGCTTGGTGCGAGGAGTCGGCCAAGTATTTGGGCATTCGGATCCACAGAGACACAGAGCAAATTATCAGGCTAAATTACGGCCCTGCGGTGCATAACCTGGAGCAGCAGGTCGAGCGCTGGTTGAGACTCCCGCTCTCCCTTGCTGGTCGAGTGGCACTCGTGAAGATGGTTGTCCTCCCGAGGTTTTTGTACTATTTCACAACATCCCCTTCCCTCTCACCAACACTTTTTTCCAAACATTGCGCTCCCATCTCATCAGATTGGTCTGGGGGGGAGGAAGACCCAGAGTTAGCATTACCATACGAGAGAGGTGGTTTCGGGGTCCCCAATTTGGTTGCGCAGTGCAGTTTTGCTCACTCCTGGTATTACCCGGAAGCGCGGATCCCCTACTCTAGACCTGAGGCTGACCTGGTGCTCCCGGCACCACTGTGTACTGTGCTGCCGCGGGGCTTCCCTAGAGGTCCCCGAGATATTCAAACAGTATCCACCACTAGCTTGGCCTGGCGTAAGTTGACGAGAGTGACAGGGGGTGCCGCTCTATATTCATCGGAGATCCCTGTCGTTAATAACCCTTGGCTCCCCATCACGGAGGAAAAGCTGGTGCAGCGTACACTCACTGCATATTCAATGAATAAGTCTGGGGATTTGTTCCCAGGGGGACACGTTTTTTCTAGCACGGAGGGTGGGAAGTTTAGCAAGGCTACATTTATGGATCAATTTGTATTTAGTAGGATACGGAGGGTGCTCAGAGCTAAGATCTTGGAGTACCCGTTGGAGCCCGAGTCTTTCCCTCCGTTTACTCTCCTAGCCACAAGCCCTGGGGGAGAACACCTAATTTCTAAATTATATAAAGCATGTATGGCATTAGTCCCTAGTAGGGACGCCAAGATATAGGAGGCATGGGAGCGGGACCTTGGGCACCCAATTCAAGACTCACACTGGTCCTTTTGTCGTGCACAAACTAAAGAGGTCTCCTTAAATAGCAGACATAAGCTTATACACTTTAAATATTTGTGGAGGGTCTATATGACCCCAGCTAGGATTCACGCCATTGATACTAATCGACCGCACTCCTGTCTTAAATGTGGTGGTCTTAAAGCCGATTTTGCCCATCTGAAGGGGAACTGTGCTAAAATTGGGGACTTCTGGAGATTCATTTTTAAGTTAATAACACAAATGACACACCTTGAGATGGTCCCCACGCCTGAAGTTGCCTTGCTGGGTTATGTGGGGGGTCTCCCGAAGAAGTTACGCAAATTCACGGCCATCGCTCTATTGCTCGCAAAGAGGGAAATAGCTCTCAATTGGGGTTGCCGGGCCTCCCCCACAGTGGAAGATTGGCTCCATAGCCTGACATATTGCAACACTAACTGTGAGCTTAATGCCACGACCCGGCCCCCGGCATCCCGTCCAAAAGATATTTGGGAGCCTCTTAAAAATTACCTACTGGAAATCAATGCCACCCCTATTTCACAACAGCCCGCCGGGATTCTCCCCACGGGGGTGGGGTAAATCATGGTTCATCCAACTTGCTCTCTTTCTGTGTTTATTACGTCATTGAAAGCGTGGACCTGATAGTTGGGGAGGGCCCGCGGGTCCGGGTTGGTCAGATGTCGGCGTCTCAATGTATGATGTATATGCTACCCTGAGGCATTGGTCCTTCGTTCGCTTGTGCACAATTGTTTTGGAAAGATGCGTGTTTATTATTACAAAAATTTATGATTACAGTGGATAACCATGTAATGTAAGTAATATGAAAATGAAAATAAAGGGTTAAAAAAAAAAAAAATGGTAAAATATAACTAAGGCTCCCGGTTTTATGGTATTTATTTTTTTAACATTTCCGTCTGTAATGATCCATATTTATTTTTTTAGTCATTTTATCAGTAATTTTCTGTATTTATTTTGTGTTTTGTGAATACATTTAGTGAAAAAATGTCATATTTCCACATTTATTTAGCCAATAAATGAGCACTCATACTTTGATGCCTGTTGTGTTTTAGCAAATTAAGTAGCCAAATATAACATAACAATACACTCACAGGTAAATATTGGCATTATTCTACAAATATATGTTGTTATATTGACATATGACTGTATTTCATGAAATTTCATCCTGCTTTTTAACTCCCCATGCTGTCTATCTGCTCAGCTGTTGGCCTGGAATTCATGAAAGACAGCACGGAGAGCCACATAAAAGAAGCCCAATTTTCCGTATTTTTCTGCTTCTAAAAATAAATGCAGCCAGAAAACACATTGTTTTCTGTTTGTATTTATCTGTAAAAATCAGTAAAAACGGAAAACTGGGAGCCTTAGATATAATACGCTGACTTCTATCCAGATGGTGCTAGCGTCATAGCATCCGAGATTTCTCTTCCTTCTGTTATGCCTCTATCTGCTGTGGCATACCCCGAAGCCAGTCCCAGGATGCTTGTTTCCGGTACAGGAAAGACCTAGCCTGGCAGTTCGGGCTGGACTGTTCCCATGGGGAGCATGTTCAAGGCTCATTTGCATATTTCATCTCATACATACAGGACAGGTACAGTATGGAAAGCAGCAGAACAAGTTTCCTCTCAAGCATAGAGAACAGGTACCAAAGAGAAATCAGGAGTACAAGCTTCCTTAACTCACAGAATAGGTACAAAAGGGAATTAGCAGTGCCAGCATCCCTCTCTCTCTCAGAGGACACGCAGCAGTGTGATCAGCAGTGTAAGCTTCTGTCCACACACAACAGGTACGGCACTGGATTCAGCAGTGCAAGCTTCTCGTCATCACAGAACAGTGCACTAGCAGTGCAATTCTCCTCTCAAGCATAGAGAACAGGTACCACATGGATATCAGGAGTACAAGCTTCCCTAACTCAGAGGAGGCGGAGCCTGGTGTTAGCAGCGCAAGCTTCACTAACTCAAAGGAGGCAGAGCCTGGCATTAGCAGTGCAAGCTTCCCTAACTCAGAGGAGGCAGAGCCTGGCATTAGCAGTGCAAGCTTCCCTAACTCAGAGAGGAAGCAGAGCCTAGAATTAGCAGTGCACGCTTCCCTAACTAAGAGAAGGCAGAGCCTGGCATTAGCAGTACAAGCTTCCCTAACTCAGAGCGGAGACAGAGCCTGCCATTAGCAGTGCAAGCTTCTCACTCCTAGAAGACCTGCAGCATCATAATAAGCATTGCCACCAGTACAGCACTGAGTTCAGCAGTGCAAGCTTCCTTGTAACCTATAGAATGCCTACAGCATATGCATCAGTAGTGAAAGCTTTCTCATCTCGTACAACAGGTCAGCCATTGAAGTTTCTCTCTGTGACATGAATGAACAACACCAGTGCAAGATTCCATTGTTAACAAAATATGTACAGTCCAGGCATCAGCAGTGCACGCTATCCTTTCTCACAGAACAGGTACATCAGGTCATCAGCAATGCACACTACCCTTGCTCACGGTACAGGTACATCAGGGCATCAGCAGTCAGAGGTGTAGCAATAGCCCCTGCAGCCCCTGTGGTGCAGGCCCCGATCCCCAGGTGGCCCCCTCCGGCACAGTGCACAGGCGGGCCTGAGAGCTCCTGGCTGGGTCCGGAGCTTGGGGGGGGGGCCTCCATGCACTTTGTAGGGGGCCCCTCAAGTTTTGTTATGCCACTGTCAGCAGTGCAAGCTGCCTTCTTATACAGAACAGGTGCATCAGGGCATCAGCAGTGCACATTTCCCTTGCTCACGGAACAGGTACATCAGGGCATCAGCAGTGCACACTACCCTTGCTCACAGAACAGGTACATAGGGGCATCAGCAGTGCATGCTACCCTTGCTCTCATGACAGCAGCAGTACAAGCTTCCCTCTCACACAGAACATGTACATCAGGGCATCAGTAGTATACACTATCCTTGCGCACAGAACAGGTACATAGGGGCATTCAGCAGTGCATGCTACCCTTGCTCACAGAACAGGTACATCAGGACATCAGTTGTACAAGCTTTCCTCTCAAAAAGACCAGGTACATCAGGTCATTCAGCAGTGCACGCTACTCTTACTCACAGAACAGGTATTTCATGACAGCAGCAGTACAAGCTTCCCTCCCTTACACACCAAGTGCAGCATGACATTAGCAGTGGGTTTTTCCTTCACAGAATAGGTACATCATGGAAATGCAAGAAGCCTTCCTACACATTGGGGATGCACCAGCTAAACACCCAGCTGCGGGCACATCTGACCACATTCCACGACTTCTACAGCTGCTGCCACTGCTGATGCAGTGTATTCTGGGATTGCGCCACATAGAGCAGGCAGATTCGTCGGAGCCAAACCAATCAAGATGTTTCTTTTAGCATATTTGTATATCATGGTAATAGATTATTTTAGATATCAATAAAATACGTTGATTAAATAGGTGAGGCCCGAGCCAGGTGGGGGACGCCCATTTACAGTGTGTTAACCTCACAGTACATTTACAACACTGGGATTTAAGGCCACAGAGTCAAATGTATTTGACTTGTGTGAATGATGATGCATGTTTGCCAACATTTGGTAACATAAAATAGGGAGATTTAAAAAAAAAAAAAACATTAGGGGAAATACATTTCCCTGTTGACTTGCTTTAAAGTGGGGGATTCTCTAAGCGGAAGAAAGCTGAAATAAAACCATTTTTGGCTTAATAAATCTGCAATCTCCCATCTAAATTAGGGTGTAGGCTTGTCTACCACCATTTTACATCAGATCAGAAGGAACTTGTGAAAAAAAATCAAGGGGTAGATTTTCCCTACTGACTTACAGAGGAGTACTTTTTTTAACAGAAGAAAGCTAAAATGAAGCCTTTTTCTTTTTAGAAACCTGTGACACTCCTTCCTACCTAAATTGGGGAAGTGCAGCTATTCATGTACATGAGTAGACATCTTAGGGTCAGGCAGGTCTGGGTTTGTAAGCAAATGGAGCTTGTACTGGAAATAAAGGCAGAGACAAATGAATATTTTGTATGCCTTATTGCCAATGTCATAGAGTTCACTCTTGGCGATTAGACAGTAAGATCTTGCATCATTTTCTATCAATGAACATTCTTCTTCTTTTTATCTGCTATCTGACATCCTATTCAATCAATCAATCAATCATGTCACTTATAAAGCGCACTACATACCCGCGAGGGTCTCAAGGCGCTGGGGGAAGAGGGGGGTGGTGCTGCTACTGATCGAAGAGCCAGGTCTTGAGGAGTCTTCTGAAGGCCAGTAGGTCTTGGGTCTGTCGGAGGTTGGTGGGGAGGGTGTTCCAGGTCTTGGCGGCGAGGTGGGAGAAGGATCTGCCGCCGGCGGTCGTTTTCCGGATGCGGGGGACTGTGGCGAGGGCGAGGCTGGTCGAGCGGAGCTGGCGGGTGGGGGTGTAGAAGCTGAGTCGTCTGTTGAGGTAGGCTGGTCCGGAGTTGTGGAGTGCTTTGTGTGCGTGGGTGAGGAGCTTGAAGGTTATCCTCTTGTTGACAGGGAGCCAGTGCAGGTCTCTCAGGTGGGGTGTGATGTGGCTGCGTCGGGGGATGTCGAGGATAAGACGTGCAGAGGCGTTCTGGATGCGTTGCAGCCATCTCAGGAGCTTAGCCGTCGTTCCTGCGTAGAGGGCGTTTCCGTAGTCCAGCCTGCTGGTGACGAGGGCCTGGGTGACTGTTTTTCTTGTTTCGGTGGGGATCCACTTGAAGATCCTGCGGAGCATTCGGAGGATGTTGAAGCAGGATGAGGAAACGGCGTTGACCTGCTTAGTCATGGAGAGGGTGGGGTCGAGGATGACCCCTAGGTTGCGTACGTGGTCGGTGGGTGGCGGGGCTGTTCCCAGTGATGTTGGCCACCAGGAGTCGTCCCAGGCTGAAGGGTTGGAACCAAGGATGAGGACCTCCGTCTTGTCCGAGTTCAGCTTCAGGCGGCTGGTCCTCATCCATTCGGTGACGGCCTTCATTCCTTCGTGGAGGTGGGCTTTGGCGGTGTGAGGGTCTTTGGTGAGGGAGAGGATCAGCTGGGTGTCGTCGGCGTAGGAGATGATGTTGAGGTTGTGCTGTCGGGCGACGTGGGCGAGGGTGCCATGTAGATGTTGAACAGCGTTGGGCTGAGGGAGGAGCCTTGGGGTACGCCGCAGATGATCTTGGTGGCCTTGGATCGGAAGGGGGCGAGGCGGACGCTTTGTGTTCTGCCGGAAAGGAAGGATGTGGTCCAGTCCAGGGCCTTCTCTTGGATCCCGGCGTCGGGATTCAAGGATCAAACATCATTTTATATTGCGTCTCTAGATTTCCTAGGTCAGCCATGCTCTCAAACTTATCATATCAGTCCTTCCTCTTACCGCTGGTACGGTACTAGAATATCATGGATTAAGTATTATCAGACACAAACAATATGGCCAAATATTGATTACAAAAATATCACCCATTACAGATAATAATAGAAAGTTTACACCTAATAGAGCAAAATGATGTTTATGTCAGATAATATTTTTGTGATTGATATTCTGATACAACCTTTCTCCACTATCCTAGAATTGCCCTTTTGTTTTATAGGCTTATAGGGTCCCCTGTAATGTTGTCCCCGATTCTGCTGTCACCTGGTTTGCTATCAAGTAGAGATCCATGTGAATTGATATATAAATCAATATATGTTTCACTGCTGCCCTATACTTTAGTTCTCACAAGACTATTCTCCACCCTTCTGACTTTCCCCCCTGCAGTATTTTCCAGTGTCATTACAAGCATAGAGTGATCCGAAATAGCCCTCACCAAAAATTCTCTCTTCCAGAATG
Source organism: Calotriton arnoldi (assembly GCA_963921515.1). Taxonomy (NCBI): domain Eukaryota; kingdom Metazoa; phylum Chordata; class Amphibia; order Caudata; family Salamandridae; genus Calotriton; species Calotriton arnoldi. The sequence goes on along the minus strand of CAWUFW010014375.1, from coordinate 26,697 downwards.
TATTTATCCCATATTTGCAAATTAAAAGTAATCCAGTCTAGAGAAGGAATGCTGTACTCCTGAGTACAAAGAGCATTGCTATACACTAACCTGCTGGGAATACTTCTGTACACCCATGAGACATAGCGCTTCTACAAGTGCCCTTAGATTTGTCAAACTTCTGGCTTTATGAGCAATAGTCCTACACATATCTATGGTCAATTTAAAGCCCCTCCATTCAGTCTCCCCTTTTCAGCTTCTTCCCCCGCCTATTTTGCCTTTCCTCCTCTGCCTTCCTACACACCCCAGCCTAACCCTCCTGCTGTATTAATGGCTTGCCTTGCCTTGCACCATCTGTGGGTAGCTCTGGGCATAGGGCTCATATTCCCGTGTGACCATGACTATCATATACCTGGGTTCGAGCACATGCTCTTCCATGCAAGCCTGCCTGGGAAATGTGACTTTGTTATGTCAGAAACACTCCAAGGGATCAGAGCTTCCTCATTTTTCTACTGCAAAATTGCACAATGTAAGAAGTGAGGTAGTGGGTTTGACTCTCCGTTCTTTTGCCTTGCACGGACTACCACGAAATTATCTTTCTTGTGTGCATTTTAATTTATTTAATACATTGCATTAAACCATTTCACACAGTAATGAGCTTTCCACTTTCTGGCAGTTGCAGAGTCCCACGCAGATGCCGAAGATCACACAATGTGAACAAAAGATTAAGCTATGATTAGAACTGTATTCTCCTTAACAGCAGGGTGCTTGGAATATTGTCAAAGTGAGGATCCAAATTATGTATCAGGGTTGGCTAAAATATGCAGGTTCTTTTGCAGTAGCACAGCCCTGTATGCGAAGTGCTCCCCGCCCAGTGCGCCTCAGATTTCCCCCGGCGTCCTTTCCAATAATGTGATAATGTTGGAATGACGAGACTCTTATTAAAAAGGTCAGTGCACCGTTTTAAAAGAACGGAGAGTTCTAAAAATACTTTTTGTGTAAAATATAAAAGCAAATATGTGCAAGCTAGGGTCAGTGCAAATTAGCAGAAATCATTTCATTTTAGTTAGTAGCGTAATTTTAGTTAGCAGCGTAAGTTTGGTGCAAAAGTCAGGAACACTGCAGTCAAATTCAAAACAGTGCACAGAAATTCATAATTGTGTAGGGGGGCACACGGCCCCCCACAGCCCCGGGGACCGCCACCTCCCTGGGGCTTTTTTAAAGAAATGCGTGGGGGGGGCTTCTTCCCACCCACGCGGCCCCGGGCACAGCCACTTCCCCGGGGCTTTAATTAATATAGGGCGGGGGCCTCGCGGCCCCCCCCAAGCCCTGAGGACCGCCACCTCCCCGGGGCTACTTTTTAAAACTCTGTGTGGGGAGCTTGAGCCCCCCCACACTGACCCGGGGACCACCACCTCCCTGGGGCCCACTTCATTTAAATATGGGGGTCCGTTGCGGACCCCCGGCTCCGGGGACCACCACCTCTCCAGGGCTATGCAGAAGATGGGAGGGGGGCCGCACGGCCCCCCTCCTGGAGCCCTCTATGGCCCTGGGGACCGGCTCCAGCAATGTCCCGGGGTGCCTACCCCCGGGACATTACAGTGCTCCCGCCCTGTCATAGCAAACTTCTGCTTCGCTTCATGGAAGCGAGAGCAGGAAAACTGCTCTCACTTCCATTAAACGAAGCAGATTTGCTTTTGGGCGAAGGGAGCTGCATGTTTGCAGCTCCCTTTCTCCAAAAGCAATGCCGGCTCCCGCAGGAGGTGGGGAGCCGGCAGGGACCACGGGGGCATCGGGGCTCCCCCCGCGGTCCCCAACGTGAGGCCAGGCCCTGGGGGATGGGGTCCCTGGGGCCAAAAGTGGCCCAGGGAAGGGGGTCACAAGCCCCCCTCCCGTAATGAAAAAAACCTATTTTTTTTAAAGAGTCAATGCCCCAGGGGATGGGGTCCCCGGGGCCGAAATCGGCCTCGGGAGGGGGTCCCCTTCCTGTTTAAAAAAAATATATATATAAAATGTCTCAGGCCCTGGGGGATGGGGTCCCCATGGCCCACAAACTATTAAGAGAAGGGGGGCCACACAGCCCCCCTGCTAACAATAAAAAAAGAAAAGAGAAGCTGGCATCTCGCCTCCGGCCTGGCCACCTACCTGCACCACTCTGCAAAAGTGCCTCCTGGCGCATTCTGGGTTGGGGATTAGGTCCCCTAGAATCTTAAGGGGTCCTTAGGGGCCAACTAGCCCACCAGGTACCTCCAGTAAGCCTCACACAGTGGGATTGCTGAGAGGTGGTCCGAGGCCACGCCCCTTTTTACACCACTCTGCAAAAGCGCCTCTTGGCGCATTGCTGGTGGGGCGATGAGGTCCTCTTGTGTCCTGAGGACCTCAGGACTAAAGTGGACTTCAACCCCTCGAGCAGCAGTGCACCAGGAGGCACGTTTGCAGACTGGTGTAAAAAGGGGACGTGGCCTCGGACCACTCTCAGCAATCCAGCTGTGTGGGGCTTACTAGAGATAGCAGGAGGGCTAGTTGGCCCCCAGGGACCCAGAGGAGGCAAGAGGACTTCATCCCCCAACCAAGAGAGTGCCAGGAGGCGCGTATGCCAAGTGGTGGAGAAAGGGGGCGTGGCCTGTGTCCACCTCTCAGCAATCCCACTATCTGGGGCTTAATGGAGGTATCAGGTGGGAAAGTTGGCCCCTAAGGACTCTCGGGAGGCAAGGGGACTTCAATCCCCATCCAAGAGTGCACCAGGGAGCGTGTTTGCAGACTGGTGGGCAAAGGGGGCATGGCCTGCTATGAGAACTTACCAATGCTGCTGTGTGGGACTTACTGGAGATAATGGGAGGGGTGGTTGGTCTCCCAGGCTGTCCTTGGGGGCCAACTACCTCTCCTGTTACCTCCAGTAAGTCCCACACAGTGGGATTGCTAAGAGGTCTTCAGAGGCCATGCCCCCCTTTCTCCACCACTCTGCAAACATGCCTCCTGGCACACTACGGGTTGGGGGATGAAGTCCACTTTACTCCTGAGGGACTTTGGGGGCCAAGAAGCCCTCCGGGTACTGCCTGTAAGTTCTACGCAGCGGAATTCCTGAGCGCTGGTTGGAGGCCCAGCCCCCTTTCTCCACCACTCTGCAAATGTGACTACTAGTTAAAGAAGCATTTGCAATGTCATAGGTCTCGCATTTGTGAGAGTTTGAGCTATAGGCGTTGTAAATGTAAAATATTTTTACTAACGTTTTTTGGAGTGGAGTGGAGTGGATGTATGTTGTGTGTAGTGAAATTATGTGATATGTTGTGCAGTGAAATTATGTGGATAGAAAGTATGTGGTATATGGTGTATAGGAATTATGTAGAGTGGGATTATGTGTTATGGAGAGTAATTATGTGGTAAGGTAGTCTGTGTTGTGGAGTGGTAACCTCAGGTTTAGTCTTCCTCGTTTCAATAGAAGCTAAACTATAAACGCAATGAGACAAAAAAAGAAGGAACCACTGAGGAGCACTTCTGGACCTACTCAGAGGTATGAGCAGGGCCACTGGAATTATGCGACTGTTTGGCTGCACCAACTTTCGCACTATTATACATTTTCCGCATTTGCCACATAATCCATCATCTGCTGGATTATCTGCAGATTTGAACCAAAAAAACCTTGTTTCTAGCTCAAACGGCACAAACGTTACCAAAAATGCAGCAACAAGTGTTACAGCGTGGTGGAAGGCCCTTTGCAAACCTAGAATGGTCACCTCTTACTTATTGCTAAATGTGGGTGTTAAATTGGTACTAGTGGTGTGCAAACCACTCTTGTTTGTTTCTGCGCCTCTCTTGCCACTTTCTGCATTTCTCTTGCTTCTTTCTGCACCTTTCTTCCTTTTTCTGCACTTCTCTTGGCTCTTTCTGCACCTCTGTTGCTTCTTTATGCACTTCTCTTGCTTCTTTCTGCACTTCTCTTGCTTCTTTCTGCACCTCTGTTGCTTCTTTCTGCACTTCTCTTGCCTCTTTCTGCACCTCTGTTGCTTATTTCTGCACTTCTCTTGCTTCTTTCTGCACCTCTCTTTCAAATTTCTGCACCCCTCGTGCCTGTTTGTGCACCTCTCTTGCTTCTTTCTGCTCCTCTCTTGCCTCTTTCTGCACCCCTCTTGCCTCTTTCTGCAACTCTTTTGCTTTTTCTGCACTTCTGTTGCTTCTTTCTGCATCCCTCTTGCATCTTTCTGCACCTCTGTTGGTTCTTTCTGCACTGCTCTTGCTTCTGTCTGCTACTCTCTTGCACATTTCTGCACCACTCTTGCCTCTTTCTGCACCTCTGTTGGTTCTTTCTGCACCTCTTTCTGCCTCTGTCTGCATCCCTGTTCCCTCTTTCTACACCTCTTTTGCCTGTTTCTGCAACTCTCTTGCCTCTTTCTGCACTTTTCTTGCCTCCTCCTGCACCTCTGTTGCTTCCTTCTGCACTTCTCTTGCCTCTTTCTGCCCCCATCTTGCCTCTTTCTGCACCTCTGTTGCTTCTTTCTGCATCCCTCTTGCCTCTTTCTGCACCATTCTTTCCTCTTTGTGCACTCCTCTTGCCTCTTTCTGCACCTCTCTTGCCTCTTTCTGCACCCCTCTTCCCTCTTTCTGCACCTCTTTTGCTTGTTTCTGCACCCCTCTTGCCTCTTTCTGCACCCCTCTTGCCTCCTTCTGCACCTCTTTTGGTTCTTTCTGCACTGCTCTTGCTTCATTCTGCACCTCTTTTACCTGTTTCTGCAACTCTCTTGCCTCTTTCTGCACTTCTCTTGCCTCCTTCTGCACCTCTGTTGCTTCTTTCTGCACTTTTCTTGCCTCTTTCTGCACCCCTCTTGCCTCTTTCTGCGCCTCTGTTGCTTCTTTCTGCACTTCTTTTGCTTCTTTCTGCTCTTCTGTTGCTTCTTTCTGCACCCCTCTTGCCTCTTTCTGCACCCTTCTTCCCTCTATCTGCACCTCTCTTGCCTCTTTCTGCAACCCTGTTCCCTTTTTCTGCACCTCTCTTGCCTGTTTCTGCAACTATCTTTCCTCTTTCTGCAGCTCTCTTGCCTCCTTCTGCAACTCTGTTGCTTCTTTCTGCACTTCTCTTGCCTCTTTCTGAACCCCTCTTGTCTGTTTCTGCACCTCTGTTGGTTTTTTCTGCACTGCTCTTGCTTTTTTCTGGACCTCTCTTGCAAATTTCAGCACCCCTCTTGCCTCCTTCTGCACCTCTGTTGGTTCTTTCTGTACTGCTCTTGCTTCTTTCTGCACTGCTCTAGCTTCTTTCTGCACCTCTCTTGCTTCTGTTTGCACCTCTCTTGTCTCTTTCTTCACCTCTTTTGCTTCTTTCTGCACTTCTCTTGCCTCTTTATGCACCTCTGTTGGTTCTTTCTGCCCTGCTGTTGCTTCTTTCTGCACCTCTCTTGCAAATTACTGCACCCTCTTGCCTCTTTCTGTATTCCTCTTCTCTCTTTCTGCACCTCTTTTGCCTGTTTCTGCAACTCTCTTGCTTCTTTCTGAACTTCTCTCACCTCTTTCTGTACTCAAATGGGAAGTGCAAGCTGTCAAGTTTAAAGGTCTGCGTGCTCTTGTGACTGAGGTATATGTCTACTTGTACATGTATTCTTACATGTGTCATGCATCTGAAGATGGTAGCTTAAAAAGCAAGTAACTTCTCCTATAGGTGGTCAAATCTTCTCAGTTCTGCTCTGTCATTCGGTTGCACCGGCAGACATGTCTTATATATATATGTGTGTTATAGAGCCCCTCAAATATACTATTGAATGCCCATGTGCCCTGTATTGTGAGCAGAAAGAAATGCATACACCTTTTTGCACACAAATTTACAGAGTATGCTGTTTGAAACACAGGTATTCAAGTATTTGTAAGTTTATTTTCATTCAACATGTCACTAGGTAAAAGCATAGACACGAATGCATACCTTCACAAACTTGGTCAAACTTACAACAGTGATATGCTTAGGATCGCTGTTTTATATTTGGTAGGCCTAACATTCTGAGCAGTCGATTAATAGTGAACCTTCAGGAGAAAAGTGAGGTTTAAGACATCTTGGGAGAAGGATTAGTGATTAGGTTACATTGTATGAGTCTGTTGTAAGGTACAGTCAAAGTAGCCCTCTTTCTGCACCTCTGTTGGTTCTTTCTGCACATCACTTGCTTCTTTCTGCACCTTTCTTCCTATTTCTGGACTTCTGTTGCCTCTTTCTGCATTTCTCTTGCTTCTTTCTGCACCTTTCTTCCTTTTTCTGCACTTCTCTTGGCTCTTTCTGCACCTCTGTTGCTTCTTTCTGCACTTCTCTTGCTTCTTTCTGCACTTCTCTTGCCTCTTTCTGCACCTCTCTTGCTTATTTATGCACTTCTCTTGCTTCTTTCTGCACCTCTCTTTCAAATTTCTGCACCCCTCGTGCCTGTTTGTGCACCTCTCTTGCTTCTTTCTGCTCCTCTCTTGCCTCTTTCTGTACCCCTCTTGCCTCTTTCTGTACCCCTCTTGCCTCTTTCTGCAACTCTTTTGCTTTTTCTGCACTTCTGTTGCCTCTTTCTGCATCCCTCTTGCATCTTTCTGCACCTCTGTTGGTTCTTTCTGCACTGCTCTTGCTTCTGTCTGCTACTCTCTTGCACATTTCTGCACCACTCTTGCCTCTTTCTGCACCTCTGTTGGTTCTTTCTGCACCTCTTTCTGCCTCTGTCTGCATCCCTGTTCCCTCTTTCTACACCTCTTTTGCCTGTTTCTGCAACTCTCTTGCCTCTTTCTGCACTTTTCTTGCCTCCTCCTGCACCTCTGTTGCTTCCTTCTGCACTTCTCTTGCCTCTCTGCCCCTGTCTTGCCTCTTTCTGCACCTCTGTTGCTTCTTTCTGCACCCCTCTTGCCTCTTTCTGTACCATTCTTTCCTCTTTGTGCACCCCTCTTGCCTCTTTCTGCACCTCTCTTGCCTCTTTCTGCACCCCTCTTTCTGCACCTCTTTTGCTTGTTTCTGCACCCCTCTTGCCTCTTTCTGCACCCCTCTTGCCTCCTTCTGCACCTCTTTTGGTTCTTTCTGCACTGCTCTTGCTTCATTCTGCACCTCTTTTACCTGTTTCTGCAACTCTCTTGCCTCTTTCTGCACTTCTCTTGCCTCCTTCTGCACCTCTGTTGCTTCTTTCTGCACTTTTCTTGCCTCTTTCTGCACCCCTCTTGCCTCTTTCTGCGCCTCTGTTGCTTCTTTCTGCACTTCTGTTGCTTTTTTCTGCACTTCTGTTGCTTCTTTCTGCACCCCTCTTGCCTCTTTCTGCACCCTTCTTCCCTCTATCTGCACCTCTCTTGCCTCTTTCTGCACCCCTGTTCCCTTTTTCTGCACCTCTCTTGCCTGTTTCTGCAACTCTCTTTCCTCTTTCTGCAGTTCTCTTGCCTCCTTCTGCACCTCTGTTGCTTCTTTCTGCACTTCTCTTGCCTCTTTCTGCACCCCTCTTGTCTGTTTCTGCACCTCTGTTGGTTTTTTCTGCACTGCTCTAGCTTCTTTCTGGACCTCTCTTGCAAATTTCAGCACCCCTCTTGCCTCCTTCTGCTCCTCTGTTGGTTCTTTCTGTACTGCTCTTGCTTCTTTCTGCACTGCTCTTGCTTCTTTCTACACTGCTCTTGCTTCTTTCTGCACCTCTCTTGCTTCTGTTTGCACCTCTCTTGTCTCTTTCTTCACCTCTTTTGCTTCTTTCTGCACTTCTCTTGCCTCTTTCTGCTCCCCTCTTGCCTCTTTATGCACCTCTGTTGGTTCTTTCTGCACTGCTGTTACTTCTTTCTGCACCTCTCTTGCAAATTACTGCACCCTCTTGCCTCTTTCTGTATTCCTCTTCTCTCTTTCTGCACCTCTTTTGCCTGTTTCTGCAACTCTCTTGCTTCTTTCTGAACTTCTCTCACCTCTTTCTGTACTCAAATGGGAAGTGCAAGCTGTCAAGTTTAAAGGTCTGCGTGCTCTTGTGACTGAGGTATATGTCTACTTGTACATGTATTCTTACATGTGTCATGCATCTGAAGATGGTAGCTTAAAAAGCAAGTAACTTCTCCTATAGGTGGTCAAATCTTCTCAGTTCTGCTCTGTCATTCGGTTGCACAGGCAGACATGTCTTATATATATATGTGTGTTATAGAGCCCCTCAAATATACTATTGAATGCCCATGTGCCCTGTATTGTGAGCAGAAAGAAATGCATACACCTTTTTGCACACAAATTTACAGAGTATGCTGTTTGAAACACAGGTATTCAAGTATTTGTAAGTTTATTTTCATTCAACATGTCACTAGGTAAAAGCATAGACACGCATGCATACCTTCACAAACTTGGTCAAACTTACAACAGTGATATGCTTAGGATCGCTGTTTTATATTTGGTAGGACTAACATTCTGAGCAGTTGATTAATAGTGAACCTTCAGGAGAAAAGTGAGGTTTAAGACATCTTGGGAGAAGGATTAGTGATTAGGTTACATTGTATGAGTCTGTTGTAAGGTACAGTCAAAGTAGCCCTCTTTCTGCACCTCTGTTGGTTCTTTCTGCACATCACTTGCTTCTTTCTGCACCTTTCTTCCTATTTCTGGACTTCTGTTGCCTCTTTCTTCATTTCTCTTGCTTCTTTCTGCACATTCATTCCTCTTTCTGCAACTCTCTTGCTTCTTTCTGCACTTTTCTTACTCTTTCTGCACATGTCCTACCTATGTAGGCATAGTTAGAAATTAGCATTTAAAAAATCTTAAAAATTCACTAGAAAAAACAGAGGTTTCAGGGACGTTATAGTTAGGAATTAGCATTTTTAAAACCTTAGAAATTCACTGAAAAAAACAGAGGTTTCAGGGACATTATAGTTAGGCTGACCTTTCACTCGAACAAAACCAGAGAAATTCGGCCGTTAAAGTTAGCTGAGCTAACTATAACTTGCACCCCGCAATGCACTGCTGATTACGTCACCTATTACATCACCCATGACATGGTCAGTGACATCATTGATGACATCTCAAATGATGTATGAGTGAAATGTCAGCTTAACTATAACATCCCTGAAACCTGTGGTTTTTTTCCAGTGAATATGTATATATATATATTTAGGAAGCAGCAACAGAGGGAGAGGTTGGAGGGCGAAGAAATGGCCTCAACAACAGTGAAATCAACTAGCACCGACAACACAGTGATCAACCTATCTGATGTTGAATTATCAGTAGCAGAATTACAATTGTTATCGCTAGGACTTTCTTTTTGTCCCACCAATGGCTTCAAATATGTCCAAACTAGGATTGATATCTTCAAATTTATCAGGAAATTGAAATTAAGGAAACATTTCAAACTCAATAAGGCTTCAGAAAAAGCTGTGTCCATTTTGAAACAGGGAACTTGTGCAAGCAACCTTAAGGTATCCGACATTGATACGCTCAGGTCTCTACACTCTTTGGCGCTCAATAAGGAAGATGCCATCACCTCGACACAGGATGATTTAAGTGAGATGGGTATATGCAGCAATATCCATCCAATGAGTCCTTTTCGCGCTCCGTCAACCTTTATTCCCATGATGCCAAAGGACGCAATAGACACATTTAATGATGTAGTTACAGATGATTTAAAAACCTTGAACCGGAAAATTCTTAAAAAACCGTCAAAGAAAATATTCGGAAATGCAATATACCACTCTTACGCGGAAGTTACAAGACAATAATGAGATCATTATAAATAAGGCGGATAAAGGTGGCAATACAGTGATATGGCCTAGAGATCAATATATGGCGGAGGCTCATCGGCATCTAAATGATGGACCATGCTACAGAAAAGCGACCTACAATGATCTGCGTCTCATCAAAGATACCGTTTTTAAAGAACTGGCTCAATGGAAGCGAGAAGGTCTGCTCAGTAAAAGTGAGTTAGTTTCCTCAAAAATGAACATCCAACTACTCCTGTACTTTATTTTATCCCAAAGGTACACAAACAAGTTACACCAATTCCGGGTAGGCCCATCATATCAGCCCAAAGAAGTCTATTGGAAGCAATGTCGAAGTATGTAGACTTCTTTTTACGTGGATTTGTTGAGGACCTTCCTTCATACATTAAGGACACGGGCCATTTTCTAACAAAATTAAGAACAAGTACCTGGGATGAAAATTGTTTTTAATTGTAATGGATATATGTCCATTATACACGAGTATCCAACATTCTGATGGACTTGAAGCAGTGAAGTATTACTTAAGTAAACGTAGTATTGATATGTATCAACATAACATTATGCTCCTGAAAATGATTGATTTATGCCTTAATAACAATTATTTCCTTTTCAATAAGGACGTTCATCAGCAGCTGCGGGGTGTTGCCATGGGGGCATGCTTCTCTCCCAGCTATGCGTGCTTGCACGTTGGTTGGTGGGAGGAGCATGTCCTCAGGGGCACCCATAAAGCGCTGTATGATACCCATGTTCTACATTGGTGGGGCTTTATTGACGATGTGTGTGTGGTTTGGAAGGGTTCGGCTGAATCCGCCCAAAGGTTTGTGAATAGTATCAACATTAATAATCTCAACTTAGAATTTACTGCACACATAAGTAATGAGGTAGCCCAATTTTTGGATGTCGAACTGTATATTAAAAAGGGGGTTGTGCGTACAAAACTTTTTAGAAAAAGTACAGCAGGGAACTCAGTTCTTCATGCTACCAGCTCGCACCCCAGACATCTAATTAGGAGCATCCCTTACGGCGAGTTTCTCCGTATAAAAAGGATTTGCAGTTCTGAGGCTGATTTAAAAATATGCCAGAATGAATCATTTCAGAGATTTCAAGCCCGAGGCTCTAAGTCAATCGATCTTAAAAAAGCATTGTCAAAAGCTAACAATTGTGAGAACACGTCAGATACATTAAATTTAGATAATACATATACTGAGATTCTGCCTGCTACTCCAGCAGTTCCCCTGTGGTATCAGAACCAATCCGATTAATAACTACCTACAGCAGCCAGCACAAACAGATAAGAGGGATTATATACAAAAACTGGCCCATCATTAAAACAGATCTAACATTATCTCAAATAGTGCCAGAAGTCCCTTCGATCACATTTAGAAAGAGCACCTTCAATGAGAGATGCGCTGGTGAAAACAAGTCCAGAAGTAAGCACTACTACTAACTGGTTATCTAGCAGAACAGGGTTTCGTAAGTGCTCTACATGTAGGGCTTGTAAATTTGGCATTAATACCATCGAATATACCAGCGCTTTTCATATTAAACCTACAAAAATTAAAGGGTTATTTACCTGCCGTACAGAGTATGCAGTCTACATACTACAATGTTCATGCCACCTGAGTTATATAGGTAGCACCAAGCTGCAAGTGTATAACCACATCTTGCAGCATTTACGTGCAATAGTAAATTCTGACCCTAGCTACCCTGTTGCTCGTCATTTTAAACTTGTGCATAATAACAACCTCAACGACTTAAAATATTATGTTATTGATGCTGTACCCAAATCATCTAGGGGAGGAAATCGTGAAAAGAAACTCCGCCAACTCGAATCTCAGTATATTCTGATCCTCGATACTAAGATGCCAAATGGGCTAAACACGGGAGAGGATCTTCACAATTTTTTATGAGTGTAATTATCTGGACAGTGTATTACTCGGAATTTCATGAATCATTTTCTAGTCTCTATTGTGAGTTTTTACTTTTGGATGCATGGTTTTAATCCTGATTTTTCAGCCCGGAAGTGGGACTCGTGCGACTTAGTGTGCTTGGTTTTTACATGGTTTTATCCAGTTTTATGGATTTTAACTGGGTTTTACTTGGTTTTACTGGGTTTTACGAGGTCTTATGAGGGTTGGGGTCTGGATTTTAACTATCTTTATGATTACTGGTTTACGTGTTCTTAATAATGCTGCTAATAGCTGGATAAATATCCATTAAATATTCGAATGACAATTTAGACCTTGCATGACATATATATATTTTTCAAACTTTTGTTTAGGGATTTCTCCTTTTTCATTACTGTCTACTGTATATTATAGTTATTATAGGTCGTTGTGAAGGTGGGTTGTATTAGAGTCTCTTGTATCCCCATTTACCATTCTTAGGTCTATGTATTATAAGTGCACTTGCACTTTATTATGTCCTTATTAGGAAAGGATGTAACCGTTATACTATGGTACCAAACATATGGGTTATCCCTTTTAAATTCGTACTGTATTTTGCACTTGCACTTTAGATATAATCATTAATAAGCATCTTGGCCTCCATGAATTTTAAGTTGACTGTCGGCTATGATTTCAATAGTCGGCATCACAGTTTTATTATCAAGCACTAGCACTTTTTGTGATTCAACGTCCTCTCCTTGATCTATGTGTTCAGCATATGTCTACACGTGCTCTTTATGTATTGGGAATTTTTCCTTGTTTTATCTGTATAGTTTAAATGCATTATACTAGATGTATTGTTTATTTTAACAAGTAGGACTTATAGATTATGAAGAGTCACATCTTTTACTATGTTGAACATATGGGATTTGTTATGTATTAGCAATATGTGAATTGTAGTATGTTTTCCCTGTTTACTAGAGGGGAGGAGTTGGATCTGCACTGTGTCACTTTAAAAATGTTCAATGCGGTTCAGTGGGTCGTGTGATCAAGCTTGCGGAAGTGCAGGCGAAACGCGTTATGCTGGGCACTTGCCAACAATATTGATGCACTGTTTTCACCGAATAAAAAGCACTTTTTTTTCATGGATTTGCCCCGTGTGGTCCGTACCTGCTGTGCTGCTGAGAGGCTGGCGCTTCAAGGACTTTGGTTTTTCCATATATATATATATATATATATATATTATCTACTGGCGGTCGCCAGTAGATAGTTATAGTTAGGACCTATTATCCATAGGAAATCCGCAACATTCTATTTGAAATAACGTTGGCGCCGGTTGACGAATCTTCGCGAAAGCTTCCAACTTCTTGGGGCGCTCCGGTCCGCTCCTATCCTGAAAGTCTCGGGGTGATACGTCAAGCGGGGGCCGAGAAAAAAGGGGGGTCCCAAAACGCGTTTTCCCCATTCATTTTTCCATAGGAACCTTTAGTCGCAGCTACAGCCCGAACTGCTGAACGGAATTACACCAAATTTGGCAAAGAAGTAGCCCTTGGTTCAGTGTCATGCCTTTTGCTTAAATGGTGTAAATCCGTTCAGTAGTTCCTGAGAAAATCAAAAGTAAAGTCACATATATATCTATGGCCGAGTAGGGTCCACGTATCCTCCCGATCACGAGCTGCATGCTAATTGGCTGTCAACACTCCAAATCAGGAAGTGTTGGCAGCCATTTTATCCTCGGTAGAACCGAGGGACAGAAGCTAAGTGCGCAAAGCGCACAAAGGGAGCAGGGTAGAAACACCCTGACCCCCTAGGTCTGCTAAGGGGTCCCACAAGGACCCCTGGGCAGAAAAAAGCATTTTTTTTTTTTAAATCGGCAGGATGCGCTCAGGGTGCGCGGATCCTGCCGAAAAAAAAAAAAAATCGAAGCGCGGTCTCCCGCGCTTCGATGCAAATTTGCCCCCGGGTGGCCCAAGTCCCGGGGGCATGCGAGAGTGGGTTTATTGTTTATGGGGGCCTCTAAGGCCCCAAGCCCGAGGACCACCACCCCGGGGCTGTTTTTATTTTAAAAACCTGAGTGGGGGCTCCAGCCCCCACACGCCCGGGGACTGCCACCTCCCGGGGCACTAAAGATTTAAATATGGGGGTCCATTACGGACCCCCAGAGCCCGGGGACCACCACCTCCCGGGGCTTTGAACAAGTTGGGAGGGGGCTGCGCGGCCCCCTCCTGGAGCCAGTGATGGCCCTGGGGACCACCACCCCCAGGGCCGGCTCCTGCAGTGTCCCGAGTGCATACCCCGGGACACTGTAGTTGCTATGACAGGACGGGAGCATCGCGGCTCCGTCCTGTCATGCTAGACTTGTTTGCATTTTGAAAGAGAGAGCAGGAAACCTGCTCTCTCTTTCAAAATGCAAACCAATTGCTTTCCACACAGGGAGCAGCATGTTAGCTGCTCCCCATGTGGAAAAGCAATGCCGGCTCCCGCAGGAGGTGGGGAGCCGGCTGGGACTGTGGGGGATTGGGGACCCCCACAGTCTCCAACGAGAGGCCAGGCCCCGGGGGATGGGGTCCCCGGGGCCATAAGTGGCCCGGAGGGGGGCCACGCAGCCCCCCTCCCCAATTTAAAAAAAAAAAAAAAAAAAAGGACAAGGCCGGCCCCGGAGATGGGATCCCGGGGCCTTAAATGGCCTGAGGAGGGGGCCACGCAGCCCCCTCCAAATATTTTTTTTAAATTAAAGAGGGCATGCCCGGGGGATGGGGCCAATAGAGGCCCAGGGAAGGGGGTCCACGCGGCCCCCTTCCCGTTTTTTTAAATGCTCAGGCCCCGGGGGATGGGGTCCCCGGGGCCAAAAGTGGCCGAGGAAGGGGGCCACGCAGCCCCCTCCCATAAAAAAAAGGAGAAAAAAAACGGCATCGTGCCGGAGGCTCCGCCCCCTCCCTGCAGCAGTGTGCAAACGCGCCCCCTGGTGCGTTTTAAGAAGGAAGTAATTCCCCTTGAATACTGGGGGTCCCTGGGGGCCAACTAGCCCACCAGGAACCTCCAGTATGCGCCAGGGGCTGTGTTGCAGAGAGGTGTACAGAGGCCACGCCCCTTTATACACCTCTCTGCAACGCAGCTCTGTGGCGCTTTGGAGGTACATGGTGGGCTAGTTCGACTCCAGGGACCCTCAGGATTCAAGGGGACTTAATCCCCCAACTTAAAACGCGCCACGGGGCGCGTTTGCACAGTGGTGAAGGGAGGGGGCGGGGCTTCAGGTGACATGTGTGCAAACAGGCCCCGTGGCACATTTTAAGATGGGGAATGAAATCCCCTTCAATCCTGAGGGTCCCTGGGGTCCAACTAGCCCACCAGGTACGTCCAGAAAGCACCACAGAGCTGCGTTGCAGAGAGGTGCAAAAAGGGGCGTGGCCTCTGAACACCTCTCTGCAACGCAGCTCCCTGGCGCATACTGGAGGTACAGGGTACTAGTTGGACCCCAGGGACCCTCATGATTCAAGGGGACTTAATCCCCCAACTTAAAACGCGCCACGGGGCACGTTTGCACAGATGTCACCTCAGGCCCCGCCCCCTCCCTTCACCATTGTGCAAATATTCCTCTAAAATCAGCCGTACTACGAATTCCGATTTACTCACCTGTGATCAGGAGAGACCTCAGTGCTGCATCTTTGAGCCCAGTACTGATCCTGAAAAGTAATTTTAACCGTACTTACCAGTAACTTGAATTTCCTTCCATAGGCTAACATTGACTGGTTTCACTTGGAAATTCTTCTAAGTGTGGAGTTTTGGAACTTTATAATATTCCTCTAAAATCAGCCGAAATACGAATTCCGATTTACTCACCTGTTATCAGGAGAGACCTCAGTGCTGCATCTTTCAGCCCAGTACTGATCCTGAAAAGTAATTTTAACCGTACTTACCAGTAACTTGAATTTCCTTCCATAGGATATCATTGCCTGCTTTTTGCTGAAAAAGTTTCTGTCGATTTTTGTAACATACAAATATTCCTCTAAAATCAGCTGAACGATGAATTCCGATTTACTCACCTGTTATCAGGAG
Organism: Calotriton arnoldi; assembly: GCA_963921515.1. Lineage (NCBI taxonomy): Eukaryota > Metazoa > Chordata > Amphibia > Caudata > Salamandridae > Calotriton > Calotriton arnoldi. The sequence goes on along the minus strand of CAWUFW010014375.1, from coordinate 11,122 downwards.
AGAACCCAGTGCTGCATCTTTTAGCCCAGCACTGACCTTGAAAAGTAATTCTAACCGTACTTACCAGTAAATTGAATTTCCTTCCATAGGATATCATTGCCTGCTTTTTGCTGAAAAAGTTTCTAAGTGTCGATTTTGAAACATACAAATATTCCTCTAAAATCAGCAGAACTACGAATTCCGATTTACTCACCTGTTATCAGGAGAGACCTCAGTGCTGCATCTTTGAGCCCAGGACTGATCCTGAAAAGTAATTTTAACCGTACTTACCAGTAACTTGAATTTCCTTCCATAGTCTAACATTGACTGGTTTCACTTGGAAATTCTTCTAAGTGTGGAGTTTTGGAACTTTATAATATTCCTCTAAAATCAGCCGAACTACGAATTCCGATTTACTCACCTGTTATCAGGAGAGAACCCAGTGCTGCATCTTTTAGCCCAGCACTGACCCTGAAAAGTAATTCTAACCGTATTTACCAGTAACTTGTATTTCCTTCCATAGGAATCGTTTGTCTGGTTTTCAGCAGAAAAGTTTCAAAGTGTCGATTTTCACAAACTACAAATATTCCTTAAAAATCGCCTGTATGACTTAAACGCATTCTTTCAACTGTTTACAGGAGATGCACCAGTGCTGGATCCAAGATCCACCACTGAGTAAGAAAAAGTAACGATAACACTACTTACCTGCTAAGTGAATTTTCTCCCATAGGATAGCATTGGTGATTCTATGTGAAAAAGTTTCTAAGTGTCAACTTTTAAAATACAATAATATTCCTTAAAAATCACTACTGTAACCAAAACGCTTTTACTCAACTGTTTACAGGAGATGTCCCAGGACTGAATCTAGGATCCAGCCCTGTGGTTAGAAAAGTAATCCATAAAGTAACTAATTGCGTTTAACTTGAAATTCACATTGAGCTCAATGTTGCATTGTGTTTGAAATTGTGTTGCCCATTGCAACAACTGTAACTACTGTACTTAAAAGTCTATTGCCTATTTGCAAAGTATTTAAACTAAAGTAATTCATTCTGAGAAAGTATATTTTGTAATGTAATGTATAATGTAATTACAATGTATTTAAAAAAATAAAATATCTAAAAATAAATAGTTTAAAAAAATGTAGTAAATCAGTATCAAAAAAATAAATATAACAATTAATACATTTAAAAATTGTCATTTACAAAACCTTTGAAATTCACTGAAAAAAACCATAGGTTTCAGACATGTTATAGTTAGGAATTAGCATTTAAAAAACCTTTGAAATTCACTGAAAAAACCATAGGTTTCAGGCAATTTAGCATTTAAAAAACCTTACAAATTCACTGAAAAAACCATAGGTTTTAGGGACAGTTATAGTTAGTTGGACATTGCACTCGTACAAAACCCGTGAAATTCCCCCGTTATAGTTAGTTCAGGTAACTATAACTCGCGCTCCCATAATGCACTGCTGATGACGTCACATATTACATCACTCATGACATGGTCAGTGACATCACTGATGACATCACTGATGACATCTCAAATGACATCACTGATGACATCATCCATGTGATAATTTGAGGCATCTTCTCACACCCTAATATAACTTTTGATACACCCACTGTAAATTACAGACTGCCATTGTCAAAACCATAGACACTCCAACACCAATTACTATATACACACTCACTGATTCTTAGGTCTACACACACACATCTACTCACTCACCCGTACAGTCACTCATACTTATAGTCACTCAGTACAGGACTATTATATGCACTCATACACCTATATAAACACTCACACACCGCCACTCATCCATAGAGGTACTCACACACCTAGTCAGTCATGCAAAAATTAAGCACACACCCATTTACTCACCTATACAGTTATACACACACCAGCTCACTTACTCATACAAATACTAGCACATTCTTACGCTCTTATACAATCTCTGATACAAGCACACACTCATCCATACAGTCACTATCACAATCACACACTCTAGCTTATAGGTATTTATATACTCCAACACACATATATACTGCCTTTCACATACGTAGTTACTCACACATGTACCACTGGGACATACATTCACTCACTAACACACTCTTACACACACTTACCCACCCATACAGTCTATCACAGATGCACTCTTGTAACCATCCATCCAGTGAATCACCCACTCACACATCTATGCACAGAGTCGCACACACCCCACCCACACAAACACTCAGGCACCCATACAGATACTCAGCCAACCAATCAATAACTCATATAGACACTCATGTAGCTATTCACAAACCCATGCTGCCACTTACACAGCAACAGACAGACGGATACAGACATTCACCCAGTTTAGTCACTAACCCATGCATTCAGTAAGATACGTTTAATCACTCACTTATAGAGTTAGTCACGCACCTACTAAATCATCCATTCAGACACTTATACACCCACTCATTCTTCAATACGCCTTTCCCTATATATATTAAACATATTTAAACTTTACAGAAACACACAGTCACTGGATGATGTCATTTGAGATGTCATCAGTGATGTCATCAGTGATGTCACTGACCATGTCATGAGTGATGTAATATGTGACGTCATCAGCAGTGCATTGCGGGCGCGAGTTATAGTTACCTGAACTAACTATAACGGGGGAATTTCACGGGTTTTGTACGAGTGCAATGTCCAACTACCTATAACTGTCCCTAAAACCTATGGTTTTTTCAGTGAATATATATATATATATATATATATTATCTTAAAGTACAGCAACACTTGAAAGTTTGAGTTTATTAAATACAACTTAAATCTACATGTATTACCTTCCATATAAATATATACCTTCCATGTACTTATGTATCTTTATATTTATTACTTTACTTCTAATTCAACATCTCCAAGGCACTACCCTATAGCTCACCCTATACCTCTCTCAATATATCCTCTACCTCCACTCTCTGACTCATCCCAAATTTCATTCTACTACTATGATCCCCAAAATAACCCTTTCCAGACTCTTCCCTTCTCTACCCCTCCTTGCATCATCTCAAACTTCTTTTACTATTCAGATCTCCCAAACAAGCCTTTCTAAACCCTTACCTCTGACTCTTCCACCCTACACCTCCCCTTTACTTATCCCAAACCTCTGTCTACTGCTATGATCTCCAAAAACCTTTTCTAGACCCTTTCCTCTTCTATTCGTCCTGTAACCTTTTCAATCCAACTAACAGACTCACATGTCCACTGCTCAAATGAATTTCATATTTCATTATACTAACTCCCCACTAATCCTGTTTGGGTTCTGGAGTAGCGTGCTACGTGCTGAAAAGTGCTTCAACACCTCATCAGGGGTAGCTGGTGCTATATAAATGCAAACCCTTCCCTCTTCTATCCCTCCACTATTTTTTCACAATCCAAATAACAAACTCACAGGGTCAACGCTCAAATTAATTTCATATCTTCTTATACTAATTCGCCACTAATCATTCTTGGGTTCCGGAGTAGCGTGCTACTCACCGAAAAGCACTTCGACACCTCGTCAGGGTTAGAAATCGCTAAATAAATGCCATTACAATTACAATTTTCTTTTATTCTTTCCATCACCAAAAAACAAAGCGACTTAACTTGGAGTCAACAAACAGGAAGGCAGAAGAAGTAGGGACACCTCGAGCGGTGGTCAGTGACCAGGATTGGGAAGGAGGAGGGTCACAGGGATGGGGACCATGGAACTGATCAGTGCAGTGTGTGAAGAAGAGAGGACATAGGGAAGGGAGCATCCAGGCTGAGGGAAGGAACAGAAATGAAGGGTGGGAAGGAATGTGATTCTAGGGCGAGCTACAAGAACACAGCAAGCTTGTGGGGAGAGAGGAAATTGTTTTTAAAAGCGGACGGCTTGCATTTGTAGAGAAGAAACTTCATGGTTTCTCAGAAGGAGCACTACGTGTCACCAGACATCGTTCTCAATGTGGCCTCCAATGTGCCATGGTCTGGCAGTGTTGTTATTATCTCCAGCGCTGTAGTGTAGCCAGTGTGTCATTGGACCTAGGGCAAGAAAGGAAATTGCCACCGTGGCTGCTGTTTGATTTGCAAAATACATCAATAATCAGGGTTCAGAGTGACCCACAAGCCGCTTGGACCCGGTGCCACTCCATATGCTGCACCAATGGAAGCGATGCTAAGTCCGCACATCCTTACTTGTTCCTTGGTCCTACTGATTATTTATGAAGCTACGTATTGGAGCGGTGTTAGAGTGTGCTGTTCTCACGATGGAAGCTTGTCTTTCTTATATTGTCACTGCCGTTATAGATAGTGTATTAGTTGTTGCTTCCACCTCTAGTTGCATGCTTTTACCTTGGTAGAGAGAGGGAAGGAACGAGTGCTAGCTTATATCATTTGCCATACTGTCAAAGCACAGAACACTCCAGCGCTTTTTTAGGCAGTAGCACAAGTTGAACAAGTACAACCCGCAAACTAGGGTGACCACCTAACTCTGTCATTATGAACAGTTTCCAGTCCTGGGTTTTTGTGTGTCTAATGCATTCTGGGTATCATAGTCTTATAGTTTTCTTCCACTGAACTAATTAGACGGACACACCTGATAGCGCCTGACACACCTGATTGTAGGTGAAACAGTCAGGAATAAGAGCAGTATCTGTCATGACATGGAGTGAGGTAACTACCCTACTGCTACTTCTGATGCTACTCCTTCACCGAACACCAGGAATGCTCCATAATAACATCCCCATGTGCAGCGTCTATGTTGTTGTCCACCAACCACCTGCACCACACACAACAGCTCCCTGGTGGAATGTAATGAGGTGCTGTGAGAGGGGGGGGGGGTGTGTGTGTGTGTGTGTGTGTGCGTGCGTGCATGCGTGTGTGTGTGCGCGTGCGTGTGTGTGTTTGTTTGTTTTACTATCCTTGTGGGGACTTGGGTGTGATAACACACTCACGCTGTGGGGACTTGATTGCACTGTGGGGACCTGAACCCAAGTCCCCACAAAGTAATGTCTTCCAAACGACAGAAAATGACTTCAGAAACACCTGTGCCAATTTTTACAACTTTTAAAAATGTTACCTTGTGGGGACCTGTGTTTACCCATGTGTGTTTATTTTTATGCTCAGCTCTGCCCCTGTAGACAGGAGGCTGTAGTGCAGTGTTAAACACACGAAGGAATCTAAACACTTCAGTAACCTGATCCCTAGGTTAACTGAAGAGAGGAGAGTCTTGTTAAAGGGAGGTTAGCAAAGCCATCAGCAGATATTTTATCCAACAGCCTTTTCAACTCATATAATATCTTTCTTTTTATTAAAACCATATATCAATCTAATCCTGTTAAAACTGGCTTTTATGTTCTAATTATTTAATTAGTGCTGCTTGATAAAACTATTGTAACTCCCTGAATGTGTTACACAAAGCAGCCAGGTAAAAAAGTTTATGAATTTAGCCAAACAAAATTAACGCCAAAAATCAAAACATGATTCTGTGCATGAAAAGAGCAAGAAAGTTCAACCGTGACACCTGCAATGATTTTCCCTAACAATAGTCTTTAAAACAAATATGTATAATTAAGAAAAGTGCCTGGCTCCCCTCTCTGAGAGAAAATAAAGTTCAACAGGAAAACTAGCACAGAAATTCTTTCCACAAATGCAATAAGCAGCTGTATGTGTGACACCTTAACAGAGCTGCTTAACAAAGTAGCGATCAAATAATAAATGAACGAATGCCTGCAAGAGATACAACGTGCACTTGGACAAGCAATTACAGGGTGCGCATGTGATATCACAATGATTGTGTGAGCATAACTGACCCAATGCATGCATATCAGATGCTAAGAAATATGTGGCACTGGAACAATGCAGGCTGATATGGGCTTAGTTTAGTAAAAATCATCCACAAATAAAAGCTATGCATAGCAGCATGAAATGCATGTAATGACTGCTCACTCTGCTTGATTTGGCAACAATGATGTTTTAGCAAGGATCAAGCACCAAATTATTTCAGATCTTCTGATAAGGCAAATTAAAACTGCTGTTATTCTAATCTCCGATTGAAGACTCACTCTTCGAAATGTATTTATTTTACTGTGCCAAAGTTCTAGAAGGCTTACATGAAAGTTACAAAATGTATTGCTATGGCGCATTTTTAAAATGTTTAAACTGTGCTTCCTTCAGAAATTAAGCGTTATGATTAGGGGTCTGTGCAATGCGCACAATTTGCTTTTAAAGCATGTAAGCCGTATTTTGTATTCGTTTTTTGCTCCGTGTGTTGACAAAGCCCTTTCCTCAGTCCTCCGTGGAAATGTTAATATTATCTGTCTCGAGAGGAAGCTGATGGCAGGACTTGGGATGGGCAGCTAACTACGTGCAGATTACACACCTGCGCATAACAAAGGGGCTATTTGCATGTGAAGAGGCCAGCGCGCCCTGGAATTGCATGAAGTCAGTTTCAGATGCAGACTGGGGGATGGGCCCTGTTCAAGGAAAACACCTTTGAGAAACAAGGAGCCTCAGGTGCCTCTGATCTGAGACCCTGGCTGCAGCAAGGATGGGGCTAAGCCATCCAAAAAGAGGCTGACTGATCGTAGCCTCCTCCTCTGAGTGAGTTTACATTAAACACAATAAGACAACATGTGCAATTTGAAAGTGCATAGTAAATTTAAATGTTCCGTGTTTTCTAGTCCCAGTGTAAATTAACAAAGAATTCCATCTATGTCTACAGCTATCAGGCGTTTTTACTCACTAAAAGGGACAAATATTTTTCACATCCCTTCAAAAACTGAACACATATTTTGTAGTGTTTTCATAAGGTTCTCACATTGAAGTTAATTGGAGGTCTGGTATGTGGAATAAGGGAGGAGGTGGAAATGGTGCGCTCTAGTGTGACTTGGGAAGGAATGGGATGACTTGCACCCAAGATTTTTACATAGAGAAAAGCATAGTTGAGATTTAAGAGAGAGATGTGTCCGCTGTCCCCATGGATGCAAGGTCACAAGGCAGTAATACAAAAGATTCCTGCACAGCAGACACCATTGAGAACGGACACGCCTATTCAAATAATTTTACAGCTGAAGCCTTTCAATTTGGAAAGCAGGCTGCAAAAATTATGTGCAGAGTTCCAAAATATTAGGAATTCATACAAGATAATAAGAACGGCCTAGGACAGGGAGAGATAAGGAAAAAGGGAAAAAAAGAGACATGGATAGAGGGAAACAGAAAGAGAAAAAAGACAAAGAGAGATACATACAAAGTCGGAGAAAGAGAAGCAGGGATGGTGAGAGAGAGCAAGCAGCAAACAGATAAATCAGGGGGAGAGAGAGAGAAAAGGATAAAAAGAAAGGGACAGAGAAAGACAGAGATAGAGAATGCCAGGAAGAGGCAGAAAGACCATAGCACTTCTCAGGATGGCTGATATGCTTGTGAACAGGATTATCTTGCATTTATTGGGACTTTACAATCACTTCAGAACAGCTGCCCCTTTTATGGGATTGTACCCATTGGAGATGGCACCAAATGGAACAATCATCTAAGCACAAATATGCCTTATAAACAGGACGACTAGAATTATGCAATTCTATAGATGTGTCTTTTTGCATCATTATGAATTTGCTGCTTTTGCCTCATAATCTGCCCACTGCTGCATAATCTGCAGATTTTAACTAAAAAATGTTTCTAGCTCAAACAGATCAAAAGTTACTAAAAATATGGTGGCGTGTTCAACAAAGGTTACCTGGTCATCTTTCAGTTGCTGCTTTCTGTATTTGGCTGTTAAACTGGTAATAACAGGGTGAAATCTTTGCACAGGCAGTGTTACAATATGTCAAGATTACAAAATAATCAAGTAATACTGTCAAAAAATTGCTGCATTATGTTGCATAATTGCCTTTTCTTACTGCATAATTTAGTCAACCCTGCCGCAGAATTAGGTGTGCCCGTCAAATAATTTCAGTGGCTCTCCTTACATAACCTTCTATCATGCCACTCCTTACAGTACTTCCCAAAAAAGTTCATCACACATATACATCCATCATAATGCATTAGACATTTACATACCAGAGAACTCAGATATGCCGTACTGTCTGTTATGACGTGGCTTCCAACTGTACCAGGTATATCATACAAAACATCCACATGCACATGACCGAGCAGACCTCTCTTCAATTGGCCCCTGTTAGGTCCTAAATTACAGGGGCGGTTCCTCCATGTCGGCGGAGGAGCGTCGCCCCACTGCTTTCTCGCAATGCGAGAAGCAGAAACATAAAATGATATTATAAGTACCATTTTATGTTTCTGCTTCTCACACTGCGAGAAAGCAGAAGGGTTTGGTTGTGGGCATGCAGGTGGGCAGTCCTGCTCCAGGGCAGGGGAGGAGTGGCTTGCCCACTGTTGTGGGCGCTGACTGTTTGGTCGGCCCCATGGCCGACCAAACCAGTCATACACACTCTCCGTTTTCTACATGCAGGCTGCATGCAGCCTACATGGAGAAAACGGCCTCCCCATAGACTCCTGTGGGGTCGGAGTCCTAGCCAATCACAATGCTGCCATTGCAGCGTTGTGATTGGCTTAGGAGAGGGGAGGGAGTCTGCCTGCTTCCTGGGACTCGGAGGGATGCGACGCGGGACCTGACCGGGCAGGCTAAGGTAAGTTTTAATATTTTTTTTTTAATTAACCGCCCGTGCGACCCCCCTGCCCCCCACAACCCCCTGCCCCCCGTGACACCCTGCCTCCCCGCGACCCCACGCCCCCCGGCCCAGAGTCATGCCGGCAGCGACTGCTAAATTATCAAGTTTAAGATTGCTAAACAGCACCGTGGTTGAGTGCAGGCTGATGAGATGCCTGCACAATTTGATTTGCGCGTCTAAATCCAAATGACTGGCATTGCTGTGTTTCTCTTTAGTTATTTTGAAATTTATGAAGATATATAATTGTCTTGTGAAAACCTATCATGTTTTGTAACATTGCTTTGGGACTGGGGATATCTTGGATGGATACCTGTATATAAACAGGATTTCCAAAGTAACTTGCCGGTTTTTCCTCTCAAACTCGAAATAATTTTCATATGAATCACCCCAAAAATTCAAACTACCAGCACAAGCAGTGCTTCTTTTGATACTTATAATTCTTTTGGATATTTTTTGTTCAATTCATATTTATGTTAAATCACTCACAAGTAAAAGCTACACAAAATATGCACCAGATTCAAAATGCTTGTGAGTTACCTGTGCAATGTTTCACAGAATGCACAAGAAACGCATTTGTTTACAAAATGCTTGTGAGTTACAAGCTCCTACATATTTCTCAAGCAAAAACTACACAAGTGCAGAAGAGTAACAAGTGCAGGAAACTAACAGTGTGCCATAGACCTCAGTGAGACTAGGTTTGCGTAATAAACATGTTGTACAGCCTAGTGAAAAATGGTATTATCAACTTTGCGCTAAAGATGTATTTTGACGATTATTGTTCATTCTGAACGTTTGTAGCTCTGGTGTTTAATACAAAGTGAGCAACACTCCTTGTATAAACATTGTTATCCATAACAAATATCCAGCTCTTTTACATATGAAAACACAATGAACATCTATGTCAAAAGAAAACTCACTTTATATAAGTGATTTGTTATGTTTTATTAGCCCCAACATATTGTAATTGAAATGCAGTTACTTGTCATAGCCCCTGGTGTCTGCCCACCTTCACCAGTCGTTACGCCTAACACAATGCCTGTGGCTGACTCGTTGATTCAAGTGCCACCAATAGTGAAATGAGTAGTGGTAAAACTATCCGCCTAGAAGCCAGTGTTGCCTCTACTGCCAGACCATAAAGCACACTGCATTTTTTTCAGAATCCGTAGATGTTTTGGAAAATGAAGAAGCATATGGTTTGTTACTGGCTGTCTGTTGCAAAGTGGGACTTAGCATCCAGTGCGAACAATGTCCCTATTACAGCTGAATCCATAAGGCATCCCTTTCTAGTTCAGATAGCATGCCTAGACACTACTCCTGCCGATGCAAAACTTGAACTCGTGGATCAGTGGTAGCATGATAGCTATGCACTTCTGTCTCCCTGAAAGACAAATGTGTGACACAGCGCAGGACCAGCATAAAAGAAGGGACCAGGGCTGAACTGTCTGTCACCACCTGAACTGGAATAACTTGGGAACTTTGTAATGAGATTCCACAAGACAGGTTCATTCCTATTTAAAAGGTCTATTATACTAAATGAGACCCTACATACCCCACCTGATTAGCGTTCTTAACTGAGATAAAATTAATTGACCCAATGAGCACCTAAATTTTCAGAGCTCAAGTTACCACGATCAGGACTCACCCTGTCTGTTTTGTGTTCTAGGGCTTGCTGCCCTGCATTTGTAACTGGAAAATCAAAACCATGAGTTCCAGATTGCAAAGAATAAAACCGGGCGTTGATAGATGACTCTTTGACAGTCCTGTGTTTGTGTTAATCTTCCTTATTAATCAAGAAGATGTTTGCTAGGATACAATGCAAGAAATCACATTAGCAGGAGTATTGGAACATTTTCAGACAGCCGTTTAACCTATAATATTAAAATTAGGTAAAACGCACAAGGACATGCAAACCAGTTTACAGTCTGCCATTTTCAAAAATTCTCTCTTGCTGATGGAGGGATAGAAAAGATATGATTACTATTATTTAAAAAAAAAACTGCTTACAGATTTCAAATGCAACATTTTATGTTTCATGAGACATGTGAACTTAATAATTTTCCTAAAAATGGCTTTTATTTGCTCGTCATTTTTAGACTTAATTTCCAAGCTCAAATGTCCGTTTACAGATGTCTTGGAATAGAAGTTCCCTTCCCCCGTATTCTGCTTAGTAGAGAACACTCAAGGAATGTGTGTCTGGGTTAATAAAGGTACAGAGCCCCTTCAGTGTCCCGTCTTCCTTGGCAGCCTCCCTCCTGCTGATGTGTGAGGTGAGAGTTTCTACTGTCATGGCTGTGGACCAGGTATGAATGGGCATGATGCCACCTTTGCATTACAAAGAGCGAGAGCTCGACTCTCCCAGTTTCAGTGGTGCCTGTTTCACCACATGGCAGCTCTAGCAGAGAGGGTGTTAGTTACATTGGGGGAGAAGAATAACCTGCCTAAGCTGATGT